>CM072515.1:26185899-26230899 GCA_036898135.1 Oncomelania hupensis
CCAACGACCTTCAGTCATAGGATAGGATAGGACCTTCGACGGTGCTCTGCATAAGGGTCTTGGAGAGGCTGTTATATCGTGTGTCAGGTTCAAACCATGCGAGCTTTCGTCGCTAGACAGTTGCTATGAAATATTCCTGGGTGGAGTAGGGTGCGGGGGTGGGCTGGGGGGAAACGATGGGGTGGGAGGGGGATGGGGGCACAAGTTACTTGACCAAGCTCCGCACATAGTCATCGGGTTTTTTTTCCTCCCTGTAGGAGATTCTGAGGGGCTTTCGCATGCTCTCATCCATAGATAAAGAGCAATTGTCTCTCTGATATAAATGTCTTGTATTTCAAACACCAGAGCACCAGTAGTCTAAACTCAAATGTCTGTCTTTCTGGTGTGTCAAAGTCTATTTGAATCAACTGACGATCATTAGTTGTGTGATGTTTCTCATTTATGTATATAAACTCAACTCGAATGCATTTCCTGTCCATCCGAAGACAGATCCTCTGTGTTTCTGACACCCCAAAGCATACATTAGTTACCCACGGAATGTTTCAAAGAACATCGAAATTCCTTTCCCTCGCGGCGTTCCCGACATTGTCACAATAATAAGTCGTAGCAAAAGTTATAGGACATAGCCAACATTTTATGTGGGCAGTTGTTGGGGTAGAGAAGAGGGCGTCCGCCTGCTATGGAAACTACAAGAACTTTCTGGACATCAATTGCCCTCAGGACACCACGGTCCATCTCAAGTCCATGATGAACGGAGCCAAGCCTCTTAGCATTAACCTCGAGTGTCCATCGCAATCCACGCAAGAAAACTACAATTCAGGATGCTGTTTTTATCAGGAGGTAATTTAATAACTTTGTAATGTAAATAGAGCTAACACAATACAATATAATACAATACAATACAATATAATATAATACAACACAACACAATACGATTCGAATCGATACGACTTTATTTGTCTCACACGGAGCAATCACAATACAATGTTGTTGTTGATGAAACTGCTATGTGATGTGGTGGTGTTTGTAGTAGCGCCGGTGATAATGATGAAGGATGATGATGATGATGATGATGATGATGATGATGATGATGATGATGATGATGATGATGATGATGATGATGATGATTGTTGTTGTGCTGCTGCTGATGATTATTATGACTGTTACGGTGATTATGATATGACGATGATTGTGATGATAATGATGATGAAGAATGTCAACAACTACTACAACAGCAACAAGAACAACATTATTATTATTATTATTATTATTATTATTATTATTATTATTATTATTATTATTATTATTATTATTATTATTATTATTATTATTACAGGGAGACTGCATGGTTCAGACCCATCAGAACAACTTCCCGGTCGAGTGTTATGACAGAGCGTTCTGCAAACCCCAGGCCACGAGGGCAGATACCGCCCCCACGTGCAACAGTGACGTCTACCCTACTTTCACCCATTACACAGAAATTACCTACGAATGCGTTCGCATACTGAGTAAGTAGAATTTTACAGGCGTGACGCGATTTGGGATCCTTCTACAGCACTATGGGTTGCAGTGGATCCTATATAGCGCAGAGGACACCAATTGAGCTCTTCTATAGCGCAACGGGCTGCAGTGAATCCTTAATAGCATAGGTACATTGTAGAGTATTTGGACAAACTAATATCTATACCTCAGCGCTGTAGAATATCCAAACCAAAGCGCCATAGAAGAACCCAAATTATTTAAGAATCAAAAATAGTTCCGTTTTGTCTGTTTGGTAAGATCGGAAGTCCTTCAGTGTTTGGCCATAGGAGAAGGGCAGTCTGTCTGAGCAGCATTCTGGGTTTTCATATCGATGTAGTCGAACGGAATGCCAAGGTTGGCCAAGATGCGTACTACAACTGGGGAGACACATTGGACACCACTGCAACGAGACAAATGACAGAGGTCTGAGACTCTTGAAGTTGGCCAGATACAACAATCTGATACTGGCAAACACGCTTGGTCTCCACAAAAAAAAAATCAAAAAAAACGATGGACCTGGCACAGTCCAAGCGGGGAGCATTCCAACCAGATTGACTACATTTGGTCAAGAAACGCTTCATATTAAGCGCCAACATTGGCGCCTGGCAGGACACACACTTTTTTGAGGACACGAACTTTCCCAAGAGCAGACATCGGAAGTGACCACGATGATGATGTCTTTCCGGCTCCACTTTTCAAGAGAGTAAACCAGCAAAGCGCACCAGACTGAAGTTCGAGCTGAATAAGACCCGGAGGTGGCAGAAATATTCCAAGCCACAATTGGAGGGAAATTTTCACCACTTCTCATTTTGGGAGCTGATGAAGTAGAGTCAACACCATGACCACCACATTCAACTCAGCTGTGACAGATGCCGCCACTGAGATTTTTGGCAAGCACCGCCCAAAGAAGAAACCGTGGATCACACCTGAACAGTTGGACCTGTGTGACAAACGAAGAGAGATCAAAAAGAAAAATAACACCTCACAGGGAGCTGATGCCTACCGAAAAATCAACAATGACATCCCAAAAGGCATGCGCACAGCAAAGGAAAACTGGATTGAAGATCAATGCCAGGAAACAGAGAACAGTCTGAACAAGAACAACAGCAAGAAGGCCTGCCAGACTGAAGCGGCTGGCAAGTGTTAAACAGCCCAAGGTTTCCACCATCCAAAGCAAGTCTGGCATATGCCCTACAGAAGAACAAGAAGTCTTGGAAAGATGGACAGAGTACAGCTCTGACCTTTACAACCACACACCAAACGGAGACACATCCGTTCTAGCATGTCCCCAGAACAGAGAAGAAGAAAAAAAATCCTCCCAATTCTCCGAGAAGAAGTTGAGGCAGCAGTGCAATCGCTGAAGAAGGGGAAGTCAGTGGGAGTGTACAACATACCCGCATAATTCATTCAAGCAGGAGGAGAAGCGATGGTTGAAGCCCTCACCATTATCTGTAATAAGATCTGGCAGAGTGGGGAGTGGCCTACACCATGGACTCAATCGCTTGTCATCACTCTTACCAAAAAGGGTAACCTATAGGAGTGTGAAAATTACCGCAACATTAGCCTCGTCGTCATCGTAGCAATGTCCTCCTGAAAATTGTATTCCACAGGTTGAAACCCCAAGCTGAACAAATCATAGCAGATGAACAAGCATCTCAGGGCAGGGTGAAGTACCACTGAACAAATTTTCAACCTCAGAATACACAGTGAGAAATACCTGCAGCATCAACAACATCTACATCATGTGTTTGTAGACTTCAAGAAAGCGTTTGACCGAGTCTAGCATGCAGCTCTGTGGGCAACCATGAGAGTGTACAACATAAGCTCTAAAATTATTGAGGTCATCAAAAGCCTGTATGACAAGGCTACCAGTGCAGTCCTCCACAACAGTGTCATCGGGAACTGGTTTAGAACATCAATCGGCGTGCGTCAAGGATGTCTACACTCTCCAAAACTCTTCAACATCTTCCTAGAGTGCATAATATCAGATGCCCTTGAAGCTCACGAAGGCACATTCAGCATAAAGAGTAGAGCAATCTCTAACCTTCGTTTTGCGAATGACATTGATGGATTCGCTGGAGAAGAACAAGAACTTGAACAGCCTTTAGAGAGGCTTGACACCACCTCCAGAGCCTTTGGAAATAAGTGCAGAGAAGACCAAAATGATGACCAAGAACGCCAATGGAATCAACACGGACATCAAAGTCCAAGGTCAGTCCCTCAACACAGTGCATAGCTTCAGTTATTTAGGAGCCATTGTGTCAGACAATGGACCCCGACAGGAAGTCCTCTCCAGGATCGCAACTGCGGCCCTGACAAGTTGAAGCCCATTTGAAAAGACAGGACCATCGTCCATCGGTCTTCATTCCAAGGTAAGGCTGCTGCGCTCCCTTGTCGTCTCCATCTTTCTATACGCTTGCGAAACATGGACCCTCACGGCAGACCTACAACGAAGGATACAAAGCATGGAGATGAGATGCTACAGAAGACTTTTGGGCATTTCCTATACCCAGCACATCACCAACCACGAACTCCGACAGCCCATCACACAAGCCATTGGACAACACGATGGCATGCTCACCGTGGTGAAGAAACGGAAACTCCGGTGGTATGGCCATATCAGCAGAGCATCAGGCCTTGCAAAGACCATCCTGCAATGAACGGTGCTAGGAGGCAGAAGGAGAGAGAGAGACAGAAAAAGAGGTGGAGGACAACATTCGAGAATGGACTGGCTTGACACTGAGCGAGGTCATGATATGAGGGTTGCTGAGTACAGAGAAAGATGGAGTACGCTGGTTAAACGATTATCTGTGGTGCCCCAACGACCTTCGAGTTATGGGATAGGATAGGATAGGAGGACAGGTAGTCGAACGGAGTATTTGACTCACAACTCTGCTTACTCCAGGAAGTCAGGCTTTCTCCAGTAATTTGTATTCAGCCTTCGTGTTAGGGAAATGCCTTGGCAGGGCGGTGTGTTAAGAGCGCACAATAATGAAGAACAAGCTTTAACATTGCATGAGCATATACAGATTGCTGGCTCTAGTGCCACGACAGACTTTTCTGGTTCTCTGCCACAAGGCAACATGAATGCCATGCCAGCTGTGAATTTAAATCCGTGCGCCCCTCAAAAAAAAAAGAAAAGAAAGAAAAGCAGAAGACGAGTGGTCAAGCTGGGAGAAGTAAAATTTGTTGTGTCGCCTTGTCAGGCATAATCCAAGGGCTCTGGACACGCGGTTATTGCCAGACTGACAAAGAAGGAAGCAATTAATTCCTTTCCTCTTGCAGCCTAAAAAGCACACTCTATCCCAAACTTGTTCAGTTGCTTCATTCCCATTCCGCGATACAAATTGAAATATTAGCAGCGCTAGATGCTTGTTTGATTTGAGACAGAAAATCTAATATATTTAAAACGTTATTTGTTGTACACAGTCAAAACAACAACAACAACAACAACAACAACAACAACAACAACAACTATAGCAACGTCCATCACAACAACTACGCCGACGACCACAACAACTACGCCGACGACCACAACAACGCCCAACACGACGTCAGCGAACAGCCCTGGAGCTGTAACTCCCAGCAGTAGGTCGACGACCACTGTCATCAACGGAAACCCTGTAAACCACACCTTAGAAGTGCTGCCTCAGGATACCAATGGGGATGACCGTGAGTCATCATCATCATCAGCAGCAGCAGAATAATAATCATCATCATCATATCATCATCATCATCATCATCATCATCATCATCATCATCATCATCATCATCATCATCATCATCATCATCATCATCATCATCATTATCATTCAGTGAAAATGTATTCATATGGGGTTGTTATAATTTAAAATTAGTTTAAGTCTAAATCACTTCGATGTGAACAGATTTTAAAATAAAAGATTCAATCATTCATCCATCCTAAACCGTTCAGAATGCCACTGGTGGTAGTTATTGCACCAGAACATGTAGTAATAATGTAAAGATCGGTTATATTCAGGTTAGCTGTCGTTTAATTTCATTATCGCTTCCTTTCAAGTTTTGTGGTAGTCCTGGATGATGATACGATTATGTGCCCCTAAAAGGAGGCCAAATTCGCAACCTACCGATGTCCCAAACTGCTTGACTATAGATCTACTATAGCCGATCTTCATTGTAATTATGCCTTGCTCTCGTGTTTTCAGTGACACCAGCTATGATTGGAGGGATGATCGCGGGTCTGGTGGGTCTGATGATTACGATCTTCGTGTTCATGTTCTATTGGGGAAGGTAAAGCATAGTTTGGTTAGTAGGCTTAATTTTTAATAAACTGAGGCATGTGTCAATTGGAGAAAAAAAAAATCGACATTTTAAAATATCGCCAACTTTTATAAATAGAACAAGTGACAACTTAATAAACCAATTTAACGAGGCAGTAACGAAAATGATCCTTTTCAACACAAACTATGGAAGGTGACACACGATTTTATGTGTTTTTAATACACAAATTATGAAAGGTAACATATTCTGTTGTTTTCGCAATAATGGGTATATAATGTATTATTAATATAGTTGTAGCTATTTTATTTTTTTAGTTTGCAAATTATATTAATTCATTTAAAGTCGGATAATGTTGAACCTGTGTATTAATTATGTTAGGTCCTACTTTGTGTGCGTGTGTGTATGTTTGTGTGTCTCTCTTTAAACATGCATTATTATACTAGGATGTGCATGATGTTTTATATTATTTCTTACGATATTTAACTATTTTATCTCATACTGTTTTACCACATTGTTTAGATAGTACATTATCCTTCCGCGCCTATGTGTATGTATATGCGTGCGAGCGCTTAGAGAAAGCTTTAAGTTTGGTTTTGCGCTATAAAAAATAAATTATTAATATTAATTATTAATTATAAACATTGTATAGTCTAAAATAAACGGTAAACACGTATGCGCACACTCATACACTTAATAGTTATTTATTTATTTATTTTTGGTCACTATTTTATATTTTGTATTTTTATTTTACGTTTATTTGATTGGTGACATATTGCTTTTGCTTTAATTTGATTGTTGGGTACAGCTGTATCACAATGAATTATAAGTTGGGAGTTATTTCCATGCAAAGAAAAGCGTTATAGTTCGGTTAGTTCATTGTATTAATATCTCTAAGTGTTTTGACATTTGAATGTGTTTACTACCAAGCCAAACATTACAGTTTTGTTCATAATTCAACTTTATTCCTGAAATGTTCTCAAAATCATTTAACGTCTGAGATAGATTTTTTAAAGAATGTTTGCCACCTTCTAAAATCATCGCAAACTGACTCACTTTACATATGGTCTCTGAAATATGTATTCCTTTAATTGATATGTTTTCCCCTATTTTATTTGCCAATAATTCTGCACACAAAATAAATAAATAGGGAGAAATAGGATCATCTAGTCTACATCCTCGTTTAATCATAAAACTAGTAGAAGCTGTACCATTTACAAACCACGTAGGATTGTATGTTATTATAGAAAGCTGATATCCAACAACATATGTCATCGCCAAAGCCAAGCAATTTTAAAACCTTATGAAGGTAATTCCAATTCAAAGAGTCGAATGCTTTTTCAAAATTAATTGAGACTAAAAGGTCATGCATGCTTTGTTACTTTAGATAATGGATTAAATCATATCAAAGTCTCAATTTGTCTCCTATGTTCCAGCCACAAAGCTTGTTTGATCTTCGTTAGTAAGTTTCCTTTGCATTGTTTTTATTCCATTTGCTATGCAAAAAGAGAAGAGCCTATCTTATGAATAACTTATGGAAGGCCCACTTTTAAGGAATTCCCGAGGTTTCTTTCCCTTTGGAAGGCAAATTATAATACCTGCTCTCTGTGTTATAGATATTTAATTATTTTCAAACCCTTCGTTCAAAGAGCGTACGACAAATCCACTTTGTGTTTTCCAGAAATGGTTTTTTAAAAGTCAACGGTCATTCTACCTGTCCCTGGATTTTTACCATTACACATACTTCTTAATGCATAACTGGCTTCTTGAAGAGTTATTAAACCTTCCATTGAATTTTGCTTCTTCGACTAATAACTTTGGAATTATGTTTATGCTTGCTTTTCTGAATATAAATTTTGAAAACATTCTTCTGTTTCTTTTAACATATCACTGGTGTTGTCTAAATATTTCCAGTTTTGGAAATAAGTTTAAACATTTGTTTACTTATAAAATGTATTTTTCCCAAATTGTAATTGTGACTTTTTCTTCTTCCTCTGCGCAGCGAGCTTGGTTGTTAATCATTATTCCTTCTATTTCCTTTCTCCTTAATTCAACGAGACTATTTTTGACTGAAGTTGTTACGTTGTTGATCATACACAGATTTGTGGACTTTGCTGCATATTGCTTGTATTTCTTGTTCAAGATGTTTTGATAGATTCGCTTCTATACGTTTCTTTTTAAAACCAGGGCCGGACCTGGGAAAAGTCGAAGAGGGGGGGGGGGGGGAGGTGTACAGATTCAGCGAAGGCGCGAAGCGCCGAGCCTTCTAGGGGGGTCCGGGGGTATGCCCCTTCGGACTTTTTTTTTTTTCAAGGATGCAAAATGGTGCAATCTGAACCTTGAAAAAGCCATTTGTGATGGCCTGGGACTTTGAGCTTTTTGAACAATTGAACTGACAAACTCTGGGGTACAAAAATTATCCTCTGCCCCTCCTTTAAAAAAAAAACAAACACACACACACACACACACACACACACACACACACACACACACACACACACACACACCCAAACATTTATTTATCAGCAGAGATGTTTTGTATACTATTATTATTCACTACTTTTTGTTGATCGTTAACGGTATAAAGCTTTACCTTGTAGTTTATGAACATCACCGCCTTGCTTTCACTTTCAGTCTTGCTGCACTAGGTTCCTCGGCATTAGTACCATTTGTGAATTGTATCTTCTGGCAAAACAGTTCACTGCCTCTTTGAAGTCAATATCAACATCCCTGTGCACTTTCAGTAAAGCAAGTCCATTGAGTCTCTGTTGCCGCATTGTAGAGCGCAGGTAGTTTTTCGGGTTGCGTAACTGACTGTTTGAACGCTCACACTCGGCAGTAGTGACAGGCATGGTGCAAAGGTTCTTTAGCATGATGAACATGTTGGGATAAAAATCCCTGTCACAATGTTTCAGTGCTTCTGATGCCGTGGATGGGATGATAGCTGTCGCATTCTCAGCAGCACTTCGCCATTTGCAAACCCACCGTTGGTATTCTGCATCAAGGGTAGCGTTGTCTGGTAGGTTAGATTCCCACAACATTGCCACCCCTTCTGGAACCTGCATGAAACCATCCTGGTTGTCTATTACAGTGCTTGGCAACAGACAGGGACAATCAACTGCTAGGTCAACATTTTTTAACCTCGATTCCAATTCGGTTGACAGTTGTTCCAAGAAAGGAATGGCAATGCTAATCTTGAAATATTCTTCTGGAGGGGCCGCAGGTTGGTTGTCATGGAGAGTCTGTCGGGATGCTTGACGAGGACCAATAACATCAGTTATCAAAGCATTTGCCATTTTGCTGACTTCACCAAACCAGGCAACGAACGCTGTGTTCATAATTATCAACTTAGCATCTTAATTAATATTTCTAAAAAGTCGTTTTGGGGGGATTAGGGCAGTATCAAGGTGAAGGTGCTGGAAGAGGCTTGCGGCCAGAACAAGAAAATATGGCTGCATTTGCTAATTTAGGCTTAGGGGTTGGGTTACTTTGTCGTTTCAACGGGAAAACGCTTTGGACGTTTCAACGGATCCCTTGAAATGGATTTCCGATAAATTGTCTATAAATAACTTTTTGTACCTTGGACCAAAAGTGATTAAAAACTACAATGTTTTAAAAACACTTTTAAAACAAATAAAACTCTTTGCATTTAAAAAAATTCACATTTTTTTTTATAGTTTGGAGGGGGGGGGGGGGTCCGGAACCAAGGTAACCCCCCTCCCCCCACCCCTGGGTCCGGCCCTGCTAAAACTATATAGGAATATTTAATTGTTTTATTTTTATTTCCATTATGAGAGTGTCTAAAAATAACTGGTTCCAAATTGTTAATTCAAGAAAATCTACTGAAGTAGTAGCAATTTGTTCTCGATCATGTACCAAAACAGCATACTGTTCCTTAACTTTATTAATAATATCATTAACTTCACTTACATAATTTTTGTCCTTTAAAAGTGATGAATTAAATTTCCACAAATTCCTATATTTCTCGTTATAGTGTACAATTTAACGTACGAAAGAATCCTTATTATGTTTTGGAACTGTTTCCAGATATTTTTGTATACTCGATTAAATGCTTAATCTTTTTACTTTCACGTTTAATTAAACATTTCTGCCAATGTTTGCAACACATTTTGCCAGTATTACATGTGTGCCAAAATTGTACTTTCTAATGCAATGTGACCATATCTGAATACAAACGTTTTGAAGAAGAAAAATAATCCTTTTCTTGAAAGAAATCTTTGTTTCGCTCGCAACAAAACGATACTGCTATTTAATACTAATAGCTGTCGTACCAATGTTACTCCTGCTCTTACAAAGTATGTTAAGATGTTTAGATGCATGTGCTTGTATGCCTTAAGCAGACGTTGGGTTGGTTTGTGCCTTTACACATGCGATTTCTGTTAACTGTATTACTGGATTTTCGGGTATCTTCCGACCCTTTCGATGACCGATGTGACAAGGAGAATGTAGTTCGTGAGTTATTAATGAGTTTATATTGCGATTTTTCTGTTCAGAAAACGCCAGATTCGCATCTCTGGTGGAAGGGGGAAGAATCAGCAGAACGTGTGGGATTTTCTGCTGGCCAACACCATGTCTGTGAGGGCGTTCAGAGGCTACGACAACTTCAGCAGTAGCAGCCGCTACTCTATCGACGGCATGGGCGGTAGCTCAGAGGATGGATCGCCTGTGGTACGTCGTCAGTCGCTGTATCATCATTTACTTAGCATAGTGGCCTACTACTAGTGAACTCCTGAGGTTTGCGTTTTCATGAACGCTTTCACAGGTCATATTCTCCGATGTGTTCACCAAGTATCACTAACCTGACCAAACCAGTAAGATGACCCATGCTCACTGTTCACAGCCAGTTCAGTGTTCTGGGCTACTTAAATTGGATCCGCGATCTCGGGTACACGAGCTCAGCACTCCGCACTAAGCATAATATTGAACAATTTATTATCATAAGGATACGATCAGCTGAGCATGACATCAATCCGGCCAGAAGGATAGATGGAAATGGAAACTAAACCTGGATGGGAAAAGATGGAGAAGACGATGTTAACAGAAGGCGGTGATATAAAATAAAAACAACAGTAGCAGCAGCAGCAGCAATAACAACAACACTCATTACCGCTATGTTGATGTTAATATCACACACATTTCATCTTTTTGTGGGGAGAAAATGTTGTGATTATTGTGATTCAATGATGATTACAAATGAGAAGACAAGAGGATGTAGTAATATGTCATATCTATATCATTACTTCTCGTGCATCTATCAATGACCACGACGACAACTTTTTCCAGGTCCGTAAGATGCCACTGTGGCTCCCCAATAACATCTCAATGGACAGTGGCCAGGGGTCAGAGTCAGCCATTGTGACATCCGACGACAACTGCAGCACCGTCACCGCCTCCACGATGGAGAGAATCGTTACTTCCGCCAGCGTCCACCACCACCACCACCACCTCAACAACCACCTCAACTACAACCCAAACCACCTTTCCTCTTACAACATCGAACACAACGGGTTGAACAGCAGCCATCATCATCATCATCACCACCACCACCGACGGCACAGCAGCAGGCGCAGCAGTCGTCAGCTAGGAGCAGGAGGAGAGGGGGGTGGGTCCAGGTCCAGACACAGGTCTGGAGGAGGGAAAGAGGACGTGGGAGACGTGATGGGAGGAGGAGGCGGGAAGGAGAGCAACTCCTTCGTGGAGCTGAGCGTGCAAGGCTATCGGTACACCGTCAACCCTGACCCAGGTAAGAAGAGGCAGCTGGTCTCTTATTACGGGGAGACAAAAACCCTGCTGTAGAACACAGATATAGTAGGCCTACGTGTGTGGCTAAAGAGAGAGGCTGGAGTTTATTGATAACATCCTTATTCGATGCGATCTTCTGTGGAATGAGGAAATGACAGGAAATAACCCCCGTTGGGGTGCCGGGGGTTTCAGTATAAATAGTATCCCCACTTTCTGGAAATTTAGTGCTGTAAATTCCCACTGTCGCTGTCTTTCTTATTTGCTCTTTCTCATTCCTGCTCTGTTCTATCAATCTGCTATACTATCTTTTTTTTTAATAATAATAATAATAATAATAATAATAATAATAATAATAATAATAATAATAATAATAATAATAATAATAATAATAATTACAAATATATAATTACAGTTACATTACATGATTATTGCTTTAGGTCCAGCGGACTCTTTTGAGCCAAATCATGACCAGATATAACTACAGACCTTAGCGCACATGTTTCACGGGGGATTGCGATTGAAGGCACATACATTCGGATGAGAGTATACACCGAGGTCTTGTCAGTGCAGGCACGCATTCCATGGCACGGACTTTAACAATCTTGACGCTCATGTCTTAGACGGGGGAGTGCAGATACACAAATACACTCAGCACGCACTAGGTCCTTTCTCTCCATCCCCGATCATCCAGGATTGTGCATTACTGTGTCTGGGACGACTTAAGGCACCAAGTGAGCGCCTCGGGCCAGCGCCTTGAGCACCTCTTAAGCTGGAAGACCGCTTTTTTTAACAATGACACAATAAATAAATAAATAAATAAATGTTATTTTCGTGCATTTACCAAGGAGGACCCAGCAGCTCTACATTGGAAAGACCCCGCTCTCCTCGCAGGACATCGACCAGGAGATCAAGCAAGAGGATCATGGAACCACAACCCACCACCGGAGGATCGGAGTTATCTTCCCAAGGAGCGTCCGGAATGTCTGCGCATTCGTCATCAACATTCGGCTATCTGTCAGTTCATGCAGGAGGAGGTTCTGGAAATTCGTCCAGAAGAGCGTTGGAGATGCCTTCTACTGGAGGGGATGGTGCTGTTGTTGTCGGTGAACCGCACGATGGAGCCTATCAAAATGTGATCATAAACAGACTGTAACGACAGAGAGAAAGCTGCATGATGGATTGATTGATTCATAGAGTGAATGATTTGTTTATTGACATATTGATTGGGATCTAATATAAATCCAATATTTGTAGAGTGCTCACTAAGGTGGATTTTATTAATACCGTGTGCCTGGAGTTCTGATTATTGAAAGCGACGTGCGTGTTGGTGGCTCCTGGTTACTGATAGTGTCCACACTTGGTTTCGTATGATTGCTCACTTGAGCTTGTCGTCTGTCCTTTTTGTAGAATGATAGGGTTCTTTAAAGGTCCGTTGAGGCAACACGAGGAGCTGAGAACGTCGTACAAGTAGTTGTAACAAAAGGATGATTCCTGTCAAATCGTCTGTCCTTTTTGTAGAATGATAGGGTTCTTTAAAGGTTCGTTGAGGCAACACGAGGAACTGAGAACGTCGTACAAGTAGTTGTAACAAAAGGATGATTCCTGTCAAATCGTCTGTCCTTTTTGTAGAATGATAGGGTTCTTTAAAGGTCCGTTGAGGCAACACGAGGAACTGAGAACGTCGTACAAGTAGTTGTAACAAAAGGATGATTCCTGTCAAGAAGATCTCCCATGAACCGCAACACGTATTAACTACTCCTCCATGCCGACATAATTAGTTCTGAACGAAGATTTGCTTTTTAGAAATAGCAAACGGTGTACAGTGCATTATTAATTGGAACTGTTTTTTGTAAAGTGTCACAAAAAATAACTATCAATTTCTTAATGAAACGTGTTGGTAGCGCTGTTTACTGTGTGAATTTCATATTCAAGTCATTATGTTACTCTTGTTATTGCTGCCCATGATAAAGATGATGACGACGACGACGCTGATGGTGATGACGATGTTGACGATGATGGCAATGATTATGCTGCTGCTGCTGATGATGATTATGCTGCTGCTGATGATGATCATGATGATGATGATGATGACGACCATCACATTTTCAACCTGTTGTAAATAAAGATCACCAGAGGAAAACAAAGTTGCATCAAATTACATTTTTTCTTAATAAAATATCTTTGGCATCAGTTTACCTATCGTGTACATAAATATTTTCAATTGTAATTAGTCCTTGTAATCGCTTTTGATATGTAACATATTTGGAGCAATAAATATATAACAAATATGCTAGAGGGAAAAATAAATATGTTGTAAATATTTATGTGTTGTGAATTTTCATGCATATATAATAAATTAAATCAACTGAGTGATGTCCATGGATGCACTGGAGAGAGAGAGATAGTTCAATAAATTTGATAATTTGTAGCCATGGCGTTTGTTATCGTTATTAATCTCTTCGTAAATCAAATGTTAGCTTATATTCTCTCTCTCTCTCTCTCTCTCTCTCTCTCTCTCTCTCTCTCTCTCTCTCTCTCTCTCTCTCTCTCTCTCTTCCCCTCCCCTCCCAATCCCCCCTCCCTCCCTCTCTCTCTCTCTCTCTGTCCTTAAGTTTCCATTCATGCATGTGCTCCATATGATTAACTGACTGAGCGACTGGCTAACTACCCTACAACACTGGAGACAACTTACCTCACCCACTCCCCACCCTGCGACCTATGCACTCCTCTCAAAGCTTTTGTCATTGTCATGGCTTTGTCGATTGTCAATCCTTTAGCATAGTCGACACTGATGAAGCAAGCACAATTTAAAAGCATTTCACTATGGCTAGTTGGTTTTTTTGGTTCCATTTGTTGACCAGTCTGTACATCGTTGGTATCAGTATTAAGCCGCCCCCCTCCCCCACATTCCCATCTTTCTCTCTCTCTCTCTCTCTCTCTCTCTCTCTCTCTCTCTCTCTCTCTCTCTCTCTCTCTCTCTCTCTCTCTCTCTCTCTCTCTCTCTCTCTCTCTCTCTCTCTCTCCCATCCCTCATCTCTTGTAAGACTTGTTAGCCTATAATATCTTTTTACCTAATGTGACTGCATAACTTATTCTGCAACACTTTAAGATTCATTGGCAGACCTAAAATGGTATACATTTAAGGAATATCTTCATAAAACATATATAAATATAATCTCCATTATCTATAACAAGATCTGGCAGAGTGGTTACCATGGACCCAGTCGCTTGTCATCACTCTTCTCAAAAAGGGTAACCTTCAATTCAGGAGTGTGGTAATTACCGCACCATCAGCCTCATCAGCCATCCCAGCAAGGTCCTCCTAAAAATAATAATCAACAAGTTGAAACCCCAAGCTGAACAAATCATAGCTGAAGAACAAGCAGGATTCATGGCAGGGCAAAGTACCACTGAACAGATTTTCAAGCTCGGAATAATCTGCGAGAAATACCTACAGCACCAACAACATCTATATCATGTGTTTGTAGACTTCAAGAAAGCGTTTGACCGAGTCTGGCTTGCAACTCTGTGGACAACCATGAAAGTGTACAACATCAACCCTAAAATTACTGAAGTCATCAAAAGCCTGTATGACAAGGTTATCAATGCTGTTCTCCACAACAGCGCCATCGGGAACTGGTTCAGAACAATTATTGGATGCCTACTCTCTGCAACACTGTTCAACATCTTCCTAGAGGGCATCATGTCAGACGCCCTAGCAGATCACGAAGGCACGGTCAGCCTAGGGGGTAAAGCAATCTCCAACCTTCGTTTTGCGAATGACATTGATGGATTGGCAGTCTACATTCCAAGATAAGGCTGCTGCGCTCCCTTGTCATCTCCATCTTCCTATACGCTTGCGAAACATGGACCATCACAGCAGATCTACAAGGAAGAATGCAAAGCATGGAGATGATGTGCTGCAGAAGACTTCTGAGCATTTCCTATACCCAGCACATCTCCAACAACGAAGTCCGACAGACCATCACACAAGCCATATGAAAACACGATGAAAACACAGTCGTAAAAAAAAACGGAAACTCCAATGGAATGGCCACGTCACCAGATCATCAGGCTTTGCAAATATCATCCTGCAAGGCACGGTACAAGGAGGCAGAAGAAGAGGGAGACAGAAAAAAAGATGGAGGACAACATTCGAAAATGGACTGTCTTGACACTGAGCGAAGCAATGAGGGTTGCTGAGGACAGAGAAAGATGAAGTACGCTTGTTAAACGATATCTGTGGTGCCCCAACGAACTTCGTGTTACGGGATAGGACAGGATAGATTCATAAAAGACTGTTGCTTTATACATGTTCCGCGCTTTTTTTGGAGTCTGGGCAATTCTAGAATTGGCCTGCGCAATTCTAGAATTGGCCTGCGCAATTCTAGAATTGGCCTGCCCATTTTTGGAATTCCAACATTGGTTAGGGTTCGTGTTAGGGTTAGGGTTAAGGTTTGGGTTAGGGTTAGGGAAAGGATTTGGGTTAGGTCCCTAACCCTAACCCTGGCGGCCAATGTTGCCATTAAAAAAATGGGCAGCCCCTTCTATAATACTACTAATTCCAAAAATGCCCAGATTCCAAAAAAGCGCGGAACATATATATATATTTAATGTCAAGGTGTAAGAGGATAAAATGTTTCACGTGTTAAGGTTCAATGTATCAAAAAGATAAGACACCCACTGATTAGACTTTTGGAAGAACCCGTCTGACCTTCTTTAATCCAAATACCTTTATTTCTTCCGTCTTTAATCCCTAATCATTTTTCGACCTAAAAACTCCAGCTCTCCATCTTTCTATTCAATTTCCCTATACTCCCTTCCCCTCCACCTTCACTGTACCGTTCTGATGCACACCAAACGCTACATACCTACCAAATGGGGCATCCTTACATCGATTTAAAACAGGTCTTTTTAACCTCAACAAAACCTTTGATTACGCTGGCAATACTGCATCATCATCAACATCATAATCATCTATTTTACGTAAGAAGTTATTATGCATGGTTTTTGAAATTGGTTTTATTACTGGTGTATTACTTTTTGTGTGTGTCACTATGTAGTACTTTTATTTGAAGTAATTTTATCATTACCTAATTATGCATTCTTAATGTTGAAATCTTATTTACGTGGTGCGTGTGTGTGAATACGAATACGAATATACGAATACGAATACGAATACGAATATTTATTGTCATAAAACCAAAACAAGGTTTACAAGACACAATATATGGTACATTGACGCATGCAATTCTTGTCATTGTGTCAAGAGAAAAGTCTGGACATTAATAGTGCAGAAAGTGTTATTTTGAAGCAGCGAAAAATATAGGATGAAAGATAGTTTGAACATATTCCCGTTTGAAAAATCATGCTCGGTTTCAATATGGCAAGGTTGTTTATGAATAATTCCCTATCATTAGAGTTGAGAACTTCACCAATAAACTTTTGTCTTTCATTATTATACAATACACACTTGTCCAGAGAGTGAAGATCGTCTTCAATCACGTTGCAACATGTGTGTGCGTGTGTGTGTGTGTAGGGGGGTGTGTGTGTGTGTGTGTGTGAGTGTGTGTGTATGTGTGGGTGTGTGTGTGGGTGTGTGTGTGGGTGTGTGTGCGTTCACAACTATCCAACTCGGTTCCTTAGATTAACACACAAGCGTCCAACTGGGTTCCAAAAACAAGTGGGTTTCAAAAAATGGAACCCACTTTTTTTAATACTGTTTCGTGAAGAGAAGTGCTAAATCGGGATTTTTAGAAGTTTTCAAGGCTGGAACCTCCTTGTGCACTTTCGTCAAATTCGTGTGTGAATTATTTCACACATCAAACTCAAAGTGTGTGAAAAAAGTTTCCACTTGCCAAAGCACACATGGCAAGGGAAGATAACTTTCAATGACGAGTTGCAGTTTCAAGATGGCGATGCTTTGTGGCCCCAAGGTGAGCAAGAATTTTAATTGTACGATTGTTTGATATGTGTTATGGAACATAAACTGTATGCTTTTGTAATGGTTGATTTTACTTGTTTGTTGATGATCTTTTATTCGTAGGTTATAATTGTATTGGAATGAGACTGTGATCGATCGAATGGTCGGGAACCGAACGCCGAAGTTAAGCTAGATCTAGGCGAGATAAGTAGATCTGTTTTTTACGAAATAAAAAAAAGCCGTCGTTACATCTAGATTCATTTCTTTTTCCATCCAGAGCAGAATGTATATTATAAGGATAGGTAATATGGCTAAACATTTTATTTGGTATAAAACGTAGGAAGTTGGGAAAGCATGTGTCTTTTGTCGTGCTGGGGGCTATGATAATGCCCCCAATACATAGACCATTTACCCTGGACCGCCAACTAGCTCTCTCTCCGCTCTATCTCTCTGTAACGAGGTAACGCCTCTCGTGGCCTTTCAGAAATCAGGGGGACGTCATATCCGGTGTCGATTGTAAACATGGACGCTATATTTGAAGTTGCCGAGGTAAGTTCTGAAAATGCTAAAATAAACTAAGCAAAAGTGCATGTGGAACATGTTTTTCGATGCATTTTATTATGTTTAGTTTAGAGTTTTGGAAAATCCAGTTCATTGTAGGCTAGGGAGTTTTGGAACAAACAAAATAAAAACAAAAAGCGGCGTTGTTCATTGATTGCAATCATTCAGTTTGGACTTGTAAATGTAATGTTTCAGTTTTGTAATTGTAGCAAACCTATTTTACGGTTACTACTGTACTAAATTTGTATTTCAAGCTGTTTTTGTGTGTTTACTAATATAATAAATCAGGTGTGTGTGTGGCGTGTTTTTTTCTTTTGCAGGAACAGAGCCAAGGATTGTCTTGGGAGTGTGAGCCCAGCACTGGTTCAGATCAGGAGAGATCTTTGCCAATGGTCAGTATAATTGTGTAAAAAAAAAGTATGATAAAATTCACTTTTTATTGTCATGTTGAGGTTGTGTGCATTAATCCAATTTAATAATATACATATTTGCTTGGTCAACATGTTTTGTTCCAAACTACTAGCTTTGTTCTGTTCAGTAGGCTGCTACTGTCTTTTCGTGTTTTGTTTTGATCAGGTGACAACTGCCATGGTACAAGATGTATGCCAAACACTTTTGAAGTATGTGCTGCTACCTCAAATGGTGCGTGAGGCTTTGGAGAAACTGAACTGTAAGTTTGCTTTCTTCGCACTATATTATAGTATAAACATTTGAAGGAACAAAAAATGGTTTAACAAAAGGGTTAGGACAATGCAAACCTGTTGTCAGACCTTTGTAATGAAACCATTGTTGTTACATATTTATACTGAACACGTGCACAACTGCTTCGCACACAGAGAGCAGATACAATTGTGGTTTGTTTGTAATTATGTAGTGTGTCTGTGAAGTGTGATTGTCTTTCTTTTCATTCCTATCAAAATATATATATATATATATATTTTTTTTTTAGATATGTTGTGTTTTTTGGCTTTTCAGATGTGGACTTGCAACATGCACTCAGATTTCAAGATGGGTGCCTGGTACAAGGGAGATTTGTAAATGCTGCCATAGAGAAAGCATGGACCAGGTACCATGCTGCATTCCTGGATCACAGGTCACAGGTAACCGAGGTCACACATAGTCCTGCTGCAGCTGCCTGGATTTCGCTGAAGGTGTTTGAAAGACTTTTATCAGATGCTTATAGCAAAAACAAAGATAATGCTGAAGCTGCAGTTGAAGACATCAGTGAGAAAGAAAAGAGCACAGTTAGGTACATTGCTGGTGCAGTAATCAGGAAATTAAAAGAAAGAATGTTTGGGCTGAAAAAAACAGAGAACAGAGTTACAATACTAGAGTGTCTAGATCTTATGACTTGTGAGTCAGAGTCTGAAACTGGCATGACCACTGTGCTGACCAGAGGAGGTTTAACATTTGTTAAACCTGCAATAGCAGAAATGTTCTACATCACAGAGTCCATGTTTCTGCAGCTGGCAGGGTCAGGCTCTGAACTCAGACAAACAAGTTCACAACACTTTGTTTCTTCAGGTTTGGAGAACAGAAGCCTCACGTCCTGTCTAGATCAGTGTTTGACAAACACTGATCTTGACAGTACTGTGAAGGAAACCCTCCTGATCAAGGTTCTTGAATTGTACTTCAAGATAAGAATTCATCATAAGATGAAGGTCTTGATGGATAAAGTCCGTGAGGAAGAGAAAGTCACAACAAAAGCCAAAGGGCTAAGAAAAACCCTGAAAAAACAATCAGTGATGATGTGATAGTTATGCTCTCCAAAAACCTGATCCTGTCCAACTGAAGCATTAATTTGTTTTTGTGTACATGGCTTTGCTTGATGCTTTGCTCAAGAACAAGCTTCATATTGTTTTCTCTCATTTCATATCATACTCACTTATAATTACACTCACATACAAAATACTCTATATGTATATATTTAAAAAAATGTTTCTTAAATCAGTACTAAGAATGATGCTGGCTATTTTTTCTATTATTATTATTATTTAGCCTGTTGTGTAATATATTATTGATATTATCAGTATTAATTTCTGGTATTCTGTACATGACTTTCATGCTTTGCTGAAGAACAAGCTTGATATTGTTTTCTGTCATGTGGTTAGAGACTAGTCAGTTTAATAAATGTTTTTATTGACCGTGTTAGTATTTCATTGTGGAAATACCAACTTGTCTTTTTTGATCTAGACTGGTAATAAAGTTTATAAATGACTAGTGTGACATGAGTGTCCTTACTTTGTACTTTCTGTATGTACATTATGTATAAATAAAACTATTATCTGTCAGACTAGAACAGGTGAAATACATACGTGTACAAACAGGCAGGAATCAAGACGTAAAGTATATTCTACAACATGTATTTTGCTTTATTAGATCATATTAATCATTTACACTAATACATTGGCACCTTTGAACAGAGGCCAGCCTGGGCTGGTATGCACGAGTCATGGTTATCTCATTTTGTCTTGGGCTAGCGCTAACATAACACCACTTGAGCCTTAAAATGCTAAACCTTTTAACGTGATGATATCCCGAAACTAAAGACAGTAATTAATCTGAGCATCATTCCCTCATTGGTCGGATATTAAATCCAACCTGAAATTGGTCGACAACACATGTATCAACCTAATCTGCGAACACATACACACAATGGCAAAGCATAAATTCAATAAAGCAGAACAGGCAATGAAAACACACACAAGATCTATACAGTCCGTCATCTTAATATTCTCGACCGACTTCCAGTTTGTTAAACTGTCCGACCAATTCACAATCATCTCAACTATTGGTACTTCATCGTTTGAAAATGTTATCAAACCGCCCGTCGGTCAACAATGTATCAATCACACAAACATGCAATGGTCCAGCATAAATTCAACACATCAGAACAGGCAATGAAAACACACTTGCAATAAAACACGCATCAGTCAGTCATCATAGGTTGATGCATTCTCAACCGACTTCTGGTTTCATATAATGTCCAACCGATTCACATTCATCTCGGTATTGGTCATTCAGCGGTCGGACATTATAAGTCAAGTCAAGTCAAAAGCGCTTTATTCCATAAAACCCCTTGGGGCACTTGGATACAACGAAAATGAATAAAAATAAACATACATGTAGAATAACCATAAAAATCATAAAATACAATATAAAATACATATGTACATATATTACAAAAATAAAAGTTAATCTTTCACACTCGCGTTCTAAGAGACATAATAAACATTTACAAAATACACATTCATTATTATCA
The DNA here is from genome assembly GCA_036898135.1 of Oncomelania hupensis. Lineage (NCBI taxonomy): Eukaryota > Metazoa > Mollusca > Gastropoda > Littorinimorpha > Pomatiopsidae > Oncomelania > Oncomelania hupensis. Next base: position 26,207,187 of record CM072515.1, read on the forward strand.
CACAACGCAAGCTTACTACGTAAAACTTATGTCCACACAAGCTGATCACAAATCGCACGCACTCTCTCGCAAGATTGGGTGATAAAGAAGGGGGGAGGGGGGGGGGGGGGGTACACACTGGTATTGGGTATTTATATTGTCATTACTGGAAAAAAAATCCCTATTATTACTATCATTAATATTACAAATCATTATATTACGTTCTAAAGCTATCCATTATTATTTTCATAAACCTAGCCAGTTTCAGCAGAATAGTCTTATTTTTCGTTGAAAATAAATTAGAAAATTTTATAGCATTGGGTCGCACATGAAAAACCTTTTAAGCAGCTCTTTTCTATCATCGTCGAAATGTGGACATATAAAAATAAAATGAAATTCATCTCCTAACTCATTAAAAGTACATTTATTACAGATTCTGTCACATCTCTGGATGAAACCGGAAGTCAGCCAATTATGTATCAACTTACCCTAATCTACAAGCACATATAGGCTACACTTACTGGCACAGTTTAAATTCAACAAAGCAGAACAGGCAAAGAAAACACTTTTTTCACAGTGCTGCATGTGGACTCCAATCCAGAAACAATCAACCTCTCCTTATTTTCTTCATGGGACTAATGCTGATGGGCACATCACCTGGACAGTCACGCTTAACATTGCCATTTGGGGTCACACGGAGTGCAAGTCCTCTTTGAACCAACATTTTATTGTCCTGGTATCCAAAGGTGTGAAGTGAGGGGTTTTCAGAACGACGGCCCATTCCTCTGTGCCTGCCAAAATGATTTTCAAGGGGATCCTGACAGAACACATTGCTTAGGACATGTGGCACGCCGTTGTTTAGCAGGAACTTGGTTGCTTCCACAAAGCTATGGACAGTCATCACAAGACCCTTGTATGTCTGGTGAGTGAGAAACATGCGGTTTCTCTCAACTGTTGTGAAGTTTCCAGGACGCTGTGCGATGCTGCATTTCCAGTTCTCAAGGTAACCCAAAAACTCTCGAAGAAATACAAATCTGGGGTCATCTACTGATGTGTACGGAGACAAATCAGGATTTCGCCTGCGTTTTCCCCCTTCAAGGGACCTAACATTCAAACAGTCAAAGAGCCGATTCATTTTGAGGATCAGCTGTACCGTCTCCTCTGTCTCTTCGCCCAGGTGCTGTCTCATCATGGTGCCCACAGAGAAGCTCAGAACTTGTGCAGCCAGACGGACGTTCATCACAGAACTTGTGGTCAGGTTCACATGATCTGCTGTCAGCTTGGTACATCTTGTCTCTGTCCTGCAACCCACACAACAAAAAATATATAATATAAAAAAAAAAAAAAAAAAAAAAAAACACAGTAATAATATTGATTAATATTCATATGGTAGAGATCGGGTAATTTTTTTTTGTTTTTTGCTTTACTTCACACAGATATGCAGAGTATATGCCTTGTGTCATGCAACAGACAAGTGTTTTTCAGATCTGATTAAAAAATTTAAAATTATATACATAGGACAATAAGAAAAGAAGAAAGACCAAAGTTTAACAAGGGAAGGAAATCTCTACTATAGAGATATATAGAAAAACTGAGCAGAATTGTATGCCATTCTAGAAGTATTGCATTAACTTGATTAAGCAAATCTGATATTTCAGATTAACCCAAAAACGTTGCACGTGCTTATTAAATAAATAAAAATAAATAAATAAAAAAATTATATAATATATTATTTAAATATATATATTATTATTAAATACTTTTTTTTTTAAAAATAATATAATAGATATATACACACATATAAATAAATAAATAAGTTTTTTTTTTTAATGTACGTAAATGGTAATAATGTTATTACTATTAATATTACCACTACCATTATTATCACCACCATTACCATCATCATTATTACCTTTATTATCGCTACTATTATCATCACTATTGAGGTCGGGTAGTTCAGTGGAGAGAGTGATTACCTATGGACACAGGGTTCAATCCCAGCTGGGCCTTGTGCGATGTTCGCTGCACCTCGAGTCAGCTTTGGCTGAGATATGCGCACGTTATACATAAATAAAATATTGTATTTACATTTTTTTATATTAAAAAATAAATTTAAAAAAAGCACACACACACATTTTATAATTGTTTCATTACAGAAATAATTATGGCCGCTCCCAATGAAGCACCCTCGTGTCCAAACCTGGATTATTAACTCTTCCTTTTAGGTTTCTAGTCGAGCGCTAACCAATTAAGCTATACTGATGGACAAGGTAATTAACTATTACCTGCAATCCAATTCATACAGCTGGCGGACGTGCTTCCACAGGATCTCCTTATCTTGGCACCAAAGCCGCTGAGTGTTTCGTCCGGATCCAGAGTTGCTCAGATTGTTCCTGACAGTTTTTATTAAGTGTGGTGGGTCTGAGATAAAGTATATAAATCTATCTGCCGCAAACAAGTTCTCAGTTTTGTAGCACAGCTCACCATCCTGAGTCTTATGCAGCTGATACAGTTTCTGGTTAGCCGATGCTTTGTCACTGACTGATGCGATGACCTTCAGGCCACACTGCATTTCCAGATGTCCCACCGCCTGCCAAAAGAGGGGATATATGTCAGCAGCTGTAGCATTGGCAGTTCCAAAAAATCCCAAGCTCACACGGATGTCTGTGTTCACTCCGACAACAAAAAAACACAGAACGTGTTTCGCCAGGGAAGAACTGGTCACATGGTTGTCTGTCAGCCATTTGTTTGAGTTCACAAACCCCACCACCTCGCCACTCCTCTTGTCGAAGACTAGGTCAGCTTTGATGCTCATTTCATCATGCAAAAGTACTACATAGCGTTCATTATCTTTAAAATCTTTCGACAAACGATTCAGCTCTTCAATTGCAGAGGCTGAAAATCCCACTGTTGGTTGAATGGCATTGGTATAGTCTCTGAGTGTTGACTTTCCTGGCAGCTTCAATATTCCCGTGTTGCGAAGGGTGTCATATGCAAGGGGACTCCGACTCTGAATTAATATGGCAATGCGAATGAGCATTGGATGCCACTTCATTCCTCGTTTTTTTGCTCCAAAAGCTTTCACTTGCTCCTCCCAGAACAACTTAGCCAGCTTGTTGTCATCTCCAGCATTTTCCACCACAGCAGCGAGACTATCGCTCAGCTCGTCATTCACTTGAATACTGTCACCGTCTATACTATCCTTAAACTTTCTCAGTTCTTCAATCTCTTTCTGAAGAAGTTTCACCTGCTTCCTGTTCTGCTTGATATGTGCTGTCACTCGTTTGCTAGTCGCGCGCATGGGATCATATTTGCTCAGAGGTCTTTGTTCACTGGCATGAGCTCTGGCCCGTTTCTTCACCAGCAGCCGCCTTGTCTTTGTGCACTCTGTGCACCTTAGGTCACTTGCAAACAGCAAGCACTTTGCAGATCTCACACACTCTCTCGCGGCTTGTCGAAAGTACAGCTGGTTCACAGCCGGGTCATGCAGACCTGCAAAACCTTGTAGTTCTGCGTCTGTCACACCTGGACATATCTTGCGACAAGACAGGTCAGCTAGATAATGGTGAACTTTAATGGTGTCGATGGTGTCCGTGAAGTTCGCTACATGCATTCCAAACACAAACGCTGCTATTGTGAGGTCTGCGCTGATCTTAATCTTCAATTCAATGAAAGTTTTAGATTCATCTGCCTTGCCCAGAGTGATGTGCTCGTGTTCATGTTCCCCACAAACCTCCAAAACGCACCAGGATGATGGAAGTAAACCTGGTTCCATCCCCAGGATGTCAGCCTTGACTTCATCGAAATTGTGGTATGCCACTCTCTCTGGTACAGTTGGCGCCTCACGACTTATCTGAAATCATATTGAATAAATTTTGACATTTTATTAACATAAGAGCTCAATTTATGTCCATGAATACAACTACAGTAAAACCTGTGTTATAACTTATAAGGACACCCACTTCAAGGTTCCGATCAAATTGTCCATTATAAGAGAGGTGTCCTTATAACACAGGTTTTACTGTATACATGTATATTCATGGGCACCCAATGTAACAGTCAAAGGGTCCTTATTAGTATTATAAGGTGTCCGAAACCATTTACCAAAATAGACAAAAATTAAAAAGGATGAAAATTTAGTTTTTAAAATGTTTGCATTTTTGCATCATGTTTTACCACACTGCATACAAGGAAATATACTACATGTACAATGTTGTCAACTAGACAAAGACTAAAATAAATTATACTGTATGACCATGATTAGAATTCATGTACTCACTTAAAGTAGATTACTAATATGTACAGCAGTAATGTAATACAGCTGTACAGACGTCACAACAGCATACATCTAAATGACGTCCGCCAAGATGTTTCCACAGCTGTATTCATATTAGTAGCCAACTTGCTCCTTGTTCTGTTTCAAAATACTCATTTGAAGGACTAACATGGAGGTACCACATACTGACACGGACCTTTAGTTTAAATTTTGTAACAAATGTAAAGAAACTTGTACATACTGGAGGCTTTCGGGGAGCCAGCTTTGGAGTTTCAACCGACTTCAATGGCATCCATTCTGTTGGGAGACTGCCAGGAAGTAGTCTGCATGCCCCTGATGGAACTGCAATGTACACAATATTTGTTGAAAATTAATAATACAGCAAAAAGTGCAATACATTCATACTAATGAATAATTGAAAAACGGCAGTATATCCATTTGATGGAAACTAGCAAAACTGTCATCTTTGCTGCTTACTTGGAAAAACCCTAGATCATTTTACAGTTGAAGTCTGTTAGGCCTACAAACTGAAAAACTACCGTCAAAACTGAACTGAAAGACAACTTATTTTTAGCAAACTAAACAATCCAGACAGTTTTCAAATATTTATTTTCTAATCTAACGTATCACAAGCCTTTTCAGAAGCAGTTTTGGGGGAAATTTAAAGCAATAGACTTACAAGTTTTGATGCAGCTCTCGGTGAAGTGACGCGAGCAGATCCTCACGTTATTATTGTCCGTCCGAATGGCGGCCAGGAAATTCGCGTCTGTTCGGTTGATTTTTGCTATCAGTTTTCTCCTCCACTCTGCGTGTTTACCTCCTATCTTTGGCAAAGAAAAGTAGCTAAGACCTTTGCACCTTGATCTCTCCGTGTGACAGCTCGGAAAAGCACAGTTATCACCTCCCATTGTCATAAATAGCTGGAGTGTTTTTTCTTTCCAATGTCTCAAAGTCGCTGGCCTTTCAAACCGGATGTAGCGCACCCCTGACAACCGAGAAAGAGCTGGGGTCGTAACCTCGAAGGGTCACGTGACGAGTTGGCGGTCCAGCTATAAATGGTCTATGCCCCAATATAAGTTGAAGCAGAGGACTAGATGTTTTCCGATTTGTAAAAGACGAGGACAGATTTATAGTAATATAATATATATATATATATATGTTGCCATTAAGTGTGTTTGAAACAGATTAAAAGAGTGCATCTAAGCGTGCATGTGCTGTTGTTTGTGTACGAATTCTGTCCTATGTTACTCTTCATCTCTGATAATTTTTATTTTCAATGAAGTTTTTATGTGTCGATTTAGAATTTTTTTTTAATCATAGTTTTATGTTGATATTTAGATTGCGGCAATGCATAACTAAAATATTGTGTAGCCTACACTCTATTATATATTGTTATATAAATTAAATTGACCAAGGAAGTTTAGCACATGACATTCACAGCGCCCCAATACACAAACTAAAAAGGAGTACAATCCGCATTCATTTTCAAACAATTTCTAATCATTATCAGCAAATGAACCAAATTACTGATACTCTATTCAAGACGAAATAAATTTTGATCTAAATCGACTGTGTGTAGGTTACGAAGGGAAATTAGATCTAAAAAAAAATATTTTTTTTATTCTGAGCTAAAGTGACGCAGGATGCTATTAAATAAAAGGAATAGAAAACACCTTTTACCATGTTTTGCTTTGAGTAAGGAATATAATGTTGTTCAAATATGAACTGAAAGTGAAGTTAAAGAAGAGAATGGAGGGCGAGAAAAGAAACACAATAAATGTGTGTTTCGTTGCTGTCATTGTTTTTACATTTCATTTGCAGATGTTTTCTTCAACAAGCCAGGTGTTTGCTTTTCCTAAAGGACAAGGGATAATTCAAAGGTGAGATTAAGGATCACTATTAAAAATTGTGCACTATGGATTGGTTCTCTCTCTCTTTTCCCACTCACTCTCCCACTCTCTCTCTCTCTTTCTCTCTCTTATGTAATAAACGTTTTTCAGTTTCAGTTTCAGTTTCTCTCTCTCTAGCTTGTGTGTGTTGCATGAAGATCATAGATGTTTATTTTTATAAGGTTAATTTAGTAATTCATTGTCACGTGGGGTTTATGGGCTCTGCACAATGGAATTATGGACCCTCACGTTTATTCGGTGGGAACTGCTAGTAAGTCACCCTATGAATTACTTTAATAAATTTATTTGTTTAGCTCGTTCTGTGTTAAGGTTGGGGTACAGAAATAGATAGAAAAATGGTAAAAGAATACTGTCACACTAGCTTTCACACGGCTATGAATCATATGTAGTCCAGCCACTTGATAACAGTTAAAATCACACATTTATTTCTTCTACTCTATACAAGATTCTCTAAGTACTAATCTAACTTAAAAAGTCTCTTTCAATGCTAATAGTTCGATCGCTGATAGTCTATGCAGCTGTTCTATCTTCATCGGGCACTTGCTAGTATATCTCATGTAGATTTGGACTACTGTGGTCCGTTTTACAGTTTCTGAAGAGTTGGACTACTGTGGTCCTGTTTCCGATCAGTTTAAGTGCACCTATGTTGTTACACTTAACTGCTAGGTGGTGCGGTCGAAGTCCTTCTGTGAGGTAGCTTCAGGTGCACCTGTGTAGTTGTGTAGTTGGGTTCCCTTGCCACGCTGTGGGGTCTTGTAGGGTGTGATCCAGGGTAACTCTCTCCGACCTGTGCGGTAGAGGTTACGCAGACAACTCGTCGTTTCTGTGGAGTTGTGCGCACGGGATAGCTCGGGATAGCTCGCCTGCTCGTCTGTAATATAAGAGACGAAATTCTGCACAACCCTGAATAATCGGTTTGTGCAGAGCGTCTCACTGAAAGCCAAGTAGCCCTCAGTGATAGCTCCACATCTCTATACATAAGCGACGAACATTCTGCTACTTCCGGGTTCCACTGGAATCTCAACTCTAAATTCCTATACATACATAAATATAAATCGTGTCTAACTATACACATACAGAATTATTAATATTATAAACATTCACGGGTACAGCCACTGGTCTGCAAACATACATATAAGTTAAACAACAGTGGTTCCGTACGGGATACAACATGGCGGGGCAACCGGTCGTGTTTCACCACGTGTTCGGCCTTTCACATGGTCACGCAAATTCGGATTAACAATTCACATTTATGCATAGCAAATTCTTCAAACATAATTTCAACAATAATATAAATATATCACGATGAAACAGAAGGGTGTTCATTACCTGTTTGACAAGTTCAGGCCCGTGATGGCTTGATAGAATTCTATGATTCTAAGTCCTGCTTCCTGGTCTAAGTGTGGAGAGATTTCTCTGCCAGCTTTCTAGCTGTTAACACTTCGGTGTATTCCTCCCAACTGACCAAAACTGTGCGTGGTTTGGACCCAGTCAAACTGGCTCCAACCACTTTGCCTAAGCTCTCCCATTGGTTCCAACGGTCCGATTCAAAACTCAAGTGCTGACGTCACTGCGCTGTGTGTGTGGCTCAGGCTCGCAGTGTGCTGTAATTTAATTGCTTGATGTGTACTACACTGACTCTCTACTGTTACAATGACTACACATGCTGAATAGTCAATGAGCAGAGTTAAAACTAGCCAATTCGTGACAGGCTCCCTCAACTGAAAAAAGGCGATGACTACTGGATTCGACCTTTTTCTACTACAGAGCCTAGTTTAACACTGCACTATCCTAGGGTCCTATGTACAAACTAAGTAAGTTGCTCTACCTGAGCTGCAATGCTGTGCCAGGTAGCTATGGACACTAGTGACAGGGTATTACTGGGCGGGGACGAATTCTGGTGCTGTGGCCCTTAGTTGTGTTGGGTGGGCGACAGCTGCTGTGTCCTCCACGAGATGGCGACTGAGGTAGTCGGCTCCGTGGTTCTCTTTGCCGGGTATGTACTCGATCTGGAATGAGTACGCCTGAAGGGTGAGTGCCCATCTCATCAGGCGAGAGTTCAAGGATTTGGAGGCTGCCAGGAACGATAGTGGTTGGTGGTCCACCTGAACTGTGAAGTGTGTCCCATACAGGTAGAGTTGAAATTTCTGTATGGCCCAGACTAGTCCAAGACATTCTTTCTCCGACGTGGCGTAGTGGGTCTCGGCGGGTCTCAATTTTCTGCTGGCGTAGGCGACAGGGAATAGCGTCTCTGCATTCTTGGGGTCGCGCTGTAGCAGTACTGCTCCGAGGCCTAGGTCGCTTGCGTCGGTGCGAAGAACGAATGGCTGAGTCAAATCGGGTAGGTGGAGCACTGGCGCCGATGTCATTCTGTCCTTGAGTGTTTGGAATGCTGTCTCGCATTCGGCTGTCCATACTACTTTGTCCGGGGCGATTTTCCGGGTTCCATTTGTCAGTGGCACGGCGATGCTGTTGTAGTTGGGGATGAACTTCTGGTAGAAGCCGCAGAGTCCTAGAAATGACTGCACTTCCTTCTTTGTCTTGGGCCTAGGAGCGTCGAGTAGGCGTTTCACTGTCTTTTCTACCGGTCGCAGGCTTCCTTGACTGATGGTGTGTCCCAGAAATTCTAGTTCTGTGAATCCAATCTGACATTTGGTGGGTCTTGCCGTCAATCCCGTGTCTCTGAGGCGGGCGAGCAGTTGATGTAGGAGCGTGACATGTTCCTCCCACGTAGGCGTTGCGATGAGGATGTCGTCCATAAACGAATGTAGGTGCTCGCTGCTCAGGGGTGCCAGGAGTTTTCGCATCATGGCGCTGAAGATGCTGGGTGCGTTGTGGAGTCCGAATGGAAGCACGTTGAATTCGAAGTGTCCTTCCATAGTGCTGAAAGCTAGGTACTTTCGGACTTGCGGTTGCACTGGTATCTGGTAGTATCCTTTGCTGAGGTCGATGCGTGAGAAGTACTTCGCTCGCTGTAGCTTGGCAAATAGGTCTGTCTGGTCCGGGAGTGGCTCTGGCTGGAACTGCGTTACGGCATTCAACAGTCTGAAGTCGATGCACAGTCGATGCTCTCCGTTGGGTTTTCGCAACAATACCGTGCCTGCGCTGTAGGGTGAAGTAGACTCTGAGATGATTCCGGCTGCCAGTAAGGTGTCTATCTCTTCCTTGATGGCTCGCTGCTGCGACAGTGGCATCGGGTAGAGCTTCTGGCGGACGGGTGTTGGGTCGGTCACCGTTAAGGTTACTTCGACGAGGTCTGTCCTCCCTGGTCGGTCTGTGAGCACAGTCTGATGTTGTCGAATGACCTGTAGTACTTGCTGTTGCTGTTTAGCGGCTAGGTCTCCGTTGAGTATCACGTCTTTGTAGGTTTCTTTGGAGTGCAGGGGGTACTCTACTGCATTGGTCTCCATGCTTTCTCCTTCTTCCGCGATGGCGATGGCTAACAAGTTGTGAGTGCTGGGGTCGCTGGTCGGTCCGTATACTTCTTGAGGAGATTGATGTGGTGGTATCGGGCTCTCCCGTTCACCTCTACTTGGTAGACTGTCTTGGATTTCTTGGCAGTCACCCGGTACGGTCCTCTCCAAGCGATGTCCAGCTTGTTGGTCCCACTTGGAAGTAAGAGTAGCACTTGATCGCCGACTTGCAGTTCTCTGTCCTTCGCGTGGCGGTTGTAGTACTTCGCCTGACGGGCTCTTGCCTTCTTCAGTGCTTCACCAGCTTTCTTCCACGTTGCTTTGAGGGTTTCCTGCAGGTCTGCGACGTACTTGGTGGCACCTCTTGGTGTGTCGTCTATCTTGGCTTCCGTCCAACTTCTGCGTAGGGCTTCTAGCGGTCCTGCTAGAGGTCTGCCGAAAAGCAATGTTGACGGGGTGTAGCCTGTGGCTGCATGGGGCGTTTCTCGGTATGCGAACAGTGCCGCATTCACGTAGGTGTCCCACGCTTCTGGATTGTCGTCGGCGACTTTCCTGAGTATGGTGAGAAGGGTTCCATTCAGTCTTTCTACTTGTCCGTTGCTGGCTGGGTGGTATGGTGGTGTGCGAATGTGATGAACTTGTATCAGCTCGAACACGTCTTGCATCAGGCGGCCGGTGAACTGAGATCCGTTGTCCGTTCTAATGCTGTCCGGGAATCCGACTCTGGTAAAGATGGCGATGAGTGCATCTGCAATCTTCTTGGTGTCGATCGCTGGCAACGGGACTGCTTCGCACCACATCGTACATGCGTCGACGAGTGTGAGTAGAAATCTGTTCCGCTTCTTGGTCATGGGCAGTGGTCCTACTATGTCTACTGAGACTTGCTGGAATGGCACGCCGACTACTACCGATGGTCCTAAGGTAACTGGTACGGTGTGATGTCGCGGGGAATATCGTTGACATTGGTGGCAAGATTTCACGTAGCGCTTGACATCCTCCGTGATTCCTGGCCAATAGTAGTGTGCGCTGATTCTCTGCACTGTGGCTCCAATTCCCATGTGTCCGCTGAGTGGCATGCTGTGGCCTAATTCTAGTACTTGGGCTCGAAGGGTGGCTGGTAGTACTAGTTGGGTGTGATCTCCATCTCCTTGTCGATGTAGAACTCCCTCTTCCATGTAGAAGTCTCCCTTGTGCGGGGGTGTGTGCGCCTTGGGTAGCTTCTGGAAGCACTTCGCTATCGAGGTGTCTTTTTTCTGTGCTGTTTTGATCTCTTCGAGTCCTGGATTCGGAGCGAACTCGGGCTGGGGTGGTTGGGTTTTAGCTTGGGCCCTGGTTTGCACTGCAGCTATCTCTACAGTTTTGGGGGGCGTGCCTAAGAACACATACCTACAACCTAGCACTAGATCATACAGGGGTTTCTGTAAAACAGCTGCTTGGATTCGTCCTGTGACGTACCTACTCTCTACTTCTATCCAAGCTATTGGGCAAGTAGTCGTCGGTTTCGTCAAGTCTGCTCCTTGTAAGTCGACTGTCTTGTCCGTCAAGTCCGCGCGCGATACAAGAGCTTCGCTAACTATCGCGTCGTATGATAGACCTGTGTCATACAGACAGTTCGCTTCTTTTCCGTTGACCTTGACCGTGTCTGTCACCGATGGGTGATCTCCGATTGTGTGTGGCTTGTTACCGCTACTTTGAGTTAGAACTCTGTGCGCTGGCCGGCTTTCGCGCTCTTCCCTACGTTGTGCGGCCAACTTGAAACATTCTGCGGTGGAGTGATTGTTTCTATTGCAGAACGAACAATACCGTCTCTGTTCTGCGGGACCTCTTTTCCCGAATTCCGCGTTGGGTCCTTTATTCTGCCCAGGTCTGGGGTTATTCGGCTTATTCGCGGTGCGCTCTTCCCGGGTAGGGCTTCGTTTCTGTGCCTCTTTCCCGTTAGGCTTTAGGTCTCGCCTGAAGCTCTTGGCTTCTCCGTGTGCGGCCACGTACCTATCTGCGACCTTGACCAGATCTTCTAGTCTTTCCGCGCCCTGCTCTACTGAGAATGTTCTCAGCTCGGGGTCATGGTTTCCCGTAGCTGTTCCCATACTAACAGTTCTGTCAGTCCATCATACGTCTTTGCCGTGGCTGACTGGCTAATCCACTTATCCAGCATTGTGGACAACCGATCCGCGAACTGCGCATAGCTCTCTCCTTTCACTCTCCGATTGGTGCGGAATTTTTGCCGGTAGCATTCTCCTGTTAGTTCGAATCCCGTTAGTAGTGCCTCTTTTACTTTGTGATAGTCAGTCACTCTGTCAGTCGGTAGCTTACTGTAGATGTCATAAGCCTTTCCTCTAAGCCCTTGACTAAGCTTAAAAGACCAATGAGTGGGATCTAGTTTATACTCTGTTGCTAGACGCTCAAACCTAGTCAGATAGAGATCTAGACCTTCTTCTCTCTCATTGAATGTCCCCAGTGGAAATGACATTCCTTGTACAGGGTTGGATGCTACCTCTAGCTGATCTGAGTGGGAAGGGGTTGAGGAAGAACTTGAAGCTCCTGATCCCAATCTTCTTAGCTCTAACTCATGCTGTCTTTCTTTTTCCTTTTCTTCCCTCTCTTTTTCTTTTTCTGCCCTCTCTTTTTCTTTTTCTGCTCGCTCATAATCCCACCTCCTAACTTCTGCTTCTCTCTCTGCTGCTACCTTCTTCTGTTCTGCTTCTAGCTCTAGTTTCTTCTGCTCTGCTTCTAATTCTAGTTTCTTCTGCTCTCTTGCTGCTTCTAGTTCTAATTTCTTTTGCTCTGCTTCTAATTCTGCTTTTCTCTGTTCTGCTTCAAGTTTCTTCTGTTCTCTCTCTGCTGCTCTCTCTGCCTTAGCCTCCTGTTTCTCTACCTCTGCATTTATATACGCAATTAGGTCTCCCCCTGCTAAGTGTAAAGCTTCTCCTAGTTCCTTGAAATGCAATCTCAAGGCCACTGGGTCCGACATTGCCAAACGTGTCTATGAACAACCTCTGAATCAAGTGGAATACCAAAACACTAGCAATATTGCAATTCAATAACAACAATGCAAAGACCATAAAATGTGCAATCAATAATAGAATAAAACAAGAGTCAAATGGCATACAACAGTTATTTAAGCAAAACCTGCAAAAGAACAATGCAACATACAGGCACAAAAATAATTGAAGCAAAAAAGTTTTTAACTAAAGAATAGTGCACCACAACTGATCAGTGTTATACCCTTACACTATTCTAAGTTATTCTACTTCTACTGTTATCTACTTTTATTGTACTTAGGTCCGGTTATACCCAATTCCTATTATACACAGATCCTGGCAGGCTCGCCAATTAAAGTGTCACGTGGGGTTTATGGGCTCTGCACAATGGAATTATGGACCCTCACGTTTATTCGGTGGGAACTGCTAGTAAGTCACCCTATGAATTACTTTAATAAATTTATTTGTTTAGCTCGTTCTGTGTTAAGGTTGGGGTACAGAAATAGATAGAAAAATGGTAAAAGAATACTGTCACACTAGCTTTCACACGGCTATGAATCATATGTAGTCCAGCCACTTGATAACAGTTAAAATCACACATTTATTTCTTCTACTCTATACAAGATTCTCTAAGTACTAATCTAACTTAAAAAGTCTCTTTCAATGCTAATAGTTCGATCGCTGATAGTCTATGCAGCTGTTCTATCTTCATCGGGCACTTGCTAGTATATCTCATGTAGATTTGGACTACTGTGGTCCGTTTTACAGTTTCTGAAGAGTTGGACTACTGTGGTCCTGTTTCCGATCAGTTTAAGTGCACCTATGTTGTTACACTTAACTGCTAGGTGGTGCGGTCGAAGTCCTTCTGTGAGGTAGCTTCAGGTGCACCTGTGTAGTTGTGTAGTTGGGTTCCCTTGCCACGCTGTGGGGTCTTGTAGGGTGTGATCCAGGGTAACTCTCTCCGACCTGTGCGGTAGAGGTTACGCAGACAACTCGTCGTTTCTGTGGAGTTGTGCGCACGGGATAGCTCGGGATAGCTCGCCTGCTCGTCTGTAATATAAGAGACGAAATTCTGCACAACCCTGAATAATCGGTTTGTGCAGAGCGTCTCACTGAAAGCCAAGTAGCCCTCAGTGATAGCTCCACATCTCTATACATAAGCGACGAACATTCTGCTACTTCCGGGTTCCACTGGAATCTCAACTCTAAATTCCTATACATACATAAATATAAATCGTGTCTAACTATACACATACAGAATTATTAATATTATAAACATTCACGGGTACAGCCACTGGTCTGCAAACATACATATAAGTTAAACAACAGTGGTTCCGTACGGGATACAACATGGCGGGGCAACCGGTCGTGTTTCACCACGTGTTCGGCCTTTCACATGGTCACGCAAATTCGGATTAACAATTCACATTTATGCATAGCAAATTCTTCAAACATAATTTCAACAATAATATAAATATATCACGATGAAACAGAAGGGTGTTCATTTACCTGTTTGACAAGTTCAGGCCCGTGATGGCTTGATAGAATTCTATGATTCTAAGTCCTGCTTCCTGGTCTAAGGGGATTTCTCTGCCAGCTTTCTAGCTGTTAACACTTCGGTGTATTCCTCCCAACTGACCAAAACTGTGCGTGGTTTGGACCCAGTCAAACTGGCTCCAACCACTTTGCCTAAGCTCTCCCATTGGTTCCAACGGTCCGATTCAAAACTCAAGTGCTGACGTCACTGCGCTGTGTGTGTGGCTCAGGCTCGCAGTGTGCTGTAATTTAATTGCTTGATGTGTACTACACTGACTCTCTACTGTTACAATGACTACACATGCTGAATAGTCAATGAGCAGAGTTAAAACTAGCCAATTCGTGACATTCATTATTATTGTTACAAGGGCAGGATGTTGACAAAAAAGGAAGCCAGCGCTTATTTTTTTACCATTGGAAAATAAAACTGTCATCCTCTCTCTCTCTCTCTCTCTCTCTCTCTCTCTCTCTCTCTCTCTCTCTCTCTCTCTCTCTCTCTCTGAGTTGAAACATAGTCATGGTAGCGTGCGGACGCATTTTGCTGGAGCAGTGAGTTCAGATATTAATTAGTGATGTTTATTGACAGAAAAATGTGTTGCGGTTTCTAGTTTACTATATAGTATTGTACTCCAACGGTGTAGGCTATCTACCTAACTGCAACGGTGTAGGCTACCTACCTAACTGCAAGGTGTAGTCTGTCTACCTAACTGCAACGGTGTAGGCTATCTACCTAACTGCAACGGTGAATCTACATAACTGTAAAACTATGCCCACTACAGCTGTAAAACATAGGCTGGTTGTTGGCGTCTTTCACCGCTGCTTCATAGCATTTATAGCAAAAAGGGTGAAGAAAGCTGCACTACGCTTCAGACCATAGAAACTCGAAACAACCCAGCGTAACACCCTCCGATTTGGTGGTGCTGTTTCTGACTGTGGCTCCCATTATTCAAAGTGGCGAGGTGGAGATGAATCCGTAACCGAATGAAAATTATGTAACAACGCCGACGAAGGCGTCCACACCGACAGCAACGGCGGTGACAGCAGAGTGTTGGTAGCGATCGAAAAAGTATTTCAAGCCGTCAATCGCATCGATAAACAGCAAGTGAATAATGCCCAAGCTGTGACCATCAAACTGAACCAGGCGGAGGAGAAGCTAGATGAGAGACTTCAGGCTTTGGAAAGCGACACAGAGAGAATTTGTGGAGATATTGTGAGATGAGTGCCAAGCTGGAAATGATCGAAGAGAAAACCAAGAGCTAAGGAAAAAAAGTGGATAGTCTTGAAACGAAACTACAGAAAGTGGAAATGATGAGTGAGCGCCTGAACAAGAAAGGCACACGGCAGGACATGGCAGAACATGTTTCAAGACGTCACAACCTAGTATTTAACGGAGTGCCGTCGGCGCCAGGGGAATCACCACAACCTTTGGAAAACAGGTTTGGAGTCATCATCACCAAAACCATGAAAGCCACCAGAGAAAGTGGTTTTGAAGGCGTGATTAGAGCTGGCAGATTTTTTGTAATCTCAGCATTAATATTGATAGTTTTATTTTTCCACAACTCGATTCTTTTGTTTTCCAACAGGGTTTCACAAGGTGCCACAGATACCTATAAAACCAAGGTACCCCAAGGGTCAGCAGACAGCAATACACCACTGAGGGAATGGAATGATTCTCAGGCGGAACATTATCGGAGGAGGACGTGTCACGTATCACACCTGGTTGCCACTTACGCTTTGCTGAATTGCATCTTCTGCTGGCGAGACTTAAACGGGCTTGCACGTACTTGCACTCTGCTGTCCTGAGATGCCTCACCGCTTTACTGCTTGCGACTGCTGCGCCGTTGCCTTACCTTTTTGAGATTGGATGTCCTAATGGCTTTGGCGCTACCTGCTCCTTTGGTGAATATTTTATAGATTTTAAAAAGTTTTTAAGCCTTCGTAACCTTTTTTTAGCTAGGAATTTGAGATGTTTGGGTCCTCATTGGAGATCGGTTTTGATATGTTTTTGATAGGTTTTGAATTAAATCTTTAAACCTCGGTTTTGACAGATCCTGGTAGAATTTTTGGACTTTGAGGCGCATCGCCGCGAAGAAAAGGGGTGGAAAGGATCACCCGGTTACTCAAAACAAAACTGAACTGAGAGACGATGACGTTGGTAAACGGAACTCGCAGGACGGTGGGGGCGTTGCTCTCTGACTGAATAATTTGGCCGTTAGTGCTGACCCCGGGCCCTCTTCTCCTTGGTGGAAGAGTGCCCAGGTAACATCCCCCGAAATTCATCTTTCTCTCGTCCATCCCGGAGGAGACTGATGATAATTCTATGGAGGATGGGGTTGCTCCCACCCCCTTGGACGTTTGTTCGGGAGCGGTCGTTAGTGCTGGCCCCTGGCTCTTTTCCTCTAGGTGGATGGGGGCCCATGATCCATCTCTCTCGTCCATTCCGGAGGAGATTGAGGGTAACTTTATGGAAGAGAGGGCTGCTCCCTCTTCCTCAGATCCTTGCTCGGGAGCGGAGTCCCTTGATTCTGGTCCCACGATCGAGGAGGTGGTACACCTGGTGACCCCTCCAGTCGCTGCTTCGAGTGACCCCCCCCCCTCACCCCCCCCCCCTCACACCCCCCCCCCCCCCCCCCCCCCGTTGGGTCAAGCGTGGTCTACTGTTACCAGTAGAAGAAAGAACAAAATGAGACGACCCCTGGGGCCGACTCGCACACCAAATTACGGTCTTTGTCAATTTGCGGTAGTTATTAGACAAAAAGGTGATACCACTTTGGTTTCATTCAAATCATTTGGTTGGAAGCTGGCAGACCTCTTGCGCGGTTCTGTGGGCGCGGTGGACAGGGTAATTCAACTACATAAAGATGAAGGTTTCCTCATAGGTTGTAAAACCTTGACGCAGTAACAGAAACTGATTGAACTTTCGCAGGTGGGCCAGATTATGATAGCATGTACTAACCCAGTGCCGGTGGTGGAGGGGGTTGTCTCTGGCATCCCCCCACCCCTCTCCCCCATCGTGCCGGTGGAGAAGATACTCGAAAAGTGCAATGAATCGGTGGACCCGGATGGTACCGTCCGCACCTGCAAGGTTAGGAAATTCCAACGCATCCTCCGGTCAGATGGACAGCCGTCCACCGCGGTTAGGGTGACAGTCGAGGCGATGACGCTGCGGTAGCTCTCCTTCTCAATTGTAGGGAGTTCCTGGTGACTCCTTACGTGGCAACGGCACTTAGGTGCTACTGGTGCCAAAGATTCAGGCACATTCGAAAAATTTTTAATTCTACGCAGATTTGTTCTTCCTGCAGGGCTGCCGGTCACTCGGGGGCCGCTTGTAGAGCCGTAGGGCGAACTTGTGCCAACTGTCGATGTGACCACTCGGACGCTAATCATAACTACCCTACTCGCAGTGAGCGCCTGTTGGCGAATGAATTGCGAGCGGCGACATTCATGCCACGAGCGCAGGCCTTATGCCTGGCCAAACAAAAAATTATGTCTGAGTCGGCGATTGGGGACGTGGCCTCGGGCGTGTCGGGCGGCGTTGCAGCTCTTGCGGGGGTGTTTGCTCCACCCCGTTCCCTCCCTAGTGCTTGGAGTGGTTCTCTCTGACGCTTGGCGGCGGGGAGCGAGAAAGGGGATACAGTTACAGCCCAGCCGGTCACCGGGGTGGGTTCGGGATCCTACACAGAGCCTGTGAGGTTGGCACCTGGTGCCAAAAACGACCCTTGGGTGGCTATTCACAGGCTCGAACGCCTTGTCGAAAGACTGATCCAGTCCGTTGTGGACCTTGTCGAGATGGTCCGTGGCCGGACGGCCGGGGCACCGGTTGCTCCTACCCAAAAACAGGTTGGCGCCGACGTCCTCTACGCCGAGCGCGATCTGGGTCACAGAGCTCCCTCTCTGGTGGCCGTGCACAAGGCCATTCCCCTCGGGAGGTCCCGGCGGCGGTTGCCAGTTCCGACAGGGGCGGTGGAGGCGGTGGTGGGTCCGCCGCCCCTAAAGAAGTGGGCCCATGTGGTTATCCTGACCTCAGTGCTATTAGTGAACTGTTGGCCCAGTTCGATGCCCGACTCAAATCGGGCGAGATAACGCTAGATGGCCGAGCTTGCGTAGGTAACAGCTCGCCTCATGCCACGCACTTCCCCTACCAGGACTTAGGCTGTTTCATACTTTAACCTCACTTACCATGATGTTAGATCTAGTCCGTTTGCATTCTTGTCAGCTGAATATTTTCCCCAATATTAATATTGAAAGTTCTGGCTCTCCACTACTTGAATCTTTTGTTTTTCAACAGGGTGTCACATCGTGCAAGAGAGAGACCCAAGAAACCAGAATATCAAAAGCGTCAACAGAGAGCCATGATATGCGAGGACGAAAGAGGAGGCGACAAAATGGGCCGTTCAAGTCTTCATCCGATTGTTCATACTTATCACCACATTCTAGGTTAGCCTTATCATCATTGACTGTTGTACTGTCCTGAATTAGATCCATGATTACCCAGGTCTATGTTTCCCCAGGTCTGTGTTCTCCCAGGTCTGTTCCTCGGGTCGGTGTCCACCAAGGTTTATTTTCCACAGGTCTATATTCCCTCGGGCCTGTCATCCTCCAGGCCTATGTTAACTCAGGTCTATGTTCTCCAGGTCTTTATTCCCTGATGTTTAAATTCCCATGTTTCTATTCCCCCATGTCTATGCTTGGCCTCTAGGCTATGCTCACCCCCCAAAAATATATAAGTGCTATCGCCCATAGTGGCGTATCACCTAAAAAATAAAAAAAGAAATCGTTAGTTTTGGGGTGTTAAGGTCCAGGGTAGATTGTCAGATTACTAAGTGTTTTTAAAATGGTTTGTTTGTTAATCATCTTGGCAGCATACTTAATATCCCCTCGACCCCCGCCATGCCAACCCCCCCCCCTCTCTCTCTCTCTCTCTCTCTCTCTCTCTCTCTCACTCTCTCTGTTTCACCAGTTCTATGTTCACCCAAATAAAAACCACTTTGCTTGCATAGACTACATTAAAATATAATTCTTCTTGCTCGATCTTTTGTGAGTAAGATGTATTTTGTCTCAAACCCTAGCAATAACCCTTGTGGTATGTTATATACTGCAGATCCAGGATGCCGATCATCTCTTCGCAAGCCAAAGCAAATGGTCAAGTCCTAGAAAGTGACCATTCAAGTGCCCATTCAAGTGTTCAGTTTTTTGCTCAAGTCAAGATGCATTGTCAAAAAGCAATGTTGTATTTTTTGCCAAGAACATTTAATGAAAAAATGTAAACCCATCTTCAACGAATTCACAAAGAAGAGCTAGAGGTTGCTCAGATTGTATAAATTGTTTCTTATTCAATTGAATATTATGTTTTTTGCAATATTTGAATTTATTTCTATACGTTGTTTTTTTTTTTCTTACCTAAAGAGATGTCGTCAGTTTTTGTTAACAGTTTTACTCAATGGACCAATTTCACTTCTCACTCCACCACCAACCCCCTCGGGGAAGATTGGTCCTAACAGCATTGTCACTTTAAAACAGTTGAAATTAAACTATGCATTATGACATGCCAATGGTGTACGTTCCTTTCTTTTAATTTTGTTGTTGTTATTCATTCTGTATTTTGTTTACAAAAAGTACTTGTCAGTTATTCATTGAAATAAAATTGTTTCAGACTAAATTTGATATATTTGTCTTGAGTGTTTGATACGTTTTGAGTGTTTGCCTCCAGGTCTAAAGTTGATTACTCATTGCTTATAAGGTCCAGCGGAATACGATGAGCCGAATGAGAGGACCTCATCTAGGTGTAAGAGTATTACTTCACAAATAATGCTAAAACAATGTAGATTGGCCTATGATCGAATACATTTTGTGTCGAATGTCAAATACTGCAAATGCATACGACTTTTTTTGACTATGTATTCGCTCAAAACTCGACGCAAAATGAGTCCTAAATAGACCAAAAATGACATTTGACAAATAATAATTTGTCCGGTCTCTCGCCGTCGACTGAGCAAGACATTGAAGTGGTCAAGTACTGTTTTAACTAACACAACCTAAATACGTAATATGGAGTATACCCACGAGACCTCGAAAATGATACGCGAATTAAAGGCAAATTTATAGGGTACAAAATTATTAAATATTTGACAACATTTCTAAAGTTTCTAAGTTATTAATATTGAATTTACGATTCTTTGTTTTATGATACATATAAATGAGATTGTTAAATTGGTCAACATATTTCTAAGGTTTGTTCGTATGAGTACTTTAAAGTGACCTTGGCTCTGAACTATGAGTGGTATAATGTCCAAAATTGATTTTAGAGATAATATAGTTTGATATTTCATATATTTTCAGTTTTTTCGATGATATTCAAAGTCAAGTTCATTGTAGGCCTTGCAAATACTTTAAAAAATTTTCATCAGGATTGCTTAGTCGAATTGGCGTCAGACTATGCGCCCAAAGGTTGCAAGTGAGCGCCTTGAGCCGCTTGAGTTAGATTCTTTATCGGCCAACATCTTGACCTGCCCAATAATTCATTTATTTAAAAATTATAAAAGTGTTGACCCTCAGGATACGAATAACCCCTTGGCAAACCAGATTGTGGCTAATAAACTATCTCGGGGCAATGAAATGTCAGTGTCTGGATTTCAGGTTAATGATACAAAACATTGGAACATAATGAAGCAGTGCCGCATTTGAATAGTAATGGCTATAAGACCCCCACATTTACAGGAACACGAGCATCTAATTCCGTGAATGTCATCTACAAATCTTGTCCCAAAACCATTATCAGCTTTTCAGTAGTATGGGTGCAAATACTTCAGGGACGTCGTATAGAAAAAAATGACTACCTGACGTGATAACTACGAACTAAGAACATGAATTTAAGCCACAAAATGAATTTAAGCCACAACCCTGTGTACACATCTTTGAAGGTACACGCGAAATTTCAGCTCTGTCAGCCCAGCCATAAACGCTTGCGTTCTGTGTGCACATGAATGAACATGAAGGTTTATTAATGTCTATACCCACTATTGGTCATATGGCAGACGAGGATAACCAACTCAGGGAAAGAGGGGTAGGGTCCTAAATCAACACTGAACCACCAGAGCAATCGTACTGCTAAAATGGACAGTAAAAATGGAATATGCACATACTTCATTAATATTAAATTGAACTAAAAGGACACATCCCATATGACTCACATGCTTCTTATGGAACTTGCAATATTTGCTTTGGATCGTGGAGACTTGATCTGTTTAAAGCGGCTGCCAATTGTTAAACACCCCAAGGTATCCACGATCCAAAGCAAGTCTGGAATATGCCTTACAGAAGAACAAGAAGTCTTGGATAGATGGATAGAGTACTGCTCTGACCTTTACAACCACACACCAAACGGATACCCATCAGTTCTAGCATGTCCCCAGAACGGAGAAGAAGAAGAAATCCTTCCAATTCTCAGATAAGAATTTGAGGCAGCAGTGCAATCGCTAAAGAAAGGGAAGTCAGCGGGAGTGGACAACACACCCGTGGAATTGCTTCAAGCAGGAGGAGAAGCGATGATTAACGCCCCTCACCATTATCTGTAACAAGATCTGGCAGAGTGGGGAGTGGCCTACACATGGATCCAGTCACTTGTCATCACTCTTCCCAAAAAAGTTAACCTTCAGGAGTGTGAAAATTACCGCACCATCAGCCTCATCAGCCATCCCAACAAGGTCCTCCTGAAAATAATAGTCAACAGATTGAAACCCCAAGCTGAACAAATCATAGCTGAAGAACAAACAGGATTCAGGGCAGGGCGAAGTACCACTGAACAGATTTTCAACCTCAGATTAATTTGCGAGAAATACGTACAGCACGAACAACATCTATAATGTGTTTGCAGACTTCAAGAAAGCCTTTGACCGAGTCTGGCATGCAGCTCTGTGGACAACCATGAGAGTGTACAACATCAGCCCTAAAATTATTGAAATCATCAACATCTTCCTAGAGCGCATCATGTTAGATGCCCTTGCAGATCACAAAGGCATACTCAGCTTAGGGGGTAGAGCAATCTCCAACCTCCGTTTTGCGGATGACATTAATGGATTGGCTGGAGAGGAACAACAACGTGAACAGCTGGTACAGAGGCTTGACACACCAGAGCCTATGGAATGGAAATGAGAGCAGAGAGGACCACAATGATGACCAACAACACCAATGGCATCAACATGGACATCAAAGTCCAAGGCCAATCCCTCAACACAGTGCATAGCTTCAAATATTTAGGAGGAATTGTATCATACAATGGGTCCAGTCATGAAGTCCTCTCCAGGATCGCACAAACAACTGCTGCCCTGACAAGGTTGAAGCCCAATTGGAAAGGCATGACCATCAGTCCATATTCCAATGTAAGACTGCTGCGTTCCTGTGTCATATCCATCTTCCTATACGCTTGCGAAACATGGACCCTCACAACAGGTGTACTACGAAGAATACAAAGCATGGAGATGAGGTGCTACAGAAGACTTCTGGGTATTTCCTATTTCCAGACGAAGTCTGACAGACCATTACACAATGACATGCTCACAGTGGTGAACAAACGGAAACTCCTATGGTATGGCCACGTCACAAGATCATCAGTCCTTTCAAAGACCATCCTGCAAGGCACAGCGGAAGGAGGCAGAAGAAGAGGGAGACAGGTAAAGAGGTTTGAGGACAACACAGTCGAGGGTGGACTAGCTTGACACTGAGCGAAGCCATGAGGGTTGAGGAGGACGGAGAAAGATGGCGTATGTTGGTGAAACGATCTTCTGTGTTGCCCTAACGACCTTCGAGTTATGGGATAGGACAGGATAAGAATATTTAACATGAAAATGAATGCCCATAAAGAAATAAATGAAACTGTGGTATTAAAATGTACATGAATATCGACTTTGATCTTTCTATGCTCTTGACCTTGAGATGACCTTGACCTCCTGTTCCAAAAACACTTATTGACGATCAAATATTTACAGCAAAAGTTGTATTATGCCAAAAGACTGACCTTTGGATGACCTTGACCTTCAGTGACCTTAACCTTGGGATAACCTTGACCTTCACAAGGATCTCATGCTCATGAAAGATCAAATAACTTAATGTTGTTGCATACTATGGGTTAATGCCATTCTACTGTACGATTACCTTTTTAAAAAAAAATATTTTTGCAAGGCCTAAAATGACCTTGACCTTCAAGATCAACTCAAAACTGGAACATATACGAAAGATCAATCTCCCATCTCTAAATCTCTAAAGGAAACAAGATTGGACTTTATATCTCTCATTGTTTAGGGCCAAGGTCACTTCAAAATACCTATACTAACCGATGTTAGACAGCTCCAGTGACCTTGACCTTGACCTTGGAGTGAGGTTGACCAAATTTGCATATAATATGTGTGTCATTGATATCTATCATGCTTCAAAGAATCATAAGTTCAATATTAATAACTTCGAAAAAAGTGTAATTTTGTTTAAAATTGTCATTTTTGTAACTAACATTTGTTGACCATGTGACCTTGACCTTGAAGTGAAGTCATTCATTTACTGATCATTTCTGAGCACACCATCTTACCAAGTTTGGTTGTCCAAATTTAGACTCCAAAAAGCAGAATC
>CM072515.1:26238399-26300899 GCA_036898135.1 Oncomelania hupensis
CACTAAAAATCTACATCCAGATTTCTGTCAACCTCCACCTCCAATTTCCCAAGTGTAATACTCCTTTGGATGAGTATAAACCGAGATCTAATATGTGTATGCACGCATTTCAACGCACGGACTTTAAAGATCCTGACGCTCGTGTCCTAGGCGGGTGAGTGCCAGCTACACAAATACAGCCGCCAACATTAGGTCCCGTTCTCCCAAATGCCAGGTCGCCCAGGATTGTGCTCAGTTGTCTGGGCGTCAGATGAGGCACCCAAAGGCTGCAAATGGGCGTTTCGGGCGGCTGGCGTTAGATCCTGTATCGGCCAGCGCCTTGAGCAGCTCTTGAGCTGGAAAAGTGCGGAATAAGAACGATTAAATAACTATTTATACGGACAAATTTACAAGTGCCTTTAACCGTGTTTTTTGAATAATTAAATTTTGTCAGGCACCTGTAGCAGTGAGGAAATTCAAACAACACGAACGCTTCAGAGCAAAGAAAGGGGAGGGGCAAATAATACTGACAGACTTTTTACGTAATGAAAGAGCAGTGTTTTCAAGAGTTTTGGACAAGGTAGTACTCGTTGTGTTGTGTTGTGTTTTTTATATAGCCTACTTACACATTATATAGTATTGCATATATTTCCATGATATTGTTTTGTTTCTCTCCTTACGTGGAATCGTTCGTTTTCGTTGTAGCTGATTTATTTGATTTAATGTATTTTATCGTTCTTATAATTATAGCGCACTTTTAGCTCAAGATCCGCTCAAGGCGTGTTGGTTGATTTCGAAAAAAGGTTGGTAATTCTTATAATGTTACATCTGTAAAAGTACGAATGGGCAGGACCTGTTTTCGAACACATTTTTAAAAAAAAATTGTTTGGCAGGCTAGGCTTTCATTTTCTACCCACACTAATCATACTGTCATAGCATTGAATATTATCGCTACGTAAACAGGGTCCATCGTCAACACCTGTTACATAATGACAAGAACTTTCGTCTTATCATCTCGATGAAGAAGACGTTAATAAAACAACCAACCAACGACAAGAACTTTGAACAGAGTTGCTCTGGAAGAACTGGTAGAGTGCGATATGGTACATAGGCTAATACTGTTTGTTGGTCTCACTGTAGGTTACTTAAATCGTTCCACATCTATAAAGTTTTCAATGAAAAGTTTGTTTTTTCTTCAGCTGTCCACTTGTTATCACTACAGAAAAGCAAAGCAACAAATGGGAAAAAACTGAAGTTATGCTTGTATGAGTTAGCTGGAGTGTGGAATGCATGCGCTAAACGTTTAATAGGCTTTCAACAAAAACAGGTAGATCTATAGTTATTGTTTAAGTGAATAAATTCCGCAGTTTTTGTATCTATTAATAGCAACCGCTAGCTAACATTGCTGAGCTAAAAATAGCATCTACCAAAGCCGGTAAGAGATAAAACCCATACAAAAAAATTGATCGGTACGTTGTTGGTTTTTATCGTTTAAATTTCATAAAATAGTCCCAACCTTACTCCAGACACCAAAGCCGCACTGTTCAAGCCGTGTGGTTCACTCAGAATTAGGGTCAAAGGTCACACGGCTATGGTATTGATGTTCCGTTAAAACAGGGGAAATCACTACCTGTCAAAATCAAAAATAAAATTCAAACTGTAGCGGTTGGTTTGAGCAACACAAGCCCAGTTTTTCATTGTTTAATGTAATAACAATGCCAATGTTATGGTAAACCCGTTTCCACCACAAGTAAATAAGACCTTGAATTGAGGCTTTTTAAGCAAAGAAAATAGGCGGTAAGATTACTAATATTATATGCATACTTGACCAAATACGTGTTTGCCTATCATAAGTTTATTTTAGCTAAGTAAAGAAATCGGTTTTAAACGTAACATACAATACATTTTTTTTGTTAAATACAAAAGAACTACCATAACTGTATGCACTGCCTAGCAAGGTGGAGCCGACAATATATTACTTCCTTAATAAGCCCGACTGATTATTATAAATCTTTCATAGTGTAACGCTGAGTACTAAATTCCTGAACAAACTATGGAGGTTGAAGTTATTTTGCTTGTTGTTTATGACTGTGTGTATTTCTTAGGTAGGAGCAAAATCAGTGCAAAATAAATAACATCAGACCTTAACTTTACATTTTTGAAGTTTGAATATCACTTCCCTAAATGCAGATCTTAAGATAAGAGGGGAAGAGAAAGGAGGGGAGGGGAGTGTCCGTGATTTGTCTATGACAAGACGGAACAGCAGTATACATTTCACCTTTCATCGTAAACAGTCTTCATATATTCTCATAAGTTTCTGCAGGGTTTACATTAATAAACGCTCTTTTGTCAGACGCTTGCCGTGCGTTAAGAACGCCGTGTTCGGAGAGAGTAGTGCTTTGTGTTTTCAATGATAAATGGTATACTTCACTTCGTATATTCATTAATGAATAACATGTTTGTGCAGGCAATAATGATATTTAAGCAATGCTTTTGAACATACATATTAAGCCTAACTCAAGCATAGCGCCAACTTGCTGCTTGCTGTGCACTGTCTAAAGCTTCCGACAACTGAGCGACCCTGAACGACCGAGCACCTTGTACTTTGAGTTCGTGTATCCTATCTGGCACTCATCCGTCAAGATGAGTACCACAATTGGGGAGACACACGTGGACCCCACTGCAACAACCTGACAAATGACAGAGGTATGAGATTTGAAGTTTGCCAGATACAACACTCTGATACTGGCAAACACGCTTGGTCCCCACAGCAAATCCAGACTATAGACCTGGCCCAGTCCCGGCGGAGAGCATTACAACCAGAATGACTATATCATGGTCAAAAAACGCTTCAGATCAAGCGTCAAAATTGGCAGGACACGCACTTTTCCAGGAGCAGACATCGGAAAAGACCACGATCTCGTGATGATGTTTTCCGGCGCCACTTGAAGAGAGTGCAAACAACAAAGTGCACCAGACTGAAGATCGACCTGGACAAACTGCAAGACCCGGAGGTAGCAGAAATATTCCAAGCTACAATTGGAGGGAAATTTGCACAACTGCTCATTTTGGGAGTTGGTAAAGTAGATGTCAACACCATTGCAACCACATTCAACTTAGCTGTTGACAGATGCCGCCACCTACTGAGATCCTTGGTAAGCGCCGCCCAAAGAAGAAACCGTGGATCACACCTGAACTTTTGGACCTGTGTGATAAACAAAGAGAGATGAAACAGAAAAAGAAAAAGAACATATAGAGCGCAATCTGAAAAGGCATGCTCACAGCAAAGGAGAACTGGATAGAAGATCAATGCCAGAAAATAAAGAATAGTCTGAACAAGAACAACAGCAAGTAGGCCTACCAGACTGTGAAGCGGCTGACAAGTGTTAAACAGCTCAAGGTCTCCACGATCTAAAGCAAGTCTGGACCTGTGCTTAAAGAAGAACAAGAATTGGATAGATGGACAGAGTACTGCTCTGACCTTTACAACCACACACCAAACAAAGACCCATCAGTTCAAGCATGTGCCCAGAACAACGAAGAAAACGAACTCCTCCCAATTCTTCGAGAAGAAGTTGAGGCAGCAGTGCAATCGCTGATGAAGGGGAAGTTAACAGGAGTGAACAATATATCCGAAGAATTGCTTCAAGCAGGAGGAGAAGCGATAATTGACGCCCTCACTATTATTTGTAACAAGATCTGGCAGAGTGGGGAATGGCTTACACCATGGACCCAGTCGCTTGTCATCACTCTCCCAAAAAGGGTAACCTTCAGGAGTGTGAAAACTACCGCACCATCAGCCTCATCAGCCATCCCAACAAAATCCTCCTGAAAATAATACTAAACAGGTTAAAACCCCAAGCTGAACAAATCATAGCTGAAAAACAATCGAATTCAGGGCAGGGCGAAGTAGGCCAAGGATGGGCAAACTACTTTTGAAAAGTAGTCCGCTACACTACAGTTACATTAGTCTAAAAAGGTAGTTCGCTACTTTACAATTACATTTTGAAGGAATGTAGTTCACTACTTTTACGCTACTTTAAAAAAAGTAGCTAACTACTTTTCAAACTACTTTGTTTTTTAAAACTGTAATCACAACTGGGACTGCTAAGTATTTTTTAAATGTAAGTAAATTTTTTTTAAAAAGAAAAAAAAATGAAAGAAAACAAATAAAGAAATACTTTTAATGATATACAAAATATTTCCTTAGACTACAAAATTTGTTATTGATAACATTGCAAGTCAAGATCATTATATAGGAGCACACTTAATACATTATGTATGGTATAAATATACCATTTGCAAAATACAAAAAAATATTATTAATAATAAATTTATAATAAAAGTCAAAAATAGAAGAAAAAAAAGTTATATGTACTCTGTTATGTCTGATACAAAACATAAATACAGCCATAAGGTTGTACAGGCAGTTGAGAATAAATGGGCCAAATTAGTTTTAACAAAATAAATACACACAGACTGCAGTCCAACTAATCATTCAATGAATCAAGAAAACACTGATACTTATTTAAAAACTTTTCTTATAATTGTACTTAACCAACACTTTTGCCTCAAAGTTAGAATCAGTAACTCTGGTTCTGATCTTAGTTAAAATAAGTCCAGCCTGACTAAACAGCCTTAGATTGTATGCTGTCGTCTTGCTCGTTGAATACTCATTGCATCCATACTTGCATTTAAATATTAATGCATTGTCCGTTTCTTCTTTGAAATGAAAAAATTCTACATATGGTTTAAACAAAGTTGGAAGTTTCTCCATCTTCTGTGGTCTAAAATTTGTGTGTTCTGTGCTTGATTTGCCCGAATAAAGACTGAGATGACTGACTCGCGCTTTTGAAAGTCTCAATCTCGCGTGAGACAGAACTCACTTCGGCTTGACTGAAAGTGCAAGTCACACGGCAAGGAAAGTAGCGTAGCGAAAAACACATTTTCGCTACTTCGCTACCGACAAATTAGTAGTTCGCTGCTTTACAACTACTTTTTTACAATATGTAGTTTGGATCGTTACAAACTACTCCAAATAGTAGCGAAACTACAAAATGTAGTCGCTACTCTCGCTACTTGCCCATCCTTGAAGTAGGCCTACCACTAAACAGATTTTCAACCCAGAATAATCTGCGATAAATACCTACAGAACCAACAACATCTATATCATGTACTTGTAGACTTCAAGAAAGCGTTTGGCCGAGTCTGGCATGCAGCTCTGTGAGCAACCACGAGAGTGTACAACATCAGCCCTAACATTATTGAAGTCATCAAAAGCTTGTATGACAAGGTTACCATTGCAGACCTCCATAACACCCCATCGGGAGGTGATTCAGAAAACAATCGACATGCGTCAAGGATGCCTACTGTCTCCAACACTCTTTAACATCTTTCTTGAGCGCATCGTGTCAGATGCCCTTGAAGATCACGAAGGCACAGTCAGCATAAGGGGTAGAGCAATCTCCAACCTCCGTTTTGCGGATGACATTGATGGATTGACTGGAGAGAAATAAGAACTTGAACAGCTGGTATAGATGCTTGACACCACCTCCAGTGCCTATGGAATGGAAATAAGTGCAGATAAAACCAAAACGATGACCAACAACACCAATGGCATCAAAGTCCAAAGCCAATTCGTCAACATGGTGCATAGCTTTAAATAGGGTGTATGAAAATTCCTTTATTAAAGTTTAATCTGTTGGCAAGAGGTAGTATGCTGATCTGTTTGTAATCATTCAGAGAGATTTTGTTTTTAAAAATAAACCATATTAATTGCACGTGTTTGAATCCTTAACAAAGGCTTTATGGCATTGCTACAAGTAGAATCCCAACTAGTTGAAGAATAAATAATAAATATTTGAATATGTCCCAAATAGAATAGTTGAAGACGGAAGACAAAACCCATGCATGTACAGATTATTAAGCTTATATTAATTATCAGCAATCTTGTGTATTATTATAGTCTTCATTGCAGTTTTGCGTAATGCAACCTTCTTTCTATATATTTATAATCTGAATAATTATGTGCATGTAGAACATACTATAATGTCACTTTAGAGGGCAACAAAATATTCTACGGCAATAAACAGTGTGTGTGTGTAGGTGTGTGTGTTTGGTGTTTGGTGTGTGGGTGTGTGTGTGGGTGTGTGTGTGTGTGTTTGGTGTGAATTGTTTTGCCTACCATTTTGGGGGGAGTTTAATCATCGCCCAAACGGGCAAAATTTGGGGCTGTATTCTCATCGAAATATAGAATATTTTCAGGAACTAGATACGAAATGTAACGACGAACGAAAGCACTTGAGACGAAACGGCTTTGGGACATTTACAATAAAAAAAATAACGTATCTGGGTAACATGAAAAAGCTGCGATAATAATAATAATAATAATAATAATAATAATAATAATAATAATAATAATAATAATAATAATAATAATAATAATAATAATAATAATAATAATAATGTGTCTTTGTTTCAGAAGATGTAAAAATGATGTGACTTCCGTATAGCTCTCTTTGAAAGACGAAAGTATATATAAAACCTGAAATTAGAACATCATCAACATGGCTGTAATCCTGCAGTGGCTCCGTTTAATCCGGATGAGCCTCTTGATTACAATCCCTGTACCAGGTATTGAAAACACTTTTAGTGGATGGGTGCGGGTGAGGGGTGGGGGTTAGAGGGCGCAGGTATAATGGATATTGGGAATGGGGGAGAGAGGCAGCCGTAGGAGGTTGGAGATGGGAGATGTGTAGTAGTGATAACCAATTGTTCATTGTTATTACTGTATGGAAACTTAGTCCAGACTGTACGACCTTGTATAGGATAACATTGTCTACGAGCCTTGAGAAAACATGTCGGGGACAAAAAGAAGTCTCTCAGAATTAGATCGTAGGGATTGAGATGGCTGGCAGGCTCAGGTTTGCAAGGAAGAGATGACAGGTATAGGAGGAAACATTCGTCAAAGCGCTGTTAAGTACTGTGGCAAATCTTGTTTTCAATGCTGTATTGAACAGGAAGCCCATACGTGTTACAATCAATTAAATTTTCTTTAAAAAAAGGGACTCATTAAATTAATAAAATTTAAAAAATAATAAAAAGTACTAAAACAAATGTCGATATCTTATAATCAATGTTGAACTGAAAAGAAAGCCTACTTGACAAGACACTAAGTTTTCATTGAAAAAATTTCCCCGCTTGTTTTTCAAGTGTTTGCAGGATCTGCTACTCTCTATAACACTTCTTTGGCCTGCCTGCGAGGAAAATCTCACGATGATACGGTCAGCATCAACTGCTATGACAAGGACCATTCCAGCGTGGTAGTTGTGCATCGTATTTTTCACGGGCTGACCCCTTTATCCAACGGCTGCAGCGTGTCGGCTCCTAATAGCACGTGTTGCCCGCAACCATGGCAACCGGACCGAGACTGTGTCTTTGCCAACGACGGACAGCTTGGAAATGTGAGTTAAGACTTTAGGCTTTTAGACGAAAGACCGAGCTGCAGTTAATTTCAATATAATTTACATACACATACACTTTGACGAGGACGTTTGCTATAGACATTCTGAAAGAGGTCCTAGGGCACACGCAAAGGGAGGGACCTTCAGTCCAGAATTGTATAGAAACTGTACTCAGTCGTTTTATTCAAACAATATTCAAAATGATGACCAGTGCAACACCTGCTACGATGTTGATCTTGTACAGCGCTTTACCAGCTCAAAGAGAGGCGCAGGCAGGATCAGGATCAACGAGTTCAAGCTGCTCAAACTATGTCCTTACTGAAGTGTCCTATCCTATCCTATCCCGTAACTCAGAGGTCGTAGAGGCACCACAGATGATCTTTTAACCAGCGTACTCCATCTTTCTGTCATCAGCAACCTTGATGGTTTCGCTCAGTGTCAAACCAGTTCATTCTCGAATGTTGTCCTCCCACCTCTTTTTCGGTCTACCTCCTAGCACTGTGCCCAGGATGGTCTTTGCAAGACCTAATGATCTGGTGACGGGGCCATACCATTGGAGTTTCCGTTTCTTCACCACTGTGAGCATGTCATTGTGTTGTCCAATGGCTTGTGTGATGGTCTGTCGGACTTCGTCGTTGGTGATGTGCTTGGTATAGGAAATGCCCATAAGTCTTATGTAGCATCTCATCTCCATGCTTTGTTTTCTTCATTGTAGATCTGCTGTGAGGGTCCATGTTTCGCAAGCGTATAGGAAGATAGAGATGACAAGGGAGCAGAGCAGTCTTACGTTGGAATGTAGGCTGATGGTCCTGTCTTTCCAAATTGGCTTCAACCTTGCCAGGGCAGCAGTTGTTTGAGCGATCCTGGAGAGGACTTCCTGTCGGGAACCATTGTCTGATACAATGGCTCCTAAATATTTAAAGCTATGCACTGTGTTGAGGGATTGGCCCTGGACTTTGATGTCCGTGTTGATGCCATTGGTATTGTTGGTCATCAGTTTGGTCTTCTCTGCACTTATTTCCATTCCATAGGCACTGGAGGTGTTGTCAAGCCTCTGTACCAGCTGTTCAAGATTGTGACGTGGGGTTTTATTGTTGCTGGGCTCTGCACAATGGACTGCTATTACCCACTCGTCTTAGTCTTTGGGGATCGCTAGTTATCTCCCGGTGACTTCACTTACTACATTTATTTGTTTAGCTCGGTCTGTGTTTAGGCTGGGGTACAGAGATAGAAAAAATGGTAAAAGATCACTGTCACACTAGCTTTCACACGGCTATGAAACATATGTAGTCCAGCCACTTGATAACAGTCAAAATCACACATTTATTTCTTCTACTCTATACACGATCTTCGAAGTACGAAACTAACTTAAAAGTTCAAATGTCAATGCGAATGGTTCGCTCGCTGATAGGTCTAGGCAGCCACTTTCTCCTCATAGGGCACCGGATACTTTCTGCCCTAATGGTTAGAGTTCTTGAAGAGTGGACTACTGTGGTCCTTTTGATACCAGTTTTAGTGCACTTTTTCGAGGGGCACTTAACTGTGTGGTTGAAGCGCTGCGTTGTGGTGGATTCTGTGACAAGCTGTGTTGTCGTTGAGTCTTTTCCCTGTGGTTAGACTGGTGGGCTATCTTCGCGCAATGCTGGAGATGCCTCGGCAGCCAACTTTCAGCGACGACTTGTTTTTGTTGTTCGCCGAGTTGGGCTCACGATATAATGCCTGCTCGTCTGTAACATATGAGACGAAATTCTGCACAACCCTGTATAATAGGTGTGTGCAGAGCGTCTCACTGAAGGCCAAAGTAGCCCTCAGTGATTAGCTCCACATCTCTATATATAAGCGACGAACATTCTGCTAAGTCCGTGGTCCACTGGAATCTCCACTCTAATTTCCTATACATATATAAATATAAATCATGGCTAACTATACACATAGAGAAAGAATTAATATTATACACATTCTCTGGTACAGGCACTGGTCTGCAAGCATACATATAGGTTAAACAACAGTGGTTCTGTCAGGTATACAACATGGCGTCGGCCGGTAGTGCTCGCCTCGTGGTCGGATTCTCCACATGGTCACGCAAAGTCGGACTAACAATTTAATTCTAAGCATAGTAAATTTCACACACATAATTCAACAATAATATAAATACATCACGATGAAACAAAAGTATGTTCATTTACCTTTTTGACAATGTCAGGCCGTGGCTAACTTGATTGAATTCGAATATTCAACAAGTACTGCTTCCCTGGTCTATCAGTGGAGAGATTTTTGCTAGGACGTAGCTGTGTACTCTAGGCAGTTTAAATGTAGACTGACTCTTCTATCTCTCTGCTTGAATCAGCCAGAACTGGTTCTACCTACATGTAACCTATCTGTGTTCTCATTGGATGAAAAACTCTGAGTGGATGTAAAATCGAAGCTCTATCGTAGGCTGCGATGATGTCGTTATCTGTGCGGGCGTCAAGCTACAACTGTGTTACGCATGATCACTTCTGTCGTCTGCTTCAGACCAAAAGTGACCTTCTAAGTCTACACTGACCAAACAAGCAAAAGCACAAATTGTGCAGGGTAAACTGGTCCTCTTGTTACAAAGTTCTTGTTCCTCTCCAGCCAATCCATCAATATCATCCGCAAAACGAAGGTTGGAGATTGCTCTTCCCCTTATGCTGACTGTGCCTTCGTGATCCGCAAGGGCATCTGACATGATGCGCTCTAAAAAGATGTTGAAGAGTGTTGAAAAGAGTAGGCATCCCTGACGCAAACAGATTGTTGTTCTGAACCAGTTCCCGATGGCGCTGTTGTGGAAGACTGCACTGGTAGCCTTGCCATACAGGCTTTTGATGACTTCAACAATTTTAGGGCTGATGTTGTACACTCTCATGGTTGCCCACAGAGCTGCATGCCAGACTCGGTCAAACGCCTTTTTGAAGTCTACGAACGCATGATATAGATGTTGTTGGTTCTGTAGGTATTTATCGCAGAGTATTCTGAGGTTGAAAATCTGTTCAGTGGTACTTTGCCCTGCCCTGAATCCTGCTTGTTCTTCAGCTATGATTTGTTCAGCTTGGGGTTTCAAGCTGTTGAGTATTATTTTCAGGAGGACCTTGCTGAAAAAGCTGATGAGGCTGATGGTGCGGTAATTCTCACATTCCTGAAGGTTACTTTTTTGGGAAGAGTGATGACAAGCGACTGGGTCCATGGTGTAGGCCACTCCCCACTCTGCCAGATCTTGTTACAGATAATGGTGAGTGCGTCAATCATCGCTTTTCCTCCTGCTTGAAGCAGTTCCGCGGGTATGTTGTCTGCTCCCGCTGACTTCCCCTTCTTCAGCGATTGCACTGCTGCTTCAACTTCTTCTCGAAGAATTGGGAGGATTTTTTTTCTTCTTCTTCTCTGTTCTCGGGACATGCTAGAAATGATGGGTCTCCGTTTGGTGTGTGGTTGTAAAGGTCACAGCAGTACTCTGTCCATCTGTCCAAGAGTTAACCCCGTGGGGGTGCCACGTATAAATAGTATCCCCACTTTCTGGAAATTTAGTGCTTTAAATTCCCACTGTCACTGTCTTTCTCCTTTGTTCTTTCTCATTCCTACTCTGTTTTATCAATCTACTATACTATCTTCTTCTTCGCTAGGCCAGTCAGCTACCTTTTTTCTTGAAAACTCTTCCGGGATAAAACTCCTCATTTGTGTGTGAGGTCTGACGTTGGATCAGCTTGGGAATATTGGACGCTTTCTGCTGTCACTGGGGCTTCCTATGATGTTATTATTTGGCAATGCAGGCATTTTATATGAATGTGTTTTGTTGATATTGAAGACCACAGGGGAAAAAGGGCACATGTCACATTTTCCAATTATTTGAGTTATGTCCCCTACTATATAAACATAAGCCTGAAGGTTAGCAAAATAGTAAAATCCAACCCAAAAAAGGAATTGTTTGTGAAATAGGCCTTTTTCCCATTTTACAGTCTGGACTTGTGCCCTTTTTCCCCTGTATGCCTTTTCTTTGGGTGTTTCTGTAGCAGTACATAGGCCTTTTTTGGGTTGGATTTGACTATTTTGCTAACCTTTAGGCTTCTATGTTTATATAGTAAGGGACATAACTCAAATAATTGGAAAATGTGACATGTGCCCTTTTTCCCTTGTGGTCTTCGTACAGGCATCAAAAATAACAAAATCAACTTCAGTTCCATCATACCTAGTCATTTACCACAGCAAAATAGGCATTATAATCCATTTTACATTGACTGAGTACATTGCAATTCAGCTTGTAGAAGAAAGTCTCAAGTTTTGGTCTGTAAAAGGGAAAAAAGGCACATGTCCATGACCACCCTTGGTGGTTTAAATCCTCCATATTTAATTAAATTATACAATCTGGACAGAGAAATTCTCATGAATACAAAAGAAGTGATATATCTTTAAGACAAAATACTTAGTGTCCCAAGAAATACAGTAAGAACAAACATAGCGACTTTCAAAGACAAAATTTCATTTATCTCAAAAGTGGAAATGTGTGACATGTGCCTTTTTTCCCCTGTAGTCTTCGTTTGTATTCTATTTTGTTTTTGTAAATGGGGGTTCGATAAAGTAGTGTATAGCCTCAGCGTCCCCTGCGTGGGATGTCTTTATGGAAAGTGACCGGTTGGAAGATTGCCTTCAGTGTTACCACTAGGGTTGTTTCGGCAGATCTTTTATGCGGATCAGGGGTGAGTCCTCTTTCACTTCTCTGGTCCTGATTTGGCTCGGAAGAGTCCGCTGGACCTAAAGCAATAACCATATAATGTAATGTAATCTGTCCAAGACTTCTTGTTTTTCTGTAAGGCATATGCCAGGCTTGCTTAGGGATCGGGGAGACCTTGGGCTGTTAATTATTTGTCAGCCGCTTCACAGTCTGGTAGGTCTTTGCTGTTGATTAGTTACTACTACTGATGGTGCTGCAGTTTACGCACAGTTTGACTCACCGTGCACCAGACAACTCTTCTGGGTCATCCTAGGCGACCGAGAGTGGAACAAGACCTAGAGCTTGCTGGATGTGTTCACGTAGACTACCTGGACTTAGTTTGGCAAGAAAGAGCCGTGACTACTAAAATCACCTGTCTGAATCATGTGACTCATTTTCTATTCACACAGCAAATGTATGTAACATAGAAACAAAAATTAAATATTCTAGAAAAAAAAAGAAAAAAAGGATCTTAAATAGATGTTTAATTGACGTTTCAGATCCTCGTGAGTCTTTAACCACCATGCATCCAAGGTCTTCCACCTTATTTTCAAAAGACTTAACAGAAATCCATTGACGCAATGTCTGCAACTGTTACGATGTGGCATGTTCTGCTGAACTGGTAGGGATCGTGGACAAAATGAATGTAAGAATGAGCACTGAAAAATTGTGCTTTTGTATTTCTTTCAATTTTTTCTTAGTAAACAAAACAATTTCTCCTCATGTCTTATGCCTTCTTATGTGGAATGAAGGTGAGGAATTACTGCGACGTGTCCCCGTCGTGCAACAAGCAGCTGAACAAGGTGGCAGTGGGAAACGCATGTCCACCCAGGAACACTACTGGCGGACCACAACTAACTTACAATACATACTCCGACTTTGCCTTCGTCGAATTCAGCTGCGTCAACAGTAAGTTATTATTATTTGGCGTGTTATTGAGCTGTTGCTTCTTCTTCTTCT
This sequence comes from Oncomelania hupensis, assembly GCA_036898135.1. Lineage (NCBI taxonomy): Eukaryota > Metazoa > Mollusca > Gastropoda > Littorinimorpha > Pomatiopsidae > Oncomelania > Oncomelania hupensis. The sequence continues at coordinate 26,251,525 of CM072515.1, forward strand.
TCCCTCACACACCACTCCCCATCCCACAGCCCAACCCGTACTGTAAGGTGTTATTCACAACAAAAAAGTAAAAATGCTCGTGTAGTGTGGGAGACGACCTTACATTTTTTTTTTTTTAGTTTTAGGCGTATCTCGCTTTAAATGTTGTTTACTGTGACTGTGATTAGACCATGTACTAAATTGTTCATACACACACACACACACACACACACACACACATACATACACATCATCATCATCATCATCATCATAAATTCAAATAACAGTGAGATAAGTTTGATTGTCTATTCCCTTGTGTAGCCTTCATGTACTTTTTTTTTAAATTTTTATAATTCACTTGTTCTTTTCCTTCTCTTAATGCCCCTTCCCCTCTCACTACCACCTCCTTCCAGCCCCTTAGCGATAAGTCTGTCCTTTCCGATCCAACGTCCACTTCCATCGCGCACAACTCCATGTCGTCGCTGGCATACTCGGGCGCAAAGTTGTTGTGGTAAAATGTGGCAATTACATTTTGTTTTCAGCATTGAATTGTTATCAGATGTTTTGTGTTTGAGAGACTTATGACAGTAGTCATGATGACATTTGACTGAGAGTTTTTAGCCTAAGGATGTGTGAGTCACTGTAATTTCTATTTGCTATGTTGTTGTCATTTAATTGAATAAATTAGGTATTCTGTTCTTACAATGCAATACAATGCAATGCAATGTAATACAAAACAATACAAGACAATTCCATACAATACATTGTATTTTAACAAATAACCACCACTTATTCGAAACATTTTTCTTCTTCTAAAACCAACGCGTAAACTGGACAGTTGACTTCATAGTCAACGTGGGAAAAGGCAACGGAACGGCGACTACAGGAGAGGAATTGTTTGTGGGGACCAACTACCCGTGGAAAACCAACGGAAACATCTTCAATACTACACGATCCTGCCTGGTCACCACTTACTGTGGCCACACTCTCACGTTTGAGGTGACGTGTGTTCTTACCTCCCCCTTTCCTCTCCTTTTTCTCTTTCTGTTACTGTAGCGAGTCTCCAGCCCTCTTTAAGTTGTTGCATGCAGCTTGTATATTCATACTCCACAGACATTCGATGATGGCGGGGAGGAGGCGAAGAAAGAGGAGGAAATGGAAAAGAACTATGTACTGTTGTACTGATTAAAACACACACACACACACACACACACACCCACACACACACAAATGTATTTAACATCTCTATTCTTGTATTCCTTTACAGGTTGTTGACCTTGGCCTGACAGCGGACCCTGCAACAGGGACGTGTACCGAGATTGCCATACTGACGGAATTAAACGGTGGCACAGGACGTGGACGTGTTCTCGCTGAGTTAAACTGCACATCGGGTCACCTGGCCGAACTGTTCAGGAGCAGACAAGATGGGGGCGCGTTCGTCAGCCAGGCCAGTGTCGTCGTCCTCGACCTTCGTTTACATGGAAACAACACGGGAAGGATGCTTTTGCGCGTCACGGGTGAGCAGTACTTGTACATCATTTTTATTGTCATTGTGTAATCACCGACCCTTCTTGAACCTGCACACGATCCCAGCCATTGTGCATGTAGTAATAGTATAATCACCACAAGAAGAACTACAGCAGTAAGATGCCTTGTGCTCACAGTCATGTTGGGGGCAGTTTGGATCGAACTCGCGACCTACTGAACTCGAACCTGACGCTCTAACACTTGAGCTATTGTGACACGCCGAATATGGATTCTGAACAAATGTCATGCTTATAAACATAATATAGTAGGCATAAACGGTAATCTACCGATATTAAAACAAATGCTTACAATTAATCCTGAAAGGATTTTACGTATATGAAATTGATTCTATTAAATAACTGCCCCATTTTCTAATAATGCTTTAAGCATTTAAATTTTTTAACAAAACAGCAACAGATGATGCACCAGTGACAGTAACATGTGGCCTTGAGTCCAGCGAAACATTTTTGAACAACAGTGTGTGTCTGATCCAGAGCACTCCAACTCCTCCTGTGATAGGTGAGTGTGCGTGTATGGTTGGCATTAAATACCAACTTTTGTATTACAGCTTTCACCACCTCTCATCTTTGCAACAATAAAACAATAGCACCCCGCGTTAGATTAGAACTATACAACAAAATATTGGCCCGTTTCAGATAACATTTCCAAACCAAACAAAAAAACAAAGGCCTTGAACGCACCAAACTGTCTTCTGTAGACCAGCGTCTATTTTCTGGTCCCTCTAACTGGAAATCGCTTCATTTACGACTGTTAGAAAACTACAGCCAATTCTCTTACCTCTCGAAGGGTCGTATCTAATAAGTATTATGTCTCAGATGCTTACATTAATTCCAACCTCTTTTCTTTGAGCAAGACAACCTACACAAACCCTTGTATCCACAAAGACGTTTTCAGTCGGTAACTAAACGCTGACTTGAATTTCGTACCAGTGGTATTTTCAGCTTCTATGCCAGTTATCTACTCCACAATCTTTCACGGCCACCAACTGTGTGACACTGTTGTTGTTTTTTTAATTGGTATGAATTTTAAGCTTTTAATGGCACAACTCAACAGCACTCTGAACTATTTTCTTTTGAACTGGAGCACGCGCTCTAAAGGTTTCTGATGACGCCTTGCAGATCGCATCTCCCCTTCCTTCAATACCTCCCAGGTGTGTTTCATGGGGAGAAATCAACTAGGGATGTCCGTCGTGTTGGACTGTCAACAGGTACCAGGAGTCATCTCCGTGGATCGCATCATCCACGGCGTTGTTCCCAACTCCGCAGGCTGTAACAACTCCGTGCCCAATATATGTTGCCCTCAGCACTACGACCCTCAACAAGTGTGCATATTCTCTTCCACTGAAGGTGAGTTTTCCTGTGTTTCAACTAGTAGTAGTTTTGTTAGTATTGCTACAACTAACGAGTATCCGGAAGATCGGCACACACCGCCCTGTGACACGCTTCTTTCTCAAAGATAAAAACCCAAATAAGGAATGACAAGGAAACTACTATAACCTTTACCCTAACCATGAAGCTGGAGATGAGCTAAGACACGTCCCAGTTACAAGCTGTGATGTCAACTGGGAAATTTGGGTCTCTTTCTCAGTAAATCCACAACAGCCGCAGTGCAGTGCCAACAAAAGATAGGGGCATCCCTTCTAGTTTGAACTCTACACTTAATCCTACTCACTGTGTAGTCACACAGCCAGCAGTCGGGTCGAAGCTGTAAGATGACCAGTGGCCACAGCCAATAAGCTTATAATGCACGGAGCTCAATTTAGGTCAACTGGCGACTTCTAAAACACCAGCTCGATCAACGCTTTACCGAAAACGGTATTATGCCATACCCCGTGATAAGATGCAACGGTGTATTTTCATTGTTAAATTAAATGTTAACGTGTTCACCTACCGTTTCTAGGGTTTGCAAGGATCCTCTGAGTTAGCATTTAGTGCCAGACAGGCGGCATGATTGTTGCGTTGTCGATTGATCAAACAATAAAGTAGGACACCAAATAAACATTCACAAATGTCTTGTAATTTATGAGGATAATAAACATTATGGATTCGCACGGAGTAGGCCTATAAGAGTGACAAAAAACAATTGATGAAACGACAGTTTATCCCTCTTTTTATTTATTAATTTAATGAACCCCTAGAATTTTGGTGTTTGCATGATGTCAGGTTTGTCGACGATCCGTAAAAAAAGTGACGGCAAAGTGTACTACGACGCGGGCTTGACCAGCAGTATGAGGGCGACTGTGGGAGACAGATGTCCTCCACGACTGACTTCACAAGGCACCACCAACCTCACCTATGGCAATTACTCGCATTTCGCCATCGTGGAGTACTCTTGCATAAACAGTAAGTGGAAGAAAAAGTGAGTGACCAGGAGTGTGCTCAGTTTTCTGGGCATCAGACAGTGCGCACAAGGCAGCAAGTGGGCGCCTCGCGGCTTATGTAAGGTCCTGTATCGGCCAGCGCCTCCAGCAGTTCTGGAGCTCAAAAGGCGCGATGACGGAACGACTAAATAAATGAAATGAATAAAGAAAATGAGTGCATGAACGTGTAGGGCAGAGAGAGAGACAGAGAGAGAGAGGAGGGGGAGCTGAGGGGGGGGGGGGGGGGGGGTACGAATACGAATCTTTAATTCCAGAAGTTCAGGGCATCGCCCCTTTGGATGGGATGTGTTCAAGAATTAGAATAATAAAACAACTAACATTGAATATATCATAACATACATATAAATACAAAACAGGTTACGAAACTGCTAGTTCCCGAAGTTTCAGGGCTTTATATAAATAAATGCATAGTTTCATAACAGTTCCTTCGTTGTCAGACTCAGAGGCTAACAGCAGGATGAGACGTGTTGTATAAGGCATTCTATTTTATTTTTGGGGCTATAAAACTCGGTCAAACGCTTTTTTTACAACCATGTGTACATCAGCCCTAAAATTATTGAAGTCATCAAAAGCCTGTATGACAAGGCTACCAGTGCAGTCCTCCACAACAGCCCCATCAGAAACTGGTTTAGAACAACAATCGGTGTGCGTCAAGAATGCCTACTCTCTCCAACACTCTTTAGCATCTTCCTAGAGCGTATCATGTCAGATGCAGATCACGAAAACACAGTCAGTATATGTGGTAAAACAATCTCCAACCTCCGTTTTGCGGATGGAATCGATGGATTGGTTGAAGAGGAAAAACAACTTGAACAGCTGGTACAGAGGCTTGACACCACCGCCAGAGTCTATGGAATGGAAATAAGTGCAGAGAAGACCAAAATGATGACCAACAAAACCAATGGCAGCAACATGGACATCAAAGTTCAAGGCCAATCCCTCAACAAAGTGCATAGCTTCAAATATTTAGGAGCCATTGTATCATCTTCCTTTAAGCTTGCGAAACATGGACCCTCACAGCAGATCTACAACGAAGAATACAAAGCATGGAGATGAGGTGCTACAGAAGACTTCTGGGCATTTCCTACATGTATAACCAGCACATCACCAACAACAAAGTCCGACAGACCATCACACAAGCCATTAGACAACACGATGACATGCTCACAGTGGTGAAGAAACGGAAACTCCGATGGAATGGCTACGTCACCAGAGCATCAGGCCTTGCAAAGACCCTCTGCAAGGCACGGTGCAAGGAGGCAGAAGAAGAGGGAGACAGAAAAAGAGGTGGGAGGACAACATTCGAGAATGGACTGGTTTGACACTGAGCGAAGTCATGAGGGTTGCTGAGGACAGAGAAAGATGGAGTACGCTGGTTAAACGATTATCTGTGGTGCCCCAACGACGCTTCGAGTTACGGGATAAAATAGGATAGGATAAAATAGGGCTATAAAAGAGAGAGAGAGAGAGAGAGAGAGGGGGGGAAAAAGAAGGGGGGAAGGAGGAAGTCTTTAAATTCTCTTTTTAAAAAAAGGTTTGTGTAAAAACAATTAATAAGCTTATGTTTAGTTACAAAACCTCCATTCTGCCTGGATGAATGTAAAGCTGGTTTAATCTTTTCACAGCCGGAGTGCTCAGTGATGTCTGCCACGATGGTAGCCTTATTCGCAAATCTGAAGTCTACTTGGATTCCAACGTGTATCACCTCAACAAAGATCAGGCTAACGCGTCCTGCCACTGTGTGGTGACCACGGACTGCGGTCGGCGGATACTGTTTCACGCACTGGATCTGGATCTAGATCTAGACACTGTCAGCATGAACGGGACGCTTCAGTGTATGGAGGAGGTGCAGATTGAGGACAAAGGCAACGACAGCGTAGTGGCTTCACTGGATTGTAACGACAACGAGGTAAGGTGGTCATTGCATACACTGTCCCCCTTCCTTTTTCATTGTTTTTGGTGTTGTTGTTGTTGTTGTTGCGTTTACCTTCCCTTAACCTCTCCTACCGCAAGCTGACTTATTTTTACTCTTCCACTCTCCACTCCAACGTTACGTTGCTGTCCTTTTCATGTATTTTATTGTAGTGTTTTAATATAGCGCTTTTCCCGCTCAGCAGCTGCTCAAGGCGCTGGCCAATACAGGATCTAACTCAAGCCGCTCGAGGCGCCCACTTGCATCCCTGGAGGGCATAGTCTGACGCCCAAACGACCCAGCACAACCCTGGGCGACGGGAGATGGGGGGAGAAAAAACCTAGTTTGTTTGTTTGTAGATTATAGTCACACGACACTTTCGCATATAGGTGACTACTGGACCGATTTATACTGACACCAGCGGGCCAGTTGTTGGTAAAGGGGAAAATAATATGATCACACGTTGACCAATCCGGGATTCGAACCAGCGACCTTTCGGTTACTAGCAAGACGCTCTTACCAACTGAGCTACCCGGCCCCTCAAAACCTAGTGCTTGCTGGCTGTATTTAAGTAGCAGGCACTTACCCGTTTAGGACTTGAGCGTCAGGATCTTTAAAGTCCGTGCGGCAGAATGCGTGCGTAAACAGACTTCAAACGTGGCTTCATACTCTCATCCAATTTAGTGAAATGTGATTAGACCTATACGGTTGCATGCCGACAGAAAGACAAGAAAATTTTACGTTGAACATATCGATGGACTCACAGGCTCTTTAACCAAGAATAATGGATCCTCGGAAAGAATTAGGGGATCCCCGATATCATAGGGGTAGTAGTAGTAGTGGTAGTAGCAGCAGCAGCAGTAGTAGTAGTAGTAGTAGTAGTAGTAGTAGTTCAATAAAATTATAGAAGGGAGTGAAGAAACTGGAGTACCCAAAGAAACCCCTCGGTGACCTGAATTGTATTGTAATAATTATATTATATTGTGTTTCAAGGTGGATGAGAAAAACAGGCAAGAGGAAGTTGATACAGTCTTCGAGTCGGAGTCAAATATGGCAGACTTTCACCTAATTTTCCGTGGAAATCACACAGGAAAACTATTGTTTAAAGTTACAGGTTAGTAAGCAACATTTAGTTGTTTTTTTGTTGTTGTTGCGAATAAAGTATCTCTATTGCATTTTAATAGCAAATTTGAAATAGGATATAGTTTCTCGAATTATATTATTATTTGTATAGCTTTAGGACTTTCACTGAGATTTGCAAGGCGTTTGACAGTGACCTTAAATCTGCAGGCAGCTTGATGCATTGGGAGACTTGAGTTCAATCCACCTGTTTTGTACCTGTGCCTTTCAATTCAATTCAATTCAATTCAATTCAAGATTTATTCGCCAAGTGACATACTTACAGTTATAGTATACATGACACAAAGAATGCTTTAGATCAGCGGCAGCAGGCATGCACAAGATACATTAAAAAAAAAAAAAAATAAAGCATAGATCTAGTGCGACCTATGTAACCACCAGTATAGACTAGACAGCAGACCCACGCCTGACTAGAACACTCATGTAGTATATAAAAATACAGATACCAACAAACACAACCTAATTACAGATAACAAAACAGGTGCATGATTTTGAATGTACATCATCAGACACAGCAAATATACAGATGACTAAAATAGATTCGCACGCAGAAGCACCCTCCCGCAATTCCCGCCTTGAGCCACTGTTGACACCACTATACAGTATCAAACCTATCTGTGACAATAACTCACTGTGACAGTTGTGTGATCATAACTTTTATAAGCCTACTGCACTTGCAGCAACTGGCGGTGCTGTTGTTGAAATAAGGTGCGGCCAGACGACGAAACTGGATGTTTGGGAACAGCATCGTTGTCCTACATCTCCACCACCACCGACTACAACCATGACCACGCCAACAATGGCCGAGACAACCACCACGGTTAACTGTAAGATACTTTGCTTCTTTTTCGTTTTTATCATCATCATCATCGTCGTTGTCGTCATCATCACCGGCACCATCATCATTGTTTTCGTCGACGGTGTCGTGTTCATCCTCATCGTCGTCATCATTACCATGGGGTGGCTTCGTGGCGCAGTGGATTAGTCGTGGGTCGTGGGTTCGATTCCCGCAAGGGGAGAACGTATGTGACTTAAGTATGAGACTATTGTGGTCACCGAGGGTTTTCTCCGGTTTACTCTCTCCCTTCAATAATGGTACTGGACGCAGTCAATATAAAAATTTCCAAAATAAAAATTAGATTTTGTTTCCTAGCGATCTCCTTGCCTTTACACCACCTGTTTGAGTGATAGATGTGTAGTTGTTGCGTGCGTGTTTGAGAGAGTGGATAAAACAAGTGAGCGTGTATGTTGGTACAGATCGCCCCGCTTTGAGCCAGTGATTGGAGATTTGGGGAAAGGCGCGTATATAGTATACAATATTATTATTATTATTTATTATCACCATCATCACCACCACTATCTTCTATTTAAATGCATTTGTTATTCCGATAGGGTCGTGGCCAGCAGACTTACATTGAACTGTACAGTACTTATACTTACATAGCTCCCTCCAAGAGCTGCCCAAGGCGCTGGCCAAAAATCAGGATCTAACTCAAGCCGTCAAAGACCACAACTTGCTGCTTGTTGCGCATTGTCTAAATCCACAGCCCACTGAGTGATCCTAAACGACAGGGAGAGGGGGAAGAGGTGAGAATGGGAAGGAATATAGTACATGTACTTATACGGTCTGCTTAGTGTGTTTGTATCTGGCACTCATCCGTCTAGGACATGAGGGCCATGATCTTTAAATTTCCTGCCGTGGATTGCGTGCATGCAGCACAGACTAGACCTCGCGGATTATACTCTCGTCCTAGGGAGTAGGCTATATATCTTCAATCAAGCGTTTACTTGGGGTGAAAAAAACAACAACCGGTTAGGCTAATTGGGACTAATTAAATTATGACCAATCTTGGCTTGCGTAAGCGACACGTTGGCTCCAAACAAAGCAAGATATTCCGCAATCTTCCAATCCACACCATTGAAGAACAGCAAGAAAACTAGCTGTAGACTTCTGGCATAGTTATTCCTTTCTTGGAAATGTAATAAGCTTATGATCTATTATGCAACAATCAATCATGTGATGTACTTAATAAATTGATTGATGGAATAAGACTATGAGCGGCGGTCGTGCTACTGTTTATTCATAAACAATCGTCGTCTGTGAACAATGGACAGTGTACTTTGATTTGGACTAGATAGCTGCGAATGTGAATCTATTTGGAGCGATAAAACAATAGGCGCTTGTATCTGGCCACGCGAGCGCCTATGTCTGTGACGCCTCCCTTTGGTTATCTAGATAATCAAAGGGAGGCGTCACAGACATAGGCTAGAATATAGTTAACCAAGGGGATGCGTCACAGACAAAGGCGCTCATTCTAGATAACCAAAAGGAGGCGTCACAGACATAGGCGCTCGCGTGTCCAGATACAAGCGCCCGTGGTCTAGAACAGGGGAAGTAAAGCAGCGAGGGAGAGGAGATAGGCACCGCCATCATTAAGCTGGCCTAGAGAAAAGAGAGGCCCCAAACGCCTCCATTTCCAACGACCCAATGGTTACGAGAACATCTTTACCTTTAGGCTTACTTTAGGCTTATTGAGAGTGATTGTTCTGAATTCATTAATGATTCGATGATTCATTGATGACTCGATAAAATTATATTATTGTTTGACACTAAAATACGGAATATATTGAACTTAAACTAAATCATTAACATACTGTTGCCAGTGACCGTGAACACTAACATAGACCAAAGCGGCAACACGATAGAAACTGGTGTGGCTGTTGGCGTCGGTGTGTTGGCCTTCCTTCTCGTCGTCATCATCATCGTCCTCATCATCGTCATCTGGAGAAACAAGAAGTAAAAACCTCCCGTTGATCGAAAAGTTACTTTTTGTTTTAAAGATTGTAATGTGGCAAAAGAACACCACCAACGACGTGAGCCAACATTTTCATTAGACTGGTAGTTGCTGATGAATTGAAATGCTGCCTTGTTTTCCTGATTCATTCTTCTATTATCGTGGAGCGAGAATACAATAAGGGTGGAATTACTTGTAGAGTATTTCAGTGGTGTGTGCGTGTGTGTGAGGAGGAGGGAGATATGGGTATCGGTGTGAGTGCGCGAGTGTGTGTGTATGCTTGCATGGTGTGTCTAGGCATACGACTATATTGACCTTTTTATTTCAATGTGATAGGCCTCAGCCAGACCCAGCGGATGAGTTTACCGTTCACTACGTCTCAGCGCAGAATGACTTTGGGGAAGAAGTTGACGCTCTACCAACACCACACCTACCCCGAACCAATACCTACGACACGCCAAGCTATGCAGAAAAACACCCCTACTCTGGCCTGGACCCAGATTATATGGTAGTGGTGAGGCCACTTTCTGAAACCAGCGGTGGGGAAAAGAGTGGCTTGGACGCCGATGGTTATGACCTGCCCTACGACCTGAAAGGTGTAGCAAGTGGTGAAGGCGACTATCAGCGCCACATCAGCAGCAGTGATACAGCAGAAGAGTCTGGCGCTGTTGGTGGAATGGCTGCTGTGAACCCTACGTACGACCAGGCCGTGGCAGACTTGGACAACCAGTTCAACAATGAGAGAGCACGTTGTGGACAGGAAAATCCAACAACGGAGTTGTGAACATATCACTGACCCTTGTCAGAAGCCTGTCAGGTTTGGACAGGCAAATCCAACATCAAAGCTGTGAATTTTAATAAGCCAAACTCGTTAGAGAAGGCTTAACAAGATCTAGGGTTGATGCGCTGTAGATTCAGGTATACTCTGGGACGCCGCAGAATCTGACAGTCTGTAGCTCTGAAGGTTGTTGAACTTTAAGCTTCAACTCAATTCACCCTTTTTTTTTTTAATGAACGTACAAGCTATTTGTTTTGTGTTTGACAAATAAATGACGATGCTTAAGAATGTAACGCTTAGCTTTAGATGCCATAGAACTGTGCACTTTGAACCTTGGCTACTTGTGGAACTGAAAACTGTGCAATGACATTATTAGGACATTTTGAAGGAGACAATGCTCACTGTCACTGCCGATTATAATGAAGGAAATGCGTAAAGAATCCTTGCATTGTGCTAAATAAACCTCCAATTCCGAAGGAGATGCAACGCCAGAGTTTCATAAGATGGTGACCTGAACTATATTTGGATTGTAATTTGTATTGAGAAAAAATAGAAAATAATGGAGAGAGAGAGCGAGAGAGAAAGAGAGAGAGGGGGAGGAGGTGGAGGGGGAAAGGGGCCTATGCTTATGCTGCCCTCTTGATTTGTTCAGTGTATGTGTATGTTTGTGTATTTGTGGTGTTGTGAGTTTGTTGTTTGTGTCTGTGTGCATAAGTGTTATTTGTGTGTATGTGTTTGTATGTGTGTAAAAGAGGGAACTGATGAGTGACAGATCGTCTAAAATCACAAATTATGTGTGTGCGTGTGTGTGTATGTGTGTGTATATGTGTGTGTGTGGAGAGAGAGAGAGAGAGACATCTAACAAAAAATACATTGCTTTTGTTTTATTAAAGTTTGGCAATGAAACTGCATCACTACAATGAAAACTGTACTTTTAATTAACTTTTAGTCCTATGAAAAGTGGTTCGTAAATACTTCAGTAGTAGTACTAGTAGTAAATGTAACCAGTAGGCCTACATCAAATGTACTTGGTTACAGTGGTGGGCTGTGTTGTAGAAGGATGACAGGGTAGAAGTAGAGTTTATAGGAGAAACTGCACAACACTGAATATACCAAGAAGTCCCCTATACGCTATTGTGTCCGGGGACGGTAATCTACCCACTGACTGACTGAGTATAGATGAAAAACTTCATATCAGTGACGGGGTGACCTCGTGGCGCAGTGGATAAGTTGCCGGTTTTCTATGCCGAAGGTCGCGGGTTCGATTCCCGCAAGGGGCGAACGTATGTGACTTAGGTACGAGACTATTGAGGTCACCCAGGGTTTTCTCCGGGCACTCCGGTTTCCTCCCTCCCTTCAATAATGGCCCTGGATGCAGTCAATACACAATTTTCAAAAATAAAATTATATTTTCTTTCCGTCTTCCAATAGCGATCTCCCTGCCTTTTGAGTGATGGATGTGTATTTGTTGTGTGTGAGGGTGGATGAGACAGGTGAGCGTGTATGTTGGTACAGATCGCCACGCTTTGAGCCTAATTGTTTTGGGGAAAGGCGCGTACATAGCATCCTGTATTATTATTATTATTATTATTATTATTAAAATGCTGCTCTTTTATTCAGAACTGGGAACTAGGGAGAACAAAACTGACCGGTCTTTCCTGTAAAATAAAACCAATTGATCAATGTCCATATCTTATAATACAAGATAATTATTTACTAACCTGCAATGTAATAAACTGTTATTTTTAACATGATTGAATGTTATGTGGGTATGAGTGTACCGTGTGTGCGTGTGTTATATCCAATGTGATTAGTGACTTCAATAATCATACTATATCCATGCCTGACTGGATTTGAACATTAATAATGCATTTATTCTAACAATACATGATCTAAATATAGCCCCAGCAATGCTGGATTTGTATCAACACCCGACATCATACCCTGACAACTCTTATCAAGTTAATTTTGCCTTTTCGCACCAAATCAATTACTAGAGCTGCCCAGTAGAATGATTACATTTAAACACCCTAATAAACATTGTGAGCACAACCAATAAGCGATTACTTTTCTTCAACCAGGTTACACAATCTGTGTCAGAACCACACTATAGAGTATTTCTGTAATCAATTGAATACTACTTGTGTGATAGTACCGTACTAGACTGCTTGGCCAAATAAAATTCTTGACAGAAAAATAATTTGAGCCTAGTTGATCATCATGGAATTAATAAATCCACTTAAAAAACAACAACTATTCTTATAAATGAAAATGTAGTTTTATGCATGACATTAACATCAAGCAATCTACATCCGTTTCTACTTGATATATGCATCAACAGCATTTTCAAGTCAGTGTTGCTCTCGCTGGCTCACAACAACAATTGCGCATGATTAAAAATCGTCCTGGCAATGTCTTACATGATGTAAAAATTTATTTATTCTAATGCATTTGCAAAATCAAAATGACAGCATCCCTTTTCTACTCATACACCCTAAGCATCAATTTATCCTAAATTAATTTCTTTGAAGGATAATAAAGCGCTATTCCAACAATACAATCACATTACATTATTACTGCTTTAGGTCCAGCGGACTCTTCCGAGCCAAATCAGGACCGGACAACCCCCGATCCGCATAAAAGATCTGCTGAAACAACCCTAGTGGTAAAACCGAAAGCTCTCCACCAGCCAGTCACTTTACAATAAAGACATCCCACGCAGGGGACGGCTGAGGCTTCACCCCAACTTATCGAACCCACGTTTACAAAAACAAAATAAAATACAAACATCATTATAAATTATCAACAAAACACATACATATAAAATGCCTACATTGCTAAATAATAACATCATAGGAAGCCCTAGTGACCACCTGGCAGAAAGCGTCCAATATTTCCAAGCTGATCCAACAGACCAATCAAGTTGCTACAAAATGCCGGTCCAGATTTGTTGTTGTTTGTAGATTATAGTCACACGACACTTTCGCATATAGGTGACTACTGGACCGATTTATACTGACACCAGCGGGCCAGTTGTTGGTAAAGGGGAAAATAATATGATCACACGTTGACCAATCCGGGATTCGAACCGGTCCAGAATATAGTCTTTGATATTATCATCTCAAGTTCAAAACAAAGTTTCTTTTCTCCACCAAAATGCTTTCTTTTTTTTTTTGCCACAATTTACAATAAAACGCAATACAATCAATCAATGCAATGCAATTAATACATTGTACAGATCTACATACCTTTAAACAGAAAAACCACCACAATCACAACACCCAATTGGGCCGCCCGATAGTGCCCGGTCCCAGGACCGGCCGACAGAATAAAAAAAGTAGTCCATGAATTAGCCCATCAATTAGCGGACTTCCCAGATCTATTACTTCCATGGCCTACCGAATTTATATGAATTCTGTGAGAACAAAGTATTGCAAAAATGTTGTGTGTGTGTGTAAAGAAAATTTTTCTTTGAAACATGCATTATATCACTGTGACACTGTGAACGATACATTGCCTAGAAATTTAGCAAAAATAGGAGAAATTAGCTTTGAAATTTGTATTCAATTGGCAAAAGTGTTTATATCCTCTTTAATTGGCCAGTTTATATGATACATAAGTAGTAAATCTGAACGCCCAAATGTATTTCTTTATTCATGTACTGCAGTTTGTAACTATGTAAGACAATTCGTTTGTTGTTGGGTATTTTTTATTTTTTTTATTATTTTTTTTTTATTATTATTATTATTATTTTTTTTTTTTGTCTTATCATTTCTATGAAGAAGACAATAAAACAAACAAACAAACAAACAAGCCCATCAATCGTCCCCTATACGCTTATGTGTCCCGGGACGTTAATCTATATAACTAACTAGCCCATCTGTGGCAACATTTTCTAGTATTTCCAGATGGTTCCTCAGACTTAAAACATCAGGTTTTGCAAAGACCATCTTGTAAGGCACAGTGCAAGGAGGTAGAAGAAGAGGGAGACCGAAAAAGAGGTGGGAAGACAACGTTCGAGAATGGACTGGTTTGACACTGAGCGAAGCCATGATAGGATAGGGATAGGATCCTCAGACTTCACAAATGTGCAAACAATGCATGACTAAAACAATATATGCTCAGGCTGCAAAAAGGAATTAGGAATTACTTCTCACAATAGATATTGTGCGGTAGCCTAATTGCAGCAAAGTATTGTTATACATTTTCTGCAATTGAATTCATGGCGGGCACATAGTCACAACACAGGCTGCGAAGTCCCGCCTTTAATAGGCCTCAATTATATACGTATGTAGGAGCCCCACGAGTTTACAAAGACGAAAGAAAAGACTTCAGAGCCTGTGGTCAGAAGGAGTAGAGGTTTCGAACAGTGGATCCCCGATAATACATAGGTATTATTAAAACCAGATCAAGGGAAGCAACTTTTTCCCCGAATCGCTATTAGCATACACATAAAGACAAGCTTTCAAGCTGTTAGAAAAAATATTTGATTCTTGTTTCAAATGTTGAGGTTTAGAATTTTAAGAAATTATGCATAATTTTATAGTCTTCAGTTTGAGCTAATAAATTAGGTGGAGCGATCCCTGAAACTGGCGTTTATTTATTTCCACTAAAGAAAAACAAGTATTAATTAGGCTTATGTAGTTTTTATGATGATTTGCGATTTTAGACCATCTTGTTAGATGAAAATGTTAATGTTTTTTTATCTTTAAAGTTCAAAAGCTAACGGTACTATAGTTTTGTTCCTGCCATCAGACTGTTATATTAAGTCTGGTATTATTTAATTTATGTAATTATTTAAATATATATAAATATATATATTCACATGCGTAATTCTATACAACATATTACAACTATAATAGCAAAGAAGGCAATGAACTCAAAACTTGGTTTGAAGGGTAGCTTTATTGGTCTATTTTCAATAGGTGTAAGGATGTTTCAAGGACAAATTATGGCATATTGATTTGGCCATTGACAAAGTAATCCTTTGTCACTTTAGTGGTACAAATAGTGTCATTTTGTGCTATGAACTCTTCTTTTTATGCAATATTTTTTATTACATTTGTTTGAGTAAGTTTCTTGCAAAAGCATTCAAATTTCTACTTCGAAACTTGGAGAGCATGCAGTTGGTCCCTTTCTAATTATAATATACCAAGGATGCATACTGCTGTGCCATCAGGGATCCTCACGTGTAATGCCTCCTGTGCACTAGGCAAATGGACAAAGGTTTGTGGTAGAAATAAATATTTCAAAAGTTAACACACACGCACACACAACATACACAACACAGTGACATCTATATATATATATATATATATTTTTTTTTTATTAAACATTCCTGTACAGCACACATTTTTATTTTTGTACAACATGACACATTGTACATGGTTTTGTACATGTTTTTGTATACATAAGAATGGCAATTTTAACATTTATTCAGAACTGTTGTACAATACCAAATTTTTAAAGTTATTAGTGCCATTATTTGCTGACAATAAAAAAGAATGAATCCACAAAACTGAAGAACTATTTTAATACATCCTCCATCGATTCATTTAATCACGACTGAATGCACTCAATCGATCACAAGGTCTCTCTTTCACGGACAAAAATTATGGAGATGAGAAGAGTAGGTTTTTTTCATGACAACCATTTTTCTTTTTAAGAGACATACATTCATTTTATTCTTTCTTATTTGGTTCATTATAACACCGTTTCATTATATATTATATATATAATGTGAGTCCTCATATATACTGCTCAAAACAATTGAAGAGCCAGAGGAATAAATTAAATGTACAACTTACCGGAACAAAAAAACTTCCAAAAAATGGTTTAGATGGAAACATTTATTATTGAACAACATTACATTACTAAAATGAAAAAGAAAAAAATCATTTCATTTACAGACCTGTGCACCCTAGATTTTCAAAATCAGAAGATTCTGGATGAAAAATCAGAAGATTTTTTCTCGAACTCCAACAGACACAAAAACACAACACACACACCTTTTCAGTTCTGATAAAGGCTGCCTTTATTCAGCATAATCATCTGTAGCCTCTGTTTTGAAACATTCACAGCACTTGTTCAATTCACTTCTCATTGACACCCTAGCCTAGGTCCCTACTTCTTTACTTGTTTGTTTTTTTTTGTAATGAGCATGCCAAGGGTCTCACTAGAGAGCTGCCTCTCTGAATCAAGACAAGACCCTGGGAGGGCCTTGACCACCATAAGAGCTTCTGTGGTGTCTTGTTGCAGAGAGGCCCTCTGCTCAGTCACATTCTTCCTGAGCATGCTGAAGAGCCGCTCACATGATGCATTGGAATTTGGAATTCAAATGATTCCCTTCATTGTAGTTGCCAGAGGGGCAAGCTTCTTATGTTCCTTCCCTAGCCTTGTCCAAAAGGCATCTGCCCTCTCATGTCTTTCACTTCAATCAAATCAATGTCCATGCCCTCGTCCTGGGCAAAAAGGTCTTCATCAGGAGCATGGCTCTGCAGGCAAGGAAATCTTTCCAGAAAGTATTCCAGCAGGCTGCCTGTGGAGTCTTCCTGCTGGGATGGATCAGCTACTTCTGCATTGAGCAGAACTGGATCTTGGAGGGGGAGGTTCTTCCTCAAGTAAGCACACACAGCAGAGAAGTATTCCTTTACAGCCTTGTAAAAGTCTTCAATCCGTGTCTGGCGCAGATGGCGCTTTTCTTTTTCCTTGATCATCCCTTTTGCCTCCTTCCCAATGAATTTTTTTAAAATACAAAAATGAGGGATACAAGTACTCACTTGTTGCAATTTGCGAATCAGGGAACATTTTTGGTATCGCCGCTGTCAACTGGTCGTTGATGGCCAAGGATAGATTATTCTCGGCGATGATTTGGACCATTGTGGCCTCTGCTCGGGTGGTTTGCTCCTCAAGCTTAAGCTTTGGTGCAAACATTGTTTCAAGCGTCGGTTGTTCTTTTTCATTCGTGTTGGCTTTGTGCTTCTCTGACTTCATGTGTTTCTTAATGTCAGAGGCTCCTCCATGAGCGATATTTATGTCCGTCACACATCCTTTGCAAAACGCGAAGTGCGATCTTTTTTGGGAAGCGCACACAGGAAATTCCTTCTCGTAAAGTTGCTTGTATCTTTGCTTGTACACCATTTTTGGCTTTTTCAGTTTCTGTTTCTCATTCTGACTCTGAGTTTCTTCTTCATCATCAGTTTCATGTAGATGCTTTTCTCCTCGCTTCTCCATGTTTTCCAACCATGAGGTTAAACCGGAAATGGCATGGTAAGGAGCTGAATCAAAGCTAATCGTTGGTTGGACAATTTCAAAGGCTTAGGCCAATAGCAGCGCTCGACACATCGGACAAAGGCTCACGCCGAGCTAGCGTTTTATGACCGAAATAATGTCGAAAATCAGCGCAAAATCGTGAGATTTTGGGGGTGTCGAAAAAATCGTGAGATCGTGAAAACCAGTCGTATAATGGTTCAAAAATCGTACAATGTACGATTTTTTCGGACAAGTGCACAGGTCTGCATTTACATCTTTTTGGGCTTAAAACAAATAACCTCAGTTTTCACAATTCTATACATTTGGATAATGAAGAAAACAGTCAATATTGCGTGTGTCCACCGTGTGCTCGAATGCAATCCAGGCATCTTTGTCTCATGGACTCCCCAAGCCTTCTCAGAGTCATTTGAGGGATGTTGTGCCACTCTGGTTCGAGCATCCCGAAGAGGTGACCCAGGTTCAAGGCTGGGGGATGGTTTGCCCGAACTCGGCGGCCCAGCTCGTCCCAGAGGTGCTCTACTGGGTTGAGGTCAGGTGAGCATGCTGGCCATTGCAGGCGGTTGACGCTCTGCTGCTGGAGGAACTCGTTAACCACCCTGGCTCGGTGCGGCCGCGCATTGTAATCCTGGAAGATGGCGCCGGCACCCATGGCTTGCAAAGCGGGGATGACGATGGGCTCCAGGATGTTGTCCCTGTAGCCGACGCCAGTCAGGTTGCCCTCAACTCTGTGAAGAGGTGTTCTGTGGGCCCTTCCCATTCCACCCCACACCATGATGGACCCTCCATCGTATCTGTCGCGCTCCATAACAGTCGCGTCGTGGTAGCGCTCGCCTTCTCGCCTCCAAACCCGATTTCTGCCGTCATGGAAGGACCTAGTGAAGCGCGATTCGTCAGAAAAGAGGACCGTCGCCCACTGCTGTCTGGTCCACCCCACGTGAGCCCTGGCCCAAGCCAGGTGCGCTGCGCGGTGGGCTGGCGTCAGGATTGGTCGTACTGCTGGACACCTGGCGCGGAGGTTCGTTTCTCTCAGGCGGTTCCGTACTGTCTGGTCTGAAACAGTAATGTAATTAGCGGCTACACGCAGCTGGCCCCGGAGGTTGTTGGCAGTGGCTCTTCTTTCCCGTAGGGCGGACACAACCAGATACCTGTTCTGCTGTCTGGTGGTGCATCGAGGACGTCCAGGCCTTTCTCGTTCGGCGGTCGTTCCCGTGTCGTTGAAACGATTTCTCAGCCTTTGTATGACTGCATGGTGTACTCCTAGTCG
This sequence comes from Oncomelania hupensis, assembly GCA_036898135.1. Classification (NCBI taxonomy): domain Eukaryota; kingdom Metazoa; phylum Mollusca; class Gastropoda; order Littorinimorpha; family Pomatiopsidae; genus Oncomelania; species Oncomelania hupensis. The sequence continues at coordinate 26,270,593 of CM072515.1, forward strand.
GCGGCCAGTCTCTCGCACCCCAACACCTTCTTCAAGCCAGGCAAGAGCCCGACCCCGGTCTGCTTCACTCAGACGTCATCTTGGGGGCATGGTTAACCAAGTTGGAAAAATTGTAACATTTATACCCATTACACTGACGACAATCACTGATTTGTGTTCTCTACTGGCATGGCTTTACTGTGCAAAGCAGGGTTTTTGTCCATTATTTCTGCTAATTCATATGGAAACGCTTAAACTGGCAGCATTTTTCACGTGCCTGAAGTGCTAATTTACCTGATAAAAGAAGGTTGCTGACAACAAATTCAACCCATTTTTTTTTCACTTTCACGTTGACTCTTCAATGCTGCATGCAAACAGACCAAAAAGATATTTTGAACAATTCAAAATACTTCAATATTTTACCAAGTTCATAAGTGACCAAAAATCAAAGGTGGCTCTTCAATTGTTTTGAGCAGTATAATAACGTTACCACAGAACATGAAAATACACGATTCTTTTTGGAAAATAGTATCCAACATAGAGCTAAAGCTGAAAAACTCAACATAGCATTGAACAATGAACACTGTACATAATCATGTGTCAAATGTCAATTTGCCAAACACCGGAATGCCCCATGAAACAAATTTATCTGCACTTTCCTCTGGTATTTTTGTTCAGTAGGCTGAAAATGCAATTGTGATATTGCTGAAATACACCATTTAAAGATAACAGCAAATTCCGAGTTTACAAATTATGCACCTTGAGCATGTTTTCATAGAGAAGCACACAATACAAATCACCATCATTGTCATCATCAATGTCACCCTTCATCATAGAAATTACCTACTCAAACATGAAAGACATGTAATGACTGGCTGGTCCACAACCATGAACTTTAGCGTGCTCAGTTAGACATTCAACGTCCCATGCTCATTACATTGGTTTTGAGCTTAACTTCATAACCATGACTTCTGGTGCTTGCTCCATTGAACAATATCCTCAGGCATGTTTACAAACACATGCTTCTAAAACAATGGGCAGTCTCAATAATTTTTTAATTCAGTCACACCAGACCCTCCTCAAAACTATCTTTCCAAAGAATAGATTATTTATAAACCACACCATGTTCAATGTCCATGTCCAAATACTCACCCTATTTTAAATAATTCCAGGTTTGCCACTAGACTTAAAGCCATTGCGTTACAGAAAGACTAGGAATCAAATGCAATTCAGATGGGTCCTAGAATGAATGGAATTTCAGTTTACACTTACCTATTCCCCAGTGTTGACTAGCATTCAGTCATCCTAGGATGTATGGAAATTCCAATAAACACCAGAATGATTCCAAATCGCACTGAATTCCCATTATTCCAGTGATGTATAATATCTATGCCAAATGTTTAAATTATTTAACAAAAGGGCATGCATACAAACACAGAAAAACACAAAGATAACACAGTTATATTTCCACTCAGTATTTATCATTTTATGAACACATCATTGCACCATTCATCACAAGTCACCATCATTAGAGTCAGTGTTCAGTGTTCCTAGAAACACACTGCACAGTATATTGTTATTCGCAAACTCCGAGTCTGACAGAATAACATGTATGCATACATAGTTAATAAGTATTATTGACGATTCAAAATATTCAGTAAGCAGGGCACAGTTCTTGTTACGTTGAACCAAGGCAATAAAATTTATATACAATTACTAAACCAGAGGATCGGTCATGCTAATGCTAAACAATGGCAAAATGACCCAGGATCCCAAAACAATGGACATACCATCAAAGTGATTCATAAATCAGGAACCCCTGGGACAAGCGTATCCAGTTAACAATTACTTCAAACTGAATACTGCAAAATGGAGACAATCTTCAATAAATAATACTGAAAACAATTTTTGCCATAATTTTTTAAGCAGCGAATTTAATCATAATGTTAAACCCTTGCCTCTCAGTAATATTTCATATTATATGTATATAGATAGATAGATAGATAGATAGATAGATAGATAGATAGATAGATAGATAGATAGATAGATAGATAGATAGATAGATAGATAGATAGATAGATAGATAGATAGATATTCAAAAGAATATAATAAAATATTTTCCATTCGGTCATTACAGCACTAGCTCGAAGACATGATGCTTTAAAAACAATGAAGCCGATCCATACTAAATAGTACATTATATCGTAGTGCAGGTTGTAGAAAAGGATTGCTGGAAATAGAGATTCAGTAATGCACAAAGTTAGTCTAAAGAAGCCAGGACATGGAACACTGAACCATCCTGCCATTTGTTTATTTTGTCTATCTGAACGTGAAATAAAATCACATTACATCACATCTCAGTCTGCCATGTAATGATAGTATACAAACAGTGGAAGGCAGAAGTCCAAAGATACTGTAAAAACTACAATATTACTACTCGTTAATAACACTATCATATCACCAAAAATGCTACAGCCCAGCTATCAAATTGTGAGAAGTCATGTTCCGGCCCACTCGTATCAAGACGTAAATATAAGGTAAAACTTCAAGCATGACTCCTTAGGTTTTTAATTTAAGCCACAAGCTTAGCTCAAGTCACGTCAATAGTTATAACTTAAACACTATTGGGGTCTGTAATCAGCAGATACCTCTTGAGATCTTCTGGCAAGAGGATCTGAGGAACTGCATGTGCAACATTGGTCTGAAGATGTGAGCGCACACAGAGGCGACACAGATGTTTCAGACTAGAGGGTTGAGTGCGGAAATCCTTGTACCACCGCAGTAGCTGGGCCGCCTTCTCAATATTAGCACTGGCCATGCGCTGCATGGCAGCCGGAGAGAGAGTGAAGCCGGCCAGCATAAGGTACTTGAACACATCGTCGTGCAAGTCTGTGGGAAAGTTCTGGATGACGTGCAAGACAGCAGACGCAGCAGCCCCGTTAGCAGCCTGGATGGTCATGCGAGTGATTTTGTTGCGACTGTTGGTGTTGAGTGTTAACAAACAGCCATAGGTAAAGTACACATCAAACAGATTGGCCAAGGCGTTGTCACTAGCACCAGAACCACTCACATTCTTTTCTCCTCTCCCCTGGTCCTCATGCACAGGCCAGATGTCATTGAGAGACATGCCTCGAGTCAGTAACTGCCAGTACACTTCCGTTTCATCGTATAGCACCAAGTTGAGAGAAAGATCACGGCACAGTTCTGGGGCCAGGTGCAGCATCATTTCACAGAACCTTACTAGCAGGTCCTTAGGAGGGGGTCGCAAGATCTTGAATGCCGCCTGCATGACCACTACATAGGGAATATGTCTCCGGCCTGTCTGTCTCTGGTTGGCCAGCACCTTTCGAAGCAAATCCAAGTTGTGAGTGTCACGTGTGTTGGACAGCATATCCAGTGCCACCAAGCAAGCGTTCAGCATCTGAAGTATTACAAACAACCTCTTCATTATTATTATAAAATCAAGTAAAGTAAAAACAACCAGCATTATTAAAAAATAAAATAAATAAAATAACTTTTAACACATTAAGCATCTTTGTGGTATTTTGAACCAATAAATTTCCTGGCTAGAGAATTATGCACACAATTGTGTATACAAAATCAAAAGTATTAAAAATTATATTTAAAAAATAAATTAGTATGAACAAAAAGATAGATTAATCGATAGATAGATTACCTCATCCTGGCTCAAGCTTGGCCCAAGCACTTCCAACAAAAAGTCCACAATGTTGTTGTTGCCAAGACTGATGGCATATGAAAGAGGAGTGTTGCCATTATCATCTAAAACAATTGATAGGTTTGTTCCATTACGATGTGCTTCCTTCAAGGCATGGAGATCAGCTTGGTCAATAGAATGCCTCAATAGTAGTTTCTGTGGATCAACTGCCTCACCCTCTGCCATTGCGATCAATGGTAACAGAAACTCTAGGATGATCAGTAGCCAGTAGATCTATTGGTCTCTGCAAAATGTACAAGGATTCAAAATTAAATTGTTATAAATCCTTCCTCTAGTTTGGTAACAACAACAACAAACTCTGAATCCAACTGTCCACATTTGGTAATTGTACAATGATATATCTCCCGAATCTGAAAATAAGAATTCTGCATTCCATTGTGTCACGGCTCATGCCCATACTGCGGTTGCTACAGTCTTGAGCTGTGAACAATTCTACAATGTAGGTAATGCAACAGTATACCTAAACACTGTGCGTATAATATAACCTAGGGTGTAGCTACTGCAAAATCGACGTTCTTGTTGATTTTATGTGCTCGTGATCTAGGAAGCCATCTTGTAAATAGCAGACAGGCACTCTCCCAAACTAGCTGACAAATCATGGCAGACATTGTTAGACCTATAATTTAAACAAGAAACTCACATGCAGTGCCTGCTTCGTTATGTTTTAATGCCTGCGCACATACATATACAACGGCAGTAGCATTTGACGTTTGCAACTAAGCTCGAGCTGGATTATTTTGATAGTGAATGTCAAGGTTAAGATAAAATAAGGGAGATTTTATTATACTCTCCTACGACCGAACTCCATTCCCTCTATTTTCTTCTTTTCTCCCAACTAATATCACAAAATACATAATTAAATTCAGTAGACCATTGAACTTACATAAATCCGTAGAACATAGCAAAAACAAAGAAGTCAAATAGTGTTATATGAACGTGTGAACTGGGAGGATTCAATGCAGATGTCGCTCTTCAGTGCAGAAAACCACAGAAACACCGTTCTTCCTGGATAAGCAAAACACACCAGTAAATTTTGGCCAAAGAAATCACAACATTTTATTAATTTTGCTGTACCGAAGGTAAAAGCGACGATTGTTCGGTTCACAAATGACAATGAATTTAATTAGTTGTTGAATCCTGCTTATTTGGTCGAGAAAAATAGTAATTTTAAGTTATGAATTAGGTATGGTGAGAACTGCCACAGGCTCTGAAGTCTTCTTTGGTCTTTGTAAACTCGTGGAAGACGAAAGAAGAGACTTCGGAGCCTGTGATTGCTTATTGTAGATTGTAATGATATAAATACATTTAAAATGTATTATAGTGGCTAGCCGTCAGTTTTGCTATGTTATGAAATCTTAAAAATTTCCTACAAATTAGATAAATAACTAGAATAACTGCGTAAATGTTTTATTGTGCAGAAGCTGACGATGGCAGAAACAACCACCATAAACGATATAATAAATCAGGACATTTTAAATCTTTTGAATGGCCAGTCAGTTCCTGTTAGCACTGTTGACTTGAAAAGAAAGGATGCAAGTAAGTATAATCGTGAAGTGTCATTTTGAAAACAGAAATGAGAAATGGCAAGAGTCTTGCATTATAGAACATTAATTGTTATATAGCTTCAAATGGTACAGGGTGGGCCAATAAAATGTTACCACTTTTTAATCATAAATAAGTTTTTTAAATGAGAACGTTTTCGAAAATTATCGTTTGATATCAAATCTAATCAATTTTTTCACTGAATCTTTTCAAACAATTCTTTCCTGGAGATAGGCTTATATCATGGCGCACAGACAACTCATGGCCTGCCCACTCCCTCGATCTTTTTCCCGCAGACTACTTCCTATAAGGATACATAAAGGAGAGAGTGTACTACAACAACCCACAGACCATTGAGGCCCTGAAGACCAACATCTGTCATAAAATTTAAAGAATCCCACTTGAGATGTGTAGCAATATCATCACAAACTTCAATGTGCAAGTTGCAACTGTAATCCAGAGAAGAGGAGCATGGATTGAGCATACCATCAATTATTAAACTATGTACAGAACGAGTGAAAAAGTGGGAAACCTTTGGAATCAAATGATAATGTGGTGCTTCCGTGACATTTCTGTGAAGAAAATGTTCGAAGACGTTTTCATTGTAAAAATGTATGTACAATTAAAAAATGGTAACATTTTATTGGCCCACCTTGTATATAGTTTAAATTGATTTTTTATTTAAGGGAGATTACTAAGGTGGGTGGATATAGGTCAAGGCCAAGAGGATGGTGACCTTCATCTCGGGTGAGGATTGGCCTGACGAGACCGTGGGGGTGGATGGTGTATATGCTGCAGGTGTGCCCAGGAGGACAGTCTCGGCGTGGTTGATGGGGAGAGAGGTCACTGAAACAGAAGAGACTAGAAGGAATGAGTGGTGGCTCCCCCGCCCATTGACGTCAAGATGGTGAACCTGGAGTAGCGGCGTCTCGTGGCTCCAGAGGCTTCTCTTTTGGATGGAGCCATCCACGAGTTATTGGAGTTTTCCAAGAATGACACTGCTGATAGCCAGCTGGGTTCATCATTTTAAAAAAGTAATAAACCGGCTGAGGATTTCAATTCTTCAGTGTTACCATTGGTTACCTCGTGAACATGGTGTGGTGGCCATTAGATGGGGAGGATTTATTTTTACTTGATGTGTTATTTTTATAGTGGTTTCAAGTTTATAAGTTCGTAGGGTTATAGTTTTCAATTGATAGGTGGGGTAAGGGGAAAGGTGCTAATTGAATTCATGTTACTTGTAAGTAGGGTTCGAATGGTAGGAGAATGGTTGTAAAAGTGTATAGTTTAGATTATGGTTGTAAAAGGTTATAGTGTACTTTAATGAACATGTATAATTTTTAATAAAGGGGGAATTAGGGTTAGCATTAGCAATTACTAAATTAGTGGGATAAATTATATTAACTTTTTAATCAAAAGGGGGAAGGGTGAAAAGGGAGATTACTAGGGTGGGTGGATATAGATTAAGGCCAAGAGGATGAAGGCATGATGAGTCCGATAATTTACAAGCCAGAATATTTTGGTGAGTTTGTGTAGAATGATTGTGTGTGCAGGTTGTTGGTAATTTATGTTGTCCAGTATGCTTGAAATAAGTGTAATATTTATTTAATAACTCTGTTCCATAACTGTTGTTTTGACTGATGTAAAATTGCCTGAAATTCTATCTGTTACAGTGGAATTTGTACCTAAAACTAAACTGAGTGTTGGCTACATTGTAATGACCATAATACTGAAAGAAAATCAAGTGCTGATGGTCCAGGAAGCAAAAAAAGAATGCAGTGGATATTGGTACCTCCCTGCAGGCCGCATGGAACCCGATGAAACTATAATTGTATGTTATTGTTCATTGTGAACCAATATTTAGGAGTGAGTATAGTTTAGGCATAGACAGTATATAGTAATAGTATTTAATAGTTTTTGTGTTGTTGAGTAATTAGTTTTAATACTTATTAGTATTCATACAATTTATGTATAGATTAATTATTTAGTCATCAAAATTGCCTAGTGTAATATTATTTAGTCATCAAAATTGCTTAGTTTCTAAAGTTTAGTCCAATTTCATAGCACACAATTTCATGTCTTGAGACATATTCCATGTGTGTGTGTTTGTTATATAGCGGACAGTAATAATTTAATACTATTGATTTCGTTAGCTAATTTCTTATGCCATCCAATGCCAGAATGTCTAGGGGTGCCTTATGATAATTGATAGTAATGATATAGTAATAATGATCTACTTTCTGATGATTTCCCCAATACCAGCATGGAGCAAAGAGGGAAGTAAAGGAAGAAACAGGACTGGATTGTGACATCACTACGTTGCTGTCGGTACATTTTGCCAGCACTCGATGGATTCGCCTGTGTTTTGCTGGCGAAGTCACAGGTGTTGTTTTTTTACTCACATGTATAGCAATGTGTCTATGTACTGAACAAACAAAAAAAAAAAAAAAAAATTCAGATTTTTGCAAATCTGTGCAAGATTGGTCCTAAATAGTCCAAAAATGACCTTTTAAAAAAATGTCCAGCCAGCCGGCCGTCTCTGTCCACTTTCTTTTCGGTGCAAAACTTGCAAGTGGATTAATATCTCAGAACCTATTTCAACAATCACAACCATACTTGGTAAGATGGTGTAAACCCATGAGACCTCTTAAATAATCAGTGAATGAATGGCTTTACTTCAAAGGTCAAGGTCACAGGGTCAACAATTGTTAGTCAAAAAATGACAATTTTTCACAAAATGTCACTTTTTTTCCCAGGTTATTAATATTGAATTTATTATTCTTTTTGCATGATAGATATCAACGATACACACCTATTATACACATGTGGTCAACCTCATTCTAAGGTACAGTCGGTTAGTATAGGTACCTTGATCCTAAACTTTAAGAGATATAAAGTTCAAACTTGTGGTATTTAGAGGTGAAAGATTGATTTTTATATGTGTTCAGTGTTTGCATTGATCTTGAAGGTCAAGGTCATTTTAAGCTTTGCAAAAATATTTTTAAAAAACTAGGTTATTATACAGTGAAATGGCTGTTTATTTAAACCATAGTATGCAACCACATTTGGGTTATTTAATAAGAAATGCATAAAGATCATGTAACGGTCAAGGTCCTCCCAAGGGCAAGGTCCTCCCAAGGTCAAGGTTCTCCCAAGGTCAAGGTCATCCCAAAGTCACTGTTTTTTTAACATAATACATTTTTGATAGTACATGAGTGTATTTGGAGCTGGAGATCAAGGTCATCTCAAGGTCAAGAGCATAGAAAGATCGAAGTTGGTATTTGCATTTTAATGCCACCGTTTCATTTTTGTTTTTTCTGGGCACTCATTTTCATGTTAAATATTGAGAGTTCTATAAGGAGCATATGAGTCATATGGGCTTTGCCCTTCTAGTTAATATTTTGAGTACCTGGCATCACATTTAGCATTGAAAAGCAAATGTTACTATAGTATTATAAGTTCTGTTAAAGAAATGTGTTCACACACTCTTTCAGCATAAGTAGTTAATTATTAATTGTCTTCCTTGACACTTTGTTTTGAGGTTGACTCCATTAAGTCACTTTTAGATTTGGGTTTGTATACATTATTACATGCATGTGTAAATAGCATGCATGATTATATGTGTATCAATCATTGTTGACCATAAATGTTGATTAATAGTATCCTTATGATTTGTTGACTGCTGTTTAATTAGTTGTCCATTTGATAAATATTAGTGAAAACTTTTAAGGAAAAACAAACAATGATTATGTAAACTTGGAAATTAATGCTATTTTAGGCAAGGCAGAACAAGACCATGCAAGTTTTCAAGCAAAGCTCTTTTTCTTGCCCAGGCACAAACTAACACAAATAATTGCACCACAGTACTTCCTAAAACTTAACCAATTGATTTTATATTTACAAGTCTAAATAGACCCATGTGGTTGCTTGCAAAAGCTTTAATAAATCGTAAATTAACCACTTTTAACACTTTGTTGTTTTTATCTCTGCATTCTTATGATTTGATGCATTGTTTGATTGTTTACTATAGGAGGGTGCCTGAAAACGTTAGAACAAAGAGATGAGGAATCCTTGCAGGCAGCATTCTTTGATACATGGGATGTTCTCAACTCTAGAATCAGTCTAAGGTAAATCTTCTGCCACTTTATCCGTGTGTTTTTCCACATTGAATATTCTTTGCCAAATCTTCACCAGAGAAGAAACTTAGTACTGTGCATATTTAATTTAAAGATGTATATAAATATCAACAAAATAATTCATTCTCTATCCGATGGCTTGGTCAAATCTTCTACAGGTATGCACTATAGCCTAGATCTCATTCTCCCAAACCCTTCTGTCCAGGGTGGTCCTGCTAGCGTGGATGCAACACTATTGCGGAGAAAGCATTTCGAGTGTTGCCCTCATGGGTGACAAATACAATACAACAAATGCAATACAACAAATCCAATTAAAAAATGTGAAAGAATACGAATTACCATAACAGGAAACATAACAATTAACTCCTGGTTTTTGACTACAAGCTTTGCAAGATGAGTCCTAAATAGTCAAAAAAGTACTTTTTTTTTGGAGGGGGAGGGGGTTGAGTGGGTGGGGAGGGGGGCCCGTTTGTCTGTTCAAAACTTGCAAGTGGATTAATATCTCAGAACCTATTTCACAACCAAACTTGGTAAGATGGTGTATACCCATAAGACTTCATAAATGATCAGTGAATTAGTGACTTCATTTCAAGGTCACAGGGTCAACAAATGTTAGTCAAAAATGACAATTTTTCACAAAATTTCACTTTTTTTAATAGGTTATTAATATTGAATTTATGGTTCCTTGAGGCATGATAGATATCAATGAAACACATACTGTGCACATTTGGTCAACCTCACTCCAAGGTCTAGGTCACTGGAGCTGTCCAAAGTTGGTACTTTGAAGTGACCTTGACTCTAAACTATAAGAGATATCCAAATTTGTTGTATAGATTGATATTTCATATATGTTCCGTTTTTATGTTGATCTTGAAGTTCAAGGTCATTTTAGTCCTTGCAAAAACATAACAAAAACAAATCATCATACAGTGGAATGGCTGTTTATTGATAAGACATGCAAGAGAGGTAACGTGAAGGTCAAGGTCCTCCAGAGGTCAAGGTCACTGAAGATCAAGGTCACTGAAAGTCAAGGCCATCCCAAGGTCACAATTTTTTTTAGCATAATACATCTTTTGCTGTAGTTTATTCGATTGTACAGGAGTGTATTTGGAGCCAGAGGTCAAGGTCATCTTAAGGTCAAGAGCATAGAAAGATCAAAGTCAGTATTACTGTGCATTTTAATGCCACTGTTTCATTTTGTTTTTTCTGGGCACTCATCATACATCTTTTGCTGTAGTTTATTCGATTGTACAGGAGTGTATTTGGAGCCAGAGGTCAAGGTCATCTTAAGGTCAAGAGCATAGAAAGATCAAAGTCAGTATTACTGTGCATTTTAATGCCACTGTTTCATTTTGTTTTTTCTGGGCACTCATTTTCATATTAAATATTGTGAATTCCATAAGGAGCATGAGAGTCAAATGGGTTTTGCCCTTCTAGTTACAAAAATGTGTGTAGGTCCTTAATGTCATAAAACTCTTTTTATGTATTTGTGTTTCAAAGATGCAAGAGGTGCTGAAGACCTGGAATTCTTTTGGAACATATTTGGTCCTGATTTGGCTCGGAAGAGTCCGCTGGACCTAAAGCAATAATCTTGTATTGTATTGTATTGTATTGGAACATATTTGTGTTATTTATTGGTGCAGGAGCTGTGATATTCTTCCAGCCATCCAGCATGCGATAACTTACAAACAGTCTGCCGTTCCTTTACACCCGACCTTGCGTCCAAACCTCGTCATCCACACACTCATGCTACATCGAATATTGTTGGTTGGAGATCTGGGTGATGAGAGGTTTGTATAAGCCTAGTTCCAATTATTTTACATTTTGAGAGGCAGTGGGCCGGATACAAAGGGATAGATAGTCTTACCATACAGTCTCACCATGAGTTTTTGGGTGGTTGTCATGTATCAAATTATTCTGATTTACTTATGTGATAGTTTTGTTATCTAATATTCATTGAGTGGCTCCAATTCAGACTCACACATTTTATATTTAAAACATGGAAGGAGATTTAGGGTTGTTTGCTTAATCTTACAATCTGCCCCTTCATTATTCACTTTCACATTCCTGTACACGTTTATATTAAGACAGAAATATAATTTATATGTGAGGTTTATATAGTATTCAGGGCCATAATCGTATAATGGCAGCAAATCCAAGGGTTTTATGGTCTAAGGGAAGTAACTATTTACTTCTTTTGTTTAACAAAATGTTCATCAAAAAATGAATGTTTTCACAAAATTTTACTTTTTGACTCAATGCATAGCAATGTGAATCATTATGTACTCACCCCTCAAAAAGAAAAATCCGGATACGAGTCCTAAATATTCCCAAAAATTACATTTAAAAAGAAAATGTAAGTCCGTCCGTCATTCTGTCTGCTGTCCGCCATCTGGATTTGCAAAACTTGCAAGTGGATATCTCTCAGAACCTATTTCAACTATCACAACCAAACTTAATAAGATGGTGTATATCCATGAGACCTCATACATGATCATTGAATGAATAACTTCACTTCAAGGTGTAAATCCAAGGGTCAACAAATGTTAGTCAAAAAATGACAATTTTTTTTACAAACTTTTATTGTTTTTCGAAGTTATTACTATTGAACTTATGATTCTTTGGTCCATGATACATATATACGAGACACACATGCTTTGCAAATTTGGTCAGCCAAGATCAAGGTCACTGAAGCTGTCAAAAGTCAGTTCGTATAAGTAATTTGAAGTGACCTTGACCCTAAACTATGAGAGATATAAAGCCCAAACTTGTATTTAGAGATGATACATTGATCTTCTATATATTTTCTGTTTTTGCCTTGATCTTGAAGATCAATGTGAGTTTAGGTCTTGCAAAAGCATTGTAAAAATGGGTAATCGTGCAGTAAAATGGCTCTATAGTTTAACCCATTGGGGTACTTGATCATACTTCAGCATGAGAGGTCACATAAAGATCATCCCAAGGTCAAGGTCACCAAAGGTCAATGGCATTCCAAGGTCATTGTTGTTGTTGACTTTCGCATAATAAAAATTTTGCCATAGTTTATTTGATTGCACATGAGTGCATTTGGAGCCATGGAAAAAGGTCAAGAGCATCAAAGGATCAAAATTGGTATTTGCATTTTAATGCCACCGTTTCATGTAGTTTTTTTTTTCTGTTTCTGGGCACTCATTTCATGTTAAATATTGCAGGTTCCGTAAGGAGCATGTGAATTATAGGGGCTTTGCCCTTCTAGTTGGTACTAGTCTTAAACAATGTAAAGTTAAGAAGTCGGGCCATGGAAAGGGGGGAGAGCTGAGGAAAGGAAGAGAAAAGATATAGAGACTGAAAAGGAAAGAATACTGCAGCATTGTGTGTAAATAGCAAGTAACAGCAAATGGATTGTTGGACAGATGTGGGAGGATAAACTAAAACCTGAAATTTCATGCCCTTGTGAAGTATGCTGGAGTGCGCTGAGCTATATTGTGAGTTGTGATGATGTACGTTTGAGTGCATTTTATTCTATCTGAAAATCGGCATTGATTTTCTTCTTCTTGCTGTTTGCCTACAGAATTTTTGCATTAGCTGGTGTCAAAGATGGGCCGCATCTGGTGGTATGTGCCCTTTCACCCAAAGACACCACACTTTCTATCACATTGCGTCAAGCTATAAGAGTAAGTAGTGCACAATTGCATTTCACAAATATCAAAGTGTGAAATGAAACTGCCTTTATCACTATCGGTGTATGATGTGAAACTGCCCATCTTTAAAAGAATATACAGTACATAAGCCCTTGTCACCCCAAACCTCCAATAACAAAAAATACATTGAAATCTGTGTTGAAGATGAAATTCTACTTAGTGAATGTATTAAACATCTTTTGACTCACATGCATAGCAATGTTAGTCTGTGTACTCACTCATCCCCCCTCCCCCCCCCCCCCAATTTTTTTTTTAAAGATTTTTGTAAATCTGTGTGAGGTGAGACTTTAATAGTCCAAAAATGATATTGAAAAAAATGTCCGTCCGTCTGTCTGTCCGCCATCCACCGTCTGTGCAAAAACTGTAAAGTGGCTAAGTACTCGGAGCGTATTTCAACTATCACAATCAAACTTGGTAAGATGAGACATCGAATTGATCAGTGAATGACTGACCACTTCAAGATCAAAGTCACCAAATGTTAGTAAAAAAATGACAATTTTTCACAAAATTTCACTTTTTTTAATAGGTTATTAACTCTTTCCCTGCCAGGCATGTTTCCACGTTTGTGCCAGACATTTCTCTGGCACCGGAAAGAAAGTTCAGTACCTTAGGCATTTAGCTACTGTTCTTTCAATAATAGTTGTTAAATAGACATATTTCATATCAAATTAAAGGTAAAAGATTGAAGAATAAGAAAAAAAAACACAAAAATGTTAATCTGATTATGTTATTGAAATATGTGTTTTGAAAGCATGTTGATCTTTTTGAAATGATAAAATAAAATAAAAATATTTCTACATACCACAGTGATAAAAAAAAATCTGGAGGAATAATTCCAATCACTGAATCAGCTTCACACACCAGAAAGAAAATTTATTTAGGATCAAATTACACTTTACAGTTTGAAATTATATTGATTATTAGCACAGAGTTTGACACACTGTCGATTGTGCCCATCACAATGCTTGGTAAAATGCAAAAAATCCCCTCTAAAAACGAATCAATTTGAAGGAAAAACACGCGTGTCGATCGAGAACGAAAGTAGAAAGAGTTATCTCTCTTTGGTTAAAATAAAACTTGGATTGGACTGCGAAAAAGCCGGAACGAAACGGAATACTGAAATCGACGATATATCGTCGATTGGCACAAACATGGCGGCTCAGATCGACGATATATCGTCGATTGGCAGGGAAAGAGTTAATATTGAAGTTATGATTCTTTGATGTATGATATATGGTAGATATCAATGAGACACACATATGCACATTTGGTCAATCTCACCCCAAGGTCAAGGTCACTGAAGCTGTCCAAAGTCAGTTTGTATAGGTACATTGAAGTGACCTTAACCCTAAACTATGAGAGAGATATTAGAGTCCAAACTTGTTGTATTTAGAGATAGATTGATCTTTGATATACTGTATGTTCCAGTTTTGCGTTGATCTTAAAGCTCAGTGTCATTTTAGGCCTTGCAAAAACAAACAAAGAAAGGTCATCACACAGTAAAATGGCTGTTTATTTAACCCTTTTTTTTTTCTTTTTAAAAAAAAAATGCATTAAGGTGTTTTTTTATTGTATACATGTACGCTAACCTTTGTGTTGTCTTCTTAATATGTTAACAGTTACTGTGCATCACACACAAATATCCTTGTGCAAATGGGGACAATAAAGATTCGTTATTCGTTAGTATGCAACATATAACCCAATGTCATCCCAAGATCAAGGTCACTGAAGATCAAGGTTATCCCAAGGTCACAGTTTGTTTGCCAATATACAACTTTTGCTGTACTTTATTTGATAATATACGGTTGTATTTGGAGCCTGAAGTCATTGTTATCTCATGGTCAAGAGCATAGAAAGATCAAAATCAGTATTATGTTGCATTTTAATACCACCATTTCATTAAACATTGCGAGTTTCATAAGAAACATGTGAAACATATGGGCTTTGCTCCTCTAGTTTTGATATAGTCTTATGAATCAAGTGATTTTCATGAATTTACTTTGAGTGAGTGCTACAGATGGGATAGGATGTAGAGAACTTATTTTATTTTTTAGCCCTTTTTCCTATACTATCCTATCCTGTAACTCGGAAATTGTTGGGGCACCACAGATGAGTTTAACCATTGTCTTCAGTATCATCAGTTATGTTCATGCCATATCCTATCCTGTTTTTTGTCCCGCAACTCAAAAGTATTTGTGGCACCAAAGATGATCGTTTAACCAGCGTACTCCATCTTTCTCTGTTCTCAGCAACCCTCATGGCTTCGTTCTGTGTCAAGCCAGTCCATTCTCGAACGTTGGCCTCCCACCTCTTTTTTTTGTCTCTCTCTTCTTCTGCCTCCTTGCACCGTGCCTTGCAGAATGGTCTTTGCAAGACCTGATATTCTGGTGACGTGGCCAACCCATCGGAGTTTCCATTTCTTCACCACTGTGTGCTTGTCATAGTGTTGTCAAATGGTTTGTGTGATGGTCTGTCGGACTTCATCGTTGGTGATGTTCTATCCTATCCTACCCTATCCCATGACTTGAAGGTCGTTGAGGCACCACAGATGATCTCTCTTCTTTTGCCTCATTGCACCATGCCTTGCAGGATGATCTTTGCAAGGCCTGATGCTCTGGTGACGTGGCCATACCATCGGAGTTTCCGTTTCTTCACCACTGTGAGCAGGTCATCGTGTTGTCCAATGGCTTGTGGGATGGTCTGTCGGACTTTGTTGTTGGTGATGCGCTGCGTATAGGAAAAGGCCCAGAAGTCTTCTGTAGCACCTCCTCTCCATGCTTTGTATTCTTCATTGTTGATCTGCTGTGAGGGTCCACGTTTCGCAAGCGTATAGGAAGATGGAAATGACAAGGGAGCGCGCAGCAGCTTTACCTTGTAGTGTAGACTGATTGTCATGTCCTTCCAAATGGGCAGCAGTTGTTTGTGCGATCCTGGAGAAGAATTCTTGTTTGACCCATTGTCTGATACAATGGCTCCTAAATATTTGAAGCTATTCACTGTGTTGAGGAATTGGCCTTGGACTTTTATGTCTGTGTTGATGTCATTGGTGTTGTTGGTCATCATTTTGGTCTTCTCTGCACTTATTTCCATTCCACAGGCTCTGGAGGTGGTGTCAGGGCTCTTTACCAGCTGTTCAAGTTCTTGTTCCTCTCCAGCCAATCCATCAATGTCATCTGCAAAAGGGAAGTTGGAGATTGCTCTACCCCCTATGCTGACTGTGCCTTCATGATCTGCAAGGGCATCTGACATGATGCGCCCCAGGAAGAGTGTTGGAGAGAATAAGCATCCTTGACGCACACCAATTGTTGTTCTGAACCAGTTCCCGATGGTGCTGTAGTGGAGGACTACACTGGTAGCTTTGTCATACAGGCTTTTGATGACTTCAGTAATGTTAGGGCTGATGTTGTCCACTCTCATGGTTGCCCACAGAGCTGCATGCCAGACTCGGCCAAATGCTTTCTTGAAGTCTACAAACACATGATATAGATGTTGTTGGCGCTATAGGTGTTTCTCGCAGATTATTCTGAGGTTGAAAATCTGCTCATTGGTACTTCGCCCTGCCCTGAATCCTTGTTCTTCAGCTATGATTTGTTCAGCTTGGGGTTTCAACCTATTGAGTATTATTTTCAGGAGGATTTTGCTGGGATGGTTGATTAGGCTGATAGTACAGTAATTTTCACACTCCTGAAGGTTACCCTTTTTGAGAAGAGTGATGACAAGCGAATGGGTCCATGGTGTAGGCCTCTCCACATTCTGCCAGATCTTGTTACAGATAATGGTGATGGTGTCAATCATCGCTTCGCCTTCTGCTTGCAGCAATTCTGCAGGTATGTTGTCCATTCCCCTTCATCAATGATTGCACTGCTGCCTCAACTTCTTCTTGGAGAATTGGGAAGATTTCTTCTTTTTCTCTGTTCTGAGGACAAGCTAGAACTGATGTGTCTCTGTTTGGTGTGTGGTTGTGAAGGTCAGAGCAGTATTCTGTCCTTCTATCCAAGACTTCTTGTTCCTCTGTAAGGCATATGCCAGACTTGCTTTGGATCATGGAGACCTTGGGCTGTTTAACACTTGTCAGCCGCTTCACAGTTTGGTAGGCATTCTTGCTATTGTTCTTGTTCAGACTGTTCTCTATTTCCTGGCATTGATCTTCTATCCAGTTCTTCTTTGCTGTGTGCATGCCTTTTTGGATGTCATTGTTGATTTTTCGGTAGGCATCAGCTCCCTGTGAGGTGTTCTTTTTCTTTTTCATCTCTCTTCAATTATCACACAGCTCCAAAAGTTCAGGTGTGATCCACGGTTTCTTCTTTGGGCGGTGCTTGCAAAGGTTCTCAGTGGCAGCATCTGTCACAGCTGAGTTGAAGGTGGTGATCATGGTTTTGACATCTATTTCACCAGCTCCCAAAATAAGCAGTAGTGCAAATTTCCCTCCAATTCTGGCTTTGAATATTTCTGCCATCTCCACCTCTTGCAGTTTGTCCATGTTGAACTTCAGTCTGGTGCACTTTGCTGTGTACTCTCTTCAAGTGGAGGCGTAAAGAACTCATCCCGAGATCGTGGTCACTTCTGATGTCAGCTCCTAGAAAAGTGTGTGTCCTGCCAATGTTGATGCTTGATCTGAAGTGTTTCTTGCCCATGATGTAGTCAATCTGGTTGGGATGCACCCCGCTAGGATTGTGCCAGGTCCATATAGTCTGGATTTTTTGTGGGGACCAAGCATGTTTGCCAATATCAGGTTGTTGTATCTGGCAAACTCCAAGAGTCTCAGACCTCTGTCATTTGTCTCATTGCATTGGGGTCCACATGTGTCTCCCCAGTTGTGGTACTCATCTTGGCATTCCAGTCGCCTTGCATTATGACTATGTCCTTCCTCTGCTCTTGGTCATGGACAGCCTGCAGATGTTCATAGAAATCCTCGACTTTGCTGTCATCATAGTCTGATGTTGGGGCATATGCCTGGATGATGATGATGTTGAAAAGGGCTGCTCTCAGATGACTGGTAATGGGTCTACTGGAGACTTGGTGGCAACACATGACAGTGGCTAAAATGTCTTTGTGGACCAAGAAGCCAATGCCTTGTCCGTGCCTGTCATCTCTCTTGCTGAAATAAAGCTTGTGGCCTTTGTCGGTAGTTGTTTCACCTAGGCCTTTCCAGCACAGCTCTCTGATTCATAAAAATGTTCCATTGAAAGTGGTCCAGCTTGTGAGCCAGTCATTCTAATTTTCCCTCCTCATCTCGGGTCCTGACATTCCAGGTTCCTATGATGATGTTGTCTCTAGTCCCTAGCCCTTTTCAGAATTTGCCAATATTTGTTATCCATCACAGGAAGTCACGTGCACTTATTTATTGATATAATCACATGTCACACCAGCCAAAATCCCCTGTTTTGACTAGCAGTTCAAATAAATAGTTTGACCTGTAAAAACGTCCTGAGATGATAATTGTAGAAAACTAAGTGTCTGTGCACATGTGGTTTGACAGGAGGCGCTGGTGGGAGACCCCCAAACCACCACCCTGGGCGTTTTGACTGTGGAGCACTTTGGTAAGAACGGGCATGACGGCATGTGCATCACCACGCTTGTCAAACTCCATATCATTCCTGGAAAAACGCTGCCAGTGCTCAGAGACCGAAGTTACACATGGGTGCAGGTGTCGGCCAAATTCATTGAGAAACTGCGCTACTGTTTAGAAGGCCATGTTGTAAAACTTATAGACAAGCACTGATGCAGGTTAACACCTTGTAACCGATGCATGTCATAATCGTATCTGATCTGTGCTAAAACACCACTGGGATTTATAAAAAATCAACTAACCTGTACTAGAACAACTTTGGGGACATCATCTCTACAGTCTTAGGACACACCTTGTAAAATATGTGCAACATCAACTCATCTGTAGCAGAATATCTTTGGTGAACGTTAAGCCTTCAAGCTGCAAGCAAGTATGAATCACACTAGAAATGCGAGAGAGTTTTTGCAACAATGTGAATTAGCTTTCATATTGACGTGCGTGCAAAACATGACTGTGATTCAATTTATGTGATATTTTTACTCATTGAAGGTGAGGGGTACTATACACTATAATGTGCTTGCTATATATATATATATATATATATATATATATATATATATATATATATATATATATATATATATATATATATATATATATATATATACACATATATGTATATAGATAGATAGATATATATAGATATGTGTGTGTGTATGTGTGTGGCTGTAACATGTCTTGTGTTGGGGTGCTTTTTTAATAACTATATTAGCTTTAATTCTTTGGTACTATTGTGTAGCTTTTTGGGGGGCGTTTTGTTTGAAAGGGCAGTCTAAGGTCCTTTTTACAGTGATATGACAACTTGTGTTAGTGAGTGAAAGTTTACATGTGTGTGTAAGAATGTTACCATCTCGTAAATATTTGTACATTGCGTTTCAAAGATGCCACAATTCAAACTGTGCACACTTCATTTTTATTTATTGAATTGTTTATCACACTTTTAGTATGCACTTTATCCTTCAGTGCCTCACTGCCATCATTATCGTTATTGTTAGTATTTTTGTGCTTACATTTTTTATTTATTTATGTGTCTGTGATCCCTGAGAGAGCAAGAGAGTGTTTAATATGGGGGTTATTGTTAATCACTTCATGTCAATATGGTGTATTGTTGCAAAATGTTTTAAAGGTGAGATAGAAAGTGGTGGAGGGATGGGTGGGGGAGGAGGATGGAGGGGAGGATGAGAGTACACAAAGAATATGTGTAAAATGTACAGCAAATTTATTATTGAGGTGCCATGTACCTTGTATTTTTGCCAGTTTGATGGGCCTTGATTATAATCGCCTCCACATACTCCTGTAACGTTTAGGAGTTTGGCTTACAAGTTTAGTTCATATAGAAAAGCGGAACAAGCAGTAACTTTTTATAAAAAAAATCGAAAAATGTATTCCTTTTTGAGTTTTCTTACCTCATATATTCCTGATTTTTGGCCCAAAAGTTTGGTTTTGTGCTAGTTTGTTTTTCGTGATTATGGCCGTACAAATAGAACAAAAAGTAACTATGTATACAAATAAAAATCAAAAACAATTTGCTTCATTTTTTTTCTGCCATTCAGTATGACCCAGATGGTGGTAGAGGTGGTGGTAGTGATGGTGATGATGATTGATTGGAGGCATAGCATTATCTGCGCACATATGGGCAAAGGCCATGGCATAAATCAAACATAAGAGTGAATGCAAGTTAAGACATTTTATTGTAGCCTTATGAGTGCTGCAGCCATCATGGGATATTGTGCAAGAAAATTTACTTCCAAACAGTGACCTTTGATTGTTGTCGCTCTTGGTGTTTTGTTTATTTGTTTGTAGATAAAAATGTATTTACACGAAACAGAACATTCGTAATTCATTTTCAGAGAGAGAAAGAGAGACAAATCATTCATCAACAACAAAAGCCTCAAAGAGAACAATTAATTAAGTTTTGTTGCTAATATCAGTATGACACTGATTAAAAACTAATTACAAGCAAAACTGACACACATTGTGGCAATCAACAATTAAGCAGTAAAGCACATATCTTTCTAGAATTGCACTTGCATGGATTACATAACTTGTCAGCAGGTACAATCTTGCAGCAGTGGAGGTAAATTACTACACAGTGGTGGTACAATTTCTTCATATTTAATTATATGCAAACAATAGCATTCAGTATAATTTCTGTCTGTAAATTACTATATAATCCGCTTCTAGTAGCATTTGTCAACTTGTTCGGATGTGCAGCTTACATTTTTACCATTGCAGCAGTAGCCCAATACTGACACTAGCAATTTTTGAGCACTTAATTTTCTTTTCAATACATTTTCTGAAACAAAAGTTTATGCACAAACACTGATAATGGTACACACTTGTTTTCTCAGAAATATCTTTTGAAATAGGTTACACATCAAAGGTTTATCTTGCATTGTTGTCTCCAGCTCTATCCTTTGTCAAGTAATACTAGACAGTATAAAGATCAGCTTTCACTGTTATGCCCAATTGTATCCTTTGTAAATCAGTATTAAGTTATGTTTGTGCTACAGTCTTTACAATATGAGTTTTTACAATATGAGTTTAAGTATTACTCCAAATAAATATGTGTAGCATACACAAACAAAACATCAATGCACCTTCAAAATATGATAGATCAAATGTGAACTACGTGAACAACTAATAACTGTGGTCGTGACAGATATTCACTATTAATATCAGCGAGACTGAGCAAATAGCAAATTATAAGAAACAATTTTTGACTTTGTCAAATTTTGTTTTTGAAACAAAAAGAATATAAGGTAATGCATGGCCAGTGTCCTAGATATCGGGGCTTTCTTTTAAAGTAGAAAATAAATATATAAGTCATAAGTATTTCATGTATTCCTCTCCTATCCTATCCCGTAACTCGGAGGTTGTAGGGGCACCACAGATGATCGTTTAACCAGCGTAATCCATCTTTCCCTGTCCTCAGCAACCCGGAGGGTTTCGCTCAGTGTCAAACCAGTCCATTTTCCAATGTTGTCCTCCCACCTCTCTTTTGGTCTCCCTCTTCTTCTACCTCCTTGCACTGTGCCTTGCAGGATGATCTTTGCAAGACCTGATGATCTGGTGACGTGGCCATACCATCGGAGTTTCCGTTTTTTTACCGTGAGCAGGTCATCGTGTTGTCCAATGGCTTGTGCGATGATCTGTCGTTGGTGATGTGCTGGGTATAGGAAATATCCAGAAGTCTTCTGTAGCATCTCATCTCCATGCTTTGTATTCTTCATTGTAGATCGGCTGTGAGGATCCATGTTTCGCAAGCGTATAGAAAGATGGAGATGACAAGGGAGCGCAGCAGTCTTACCTTGGAATGTAGGCTGATGGTTCTGTCTTTCCAAATTGGCTTCAGCCTCGCCAGGGCAGCAGTTGTTTGTGCGATCCTGGAGAGGACTTCCTGTCGGGACACATTGTCTGATACAATGGCTCCTAAATATTTGAAGCTATGCACTGTGTTGAGGGATTGGCCTTGGACTTTGATGTCTGTGTTGATGCCACTGCTGTTGTTGGTCATCATTTTGGTCTTCTCTGCACTTATTTTCATTCCATAGGCTCTGGACCAGCTGTTCAAGTTCTTGTTCCTCTCCAGCCAATCCATCAATCATCAATTTCATGTATGTTTAAAAAAATTCAGGGAAACGAAAAGTATGAACAATATAAAATGGAGAGCAGGTTTGCACATACATACAATATTACATTATTATTGCTTTAGGTCCAGCGGACTCTTCCGAGCCAAATCAGGACCGGACAACCCCCGATCCGCATAAAAGATCTGCTGAAACAACACTAGTGGTAAAACCGAAAGCTCTCCACCAGCCAGTCACTTTACAATAAAGACATCCCACGCCCCAACTTATCGAACCCCCGTTTACAAAAACAAAATAGAATACAAACATCATTATAAATTATCAACAAAACACATATATATAAAATACCTACATTGCTAAATAATAACATCATAGGAAGCCCTAGTGACCACCTGGCAGAAAGCGTCCAATATTCCCAAGCTGATCCAACAGACCTCATACACAAACAAGGAGTCTTGTCCCGGAAGAGTTTTCAAGAAAAAAGGTAGGAGACTGGTCTAGGAAGAAGACGATAGTATAGCAGATTGATAGAAAAGAGCAGGAATGAGAAAGAGCAAATGAGAAAGACAGCGACAGTGGGAATTTAAAGCACTAAATTTCCAGAAAGTGAGGATACTATTTATACTGAAACCCCCGGCACTCCAACGGGGGTAGGTTTGCACATACCAAATTTACAAGTTAGTATAAGTTATTGCACCAAACAAGAAATGAGAAATTGTGGAGTCAAATCAAATGAATAAATTTAAATATGAATAAATCATTTCACAAGGATTCATTGAGATCCATTAAAAAAAAAAAAATCTGCATTACATTACATTATGTGAGGTGCCGAATCATTTGAGGTAGGGCGTTTCCTATATTTTTTGTGCTGGTATTGGCTTCCTAACTGGCAGATGCTAAGAGTGCAGTAGGAGTGAACACTGTATTTCGTCAACCAGTAAATTAATTTTGTTTTGAGCGGGTTAATCACACCACATTTTTGTCTAGTCATTGCAAGAGTCACATCGACACAGGTCTTAAGTTTTCCAAGGTTATTCTTTCTGTAAGGAAGTTAACAGGTCTTGTTGGCAGGAATGATGGCAGTGGTTGTTGTGTAACCTACGATGACGTTATTGCAACAAGCTGGTTTTGTCCACATTTTTTTCACAGGCCTAGTTGAGAGGTAAGCTTTGTGGTTTCTTTCTTGATCAGTTGGATATAGGGGTGGTGGTGAAACGAGTTGAAGATACATTTGAATACGTAACTGTGTGAATCCTTTGTCTTCTAGTTTATAAATGTAATATCTGCATTGTTTATTTCCTTTCATGTTTTAATGATATTATTTATATTATTTATTTTGGTATGTTAGTTACTGGTTATTTTGTCATTGCCAATTTAGTAATGAGAATGAGAGTATTCATTAAATTATGAAGGGGTTGCGAATTATTATTATTATATTAGTGTTCAACTAGGGAGGTTGGGAAAGGGGGAGATTAAAGGGAAGACAACAGTGATTTGTAGGCAACCTACTTATTTGGACATTCGTGTTGCAGGCTTTACTTCTTTGTTCTACCATTCTTGCAGACTGCATTGGGCCGCTGTTTTGCCTAAATACATGTACTGCAAAAGAAGTGGTTGGTGGTTGCAGGAAAGTAGAGCTCTGAATCTTTGGTGATAAGGCTACTACCTGGAAAGCAGATCCATGCTTCATGACCCCTGGAGCATTAACTGTAAACAGCACGATCCGAGGACGTTGTTGCTCTGCTAACTGGAGAAGTGAAATTCGCCTTTTACCCTTCCACACTCACCTCTTCATCCTAACCAAAGTTACCTTTTGTGTCCAGACTAAAACAACTCTTGAAGACTTAATCCTCCAACAAACCAACAGAAGTTCATCCTTTTGGTATCAGAATATGTCCTCACTTTGACACTGCAGGCATAGATATTGACTGTTAATGATGACCATTTGATACTGCAGGTATAGATATTGACTGTTAATGATGACCATTTGCTAACTGCGCTACCACGGCCACCTTGGAAACTGATCAACCCCAACATCAACTTCAATCTCACATCCTTTAAAAAGAACGACACTTACAAAGCTGTTTATAAGCAACTTTATCTAGAACACTGTTCATTGTATAAAGGATACGAAAAACCTTTTACAGACGGGTCAAAGAAAGGAGACGCAGTCTCTGGGAGACACCTCGCCTTTGCAACAGCGTATACCTAATTTTTGTTCTGTTTATACAACCGAGCTCAAGTCAATTCATTTAGCTCTGAAACAGGTTTATCAGCCCAAAAGTTCCTGAGCTTTTTAATCATGTCCGATTCACTGTCAGCATTTCAGGCTCTTTCTATGAGAAAGATATATCGCACCCTTTTCTGGCAGAGATCTATGATCTCCACACACAACCTATTTCCGAGAGTAAAAAGATTTTATGTGGGTACCTTAGTCACATGGGCATCTGCAGCAATAATGCTGTGGACAAAGCGGCTAAAGAAGCTTGAAGCTTCATCTTGATTTTTCAGTTTATTCCATACTGTAATCTGCGTTGTATGACTGGCTCTTATTGTAAACGTTTCTGGCAGACGAATGGTCTAATCAAATCAAAACCAAATTATTTCAAATTCTTCCCGATTTGTCTGCTTATCTGCTTAACTTTATGTCCACTCACAAAGAACTTGTTTTGGCTCGCCTTCATATTGGGCATACTTATGTCACCCATAGTTTCCTTTTGAAAGTGAGAAGAACCACCATGGTGCTTTGCATGTGACAAATCCTTTTCCATCTGCCATTTTATGTCTGAATGTGTTGTTTCGGTTGAGGACAGAGAAAGATTTTTTGGTTCGATACATTTTAATGAGATTTGTAATGGTCAAAACCGGTTTATATTTGTACGTGATGTTGGTTTATTTTATTGCTTATAGATCCTATCAAATTGTTTGTATACTTGGTTAAATGTCATCAGTAATGCTAGTTTTGTGTTCATCTTTATTCATTTTTTAATGTTAGCATTCTAGTCTGATTTTGAATAGTTTCTTGTGGTCCCGAGTCGGCTCTTAGTGCTGGACACTATAAACATTGAATATTAAATCAAATCAAATCACTGATGTGAGAGGGAGAAAGAGTGAAGGCATCAGCACTGGTGGTTAACATTATTTTCATCATCATTATCATTCATACAAACGTTTACGTAACCTTAAACCACCATTTGGAATTCACTTATCAGTCATCATTTATTTGCGGTATAGAAAAAAATTCTTTAATAAATGTTTTCTTATTAATAAAACGGTGTTTGGCTGAACCGAATATTGCGATGGGCTGGCTATTTCAGTCGTCTCACACTGTCTGTTCTTGGTTCATTTCAGCTCTCTGTCTGTCTTTCTGCCAGTCCAAGCGTTACATTATGCACTAAAATGTTTTAAATGCAATGCAACACAAGCACACCTACCTAAATCTTGCTGCCTATGAATAAAAAGATGTGATGAAAGAAAACAATTTTGTTATCTAGAATTCAAGAGAACATAAGAGTAATGTAACAACTATTGACTGTACAATGCAATTACTCACACTCACATTACTTCTACCTAAATCAATGCATCTTTCTCAAAAACTGAAATATTCTCGATCAGAATAAATGTGTTTCCTTTAGAAATAACACTTCTCTTGAATAGTTTCATTTTGAATGTCTCCTTTGCAAACTGCTCTAACTTGAATGTTTCTGGTATGTCTAAATCAACTTGTGAACAATTGATGAGGAAGAAAAGCTCCCATTCGATCTTAGTGGCCTGAGATCATTACATTACATTACATTACATGATTATTGCTTTAGGTCCATCGGAAGAGTCCGCTGGACCTAAAGCAATAATCATGTAATGTAATGTAATGTAATGATCTCAGGCCACTAAGATCATACTGAAGTCATTATTGGTGATAATCACTGCAATTAGTTATGTTACACTGGAATTTAACTTGTCATTTAAAGCAGACATCACAGCAGTGTGGGTAATTATTTATTATTTTCTATACTATGTTCTTTTGTAGTACAACACAAGTACCTGAAACAGCTTTGCATAGCTACCTGAAATAGCTTTGCATGGCTAAGATTTGCGAGTGTCAGTCAAAGCGAAGAAAAAGCCCCATGTTGCCAATATTTAGTTAGTCATTGTTTATAGGGTCCAGCAGACTGCAAAGAGCCGAATTAGGACCACAACTTGGTTGAAAGAGGGCTCACTCATAATCCACATAAAAGATCTGCTGAAAAAACCCTAATGTGTTATCTCATGAGTTTCTAAACTGTACAATACAACAAACAATACAAATACAATGAAACAGAATGATAATTACTGTGATCAAAAGTATAAATGCAATTAAAGATTAGTCTTGTGATGATCATCACTATTGATATCACAACTGATAAATCAGATTTCAGTACAATACAAAATAAAGCTATGCATTTCTTCAAGAAATATTCAAAAATCTGTACATAATGAGTAATACTTATGCAAAGTTCCTTTGAACATTTTGTTTACAGAATATTGTTTATAAATTCTTAAGAATGAAAGAGAAAGGAAAATAAACAAATTTTTATAGAAATAACAATAAAACTTGGTTTAATCAACGCTCATTAATCACACTGATTTTAGTCAGCAGCAAGGGTTGAAATGGAACAATTGTATTATTACACATACAGTTTTCTACCAATTGTACCACAACAAAAATAATATTTTAATATAGTATGACACTGATTCACAAATACATTTCATTATGCTATTTTATTTTATTTTCTCAAAAATTAAATTGTAAACATTTTTGAAAGATTTGCAGGTCCACTAAACAAAATTTGCATTTTAAAGCAATTATTGGCACAGTCCCAAAAAACAACACCAACATAATGAGAGGAAATGCAACAAAAAAATAATATAGACTTTAAAAAAACAATGAGAGCAGGAAAGACAACTGCTTCCTGTAGAGAGAAATGGTTCTCCGGGGTCTCTCCCCTCCCTCTCTCTTTTCCTTTGCCTAGCACCAATATTCATGAAGAAAGCTGAAGGCAATATCCACGAAGTCAGTAGAAGGCAATATCCATCCATGAAGTAAGTAGAAGGCAATATCCATCCATGAAGAAAACTGATGGCAATATCCACGATGAACGTACAAGGTAACATCCACGAATAAAGTTATGCACATTGCTCCCTGCGAGAAGACTTTCGGATCTAGACACACACTCTAAACCTCTTGCAGCTGCTTCAATGTCCAAGTTTACTGTGTCTTGGGCTGTTCTGTTTGCTTGGTCTTTCCACTGGCAAGAAAACAATCACTTTATATTGAATTAATCACAGATAATGTTCCAGTAAAATCATTCAACATGTGTACACGTACAATTTAACACAGAAGCACTGAAAACTGAGCACATGTCTAAATACATAACCATTCAAAAACACTATTACAATTAACTAGTCAATTAGTCAAGTCGAGTCAACAAATCTTTATTCACAAAATATTGCAGTGAAAATTTGGTGTGTCACTTATAATGTGCAATAATCACACGCTCACACGCATACTCACAGAAAACAGACAGGCTCACAGCTAAACAACAAATACACATGTACACACAAGAGCGGCAGTACAACTACATGCAACATAGAGCATATTACACACATAATAACAAACATGTTTTTGTTTACAAAACAGAGACTTGAAATGTACATATGAAAATAAAAAGGTTATAACAAAGTGATAAAGGAATAAATTGAATTGTATAAATAGAAGGAAATGTCTTACATCAACTCATTCACATCCTTCCACCCACCTTCCACACATTTATCCCTGCACCACCAACCACATGTCTTATATCAACTGGGTACTCTCTCTCTTTCTCTCTTCTTTCTTCCCCCTCCCAAAAATCATCTTTTGCATTTGCAACAACCTTTCTCAGCATTGTTAACTTTGCGAGAAGACAGAATTGTAACTATAATAATAATACTTGAAATAAAGTACAAAATTATGCTCTTGTACAATAAAGACGCACACAGGGAGAAAACAACAATCTAAGAAAACCAACCTCTCACTAATGTACAAGGGCTGAAAACGGGTCTTCACGCAGCGTTTGAGAGCAAGGGCTGTGAAATCCGACAGCTGCTGAACTCTCTGCACTATGGGAAAAGAAACCAACTTCCGATTCTTGGCCTCCTTGATCAAGCTTCCCCAGTCACTGTTGGACTGAAACGAGCACACAACAATGTGTCAAGGGTCGTCTTTCAAAATTACAGCTCCTCAAGCATGGTATCAAAATAAAACTATACATATTTCAAACTTATACACAGTATTTTCAAATACTAGACTGATCTAATTTATTAATAATTTTATAACATTTTATATGCTTGTAAATCTACTCCAATTTTATATAAAAAATATAATCTGTTGAAATGTTTCTTTTATAATACATACAATATATTGATTTTGGCTTTTAACCCCTTCTTCCCAGGGATAGTTATCCATGTCTGCCATTTTGCCAATGGTGGGTTCAAACTTTGTTGTTCAATCATCATCAATACCTATTTAAATCTGCGCAAATTTCAGATAAATAATAGTTTGCTAAAATTATAAGATTGCCATACAGTCCGTTGAAATTATAGACATTTATAACCAGCGTAAAGTTTATACATTTTCTCACTCATCGTAGCAGCTCAACTGAGCAGCATGTAAGTGAGTGGGAAGAAAGCTGCAAAAGTTAACAACTTACGAGTTGTTGCATCAATTTTTATTCATTAGAATAGCATAAGTTGTTCTGATCAAAGTTGTACTGATCAACTTATGAGAAATAGACTTTGATGGAGGGTTATTTCATGTAGGAGCTTCCTAGAGAGGGACAAACGTGAACTTTTAAATGAATTAATTGACACCACCGCTGCTGCTACTGCTACTACTGTTGTAGATTTTGCAATCTAACCTCAAAGGACTGGACGTTGCACACGATGTACAAAGCGTACTTGGCTCTTGTAAGGGCCACGTTCATTCGTCGCTTGTCTGCCATGAAGCTACAAGCATAAAACAATCAATCACAACATCATGTGATCAGTTTTAAATGAGGAAAATGCATTACATATTGAAAACCAAACAACAAACATTTCACACCCATAAATAATTCAGACAAATATAGTAGACATCAAATGCCAAACAATAAACAGGTGAAAGAGTGCCACAATGACATAAACCAGACAAGTGCATTGGAGCTTGAATGTCAAACAATAAAAGCACAACATAAATCATTCACTTGTGATCCTAAATCAAACAATAAATATTACATAAATCTGACAAATTAATTAGATAATCATATCAAATGTCAAACAATAAACACTACATAAATCAGACAAATGCATCAGATATAGAATATCAAACAACAAACATGACATAAATCGGTCATTCAAAATACTTTTAAACATCAAACAGTAAAAGTTTCATATATCTGACAAAAAATACATCACATGTTGGATGTCAAACAATACCTAAATCACAAGCTATGTACATTCACTTTAGATGTCACGTGCTGGAAATATTTTAACGACCTACCCTATCCCTCCAGTAGTGCTGCGAGCACGGACACAGGAAAGTATGATGACATGTTTTTCTCTGCCCTGGAAACCATCCACAGTGTTGACCTCTACTTGCTCCAGGCCACTGTGCACACCACCCAATGGAATGACAAAACAACATTTTAACATTCAACTTTCTTGGCAACAAAATGTAATACTACAAAAGGAAAGCAGTAAAACAAAATCTAAATTCCCCAAACAATTTCATTCAGCCACTGAATTGAACCAACACGAACTGACCACTTATTAATTCCATCTGATAAAAGTCCAAAACACACATAAATAAACTCATGCCAAAAAAAAAAAAAATGTAGAAAGGTTTCTTAGCACTTTTACTGAATACGTTTGTTTAATGAGTCTCACCCTCCAAAAAACTTGCTGAAAAGCAGCTCTAAAAATGTACACTTCCTTCTTCCTTCTCTTCCATCTCAAACTATTCACTGCACTCACATTTGCTTCAGCATATCTGTGATGAGCTTCTTCTGCTTGGCATAGGC
>CM072515.1:26305899-26460899 GCA_036898135.1 Oncomelania hupensis
TAAAAATGCAATTTCAAATGCGAACGATAATGAGCTTGGATAAATACAGTTACTGAGAAAGACTCACAGCTCCTCCTAGTAAAACAGAGCTGTGTTTCTTTAGCCAAGCAAATCGAGTTGAGACTAGAAAAACAAGGCAAGCACATTTCTTACCATCTGCTTGCAGCAAGCAAAACAAGAGGCTTGGCAAGCGAAGCCAAGCATTTCTTCCTACATGCTTACTTCAAGCACAAACATGGCGACCGTCACATTAGGACTTCAATTTGACGACAGCTCTTTTGAAAATATTTTAATAAAGAAATTCAGCAAAGTAAGTTATATTTATTAATATTCTTCAATACTGCATGTTGTTTTTGTATAATTGGAGCCTTTTTGCTGTATTTCATCCAAGAAAGCATGCAAGTTCCTCGAAAAACTCGATAACTGGTTGCGTTTTAAAAAAATAATCTTTCAATTTACGAAGAGGTAGAGAACTTATTTCATTGCAATATTCAATGTGGCTTGATATATATTTTTGGGGGCAGCATACAATTCATTGAAAAAACAACGGCGTCCATGAATAAAAGAATATATATATATTGAAAAACTGACAATATAAATTGTATTTAATCTGTACAGATATGGATGCACACTTAACTGGCTGCTCTAACTGTAAACTTTCAAGTAGGCTACAGAGTACTTAGTAATAGATTCATAATCAATTGAAACAGTTACAATTCTGAGTGTTACTAAGAAAGTTATTTTTGTTTTTGACAGGGCCTGTCATCTGTCAGGGCCTGTCATCTCTACAGATTTTCAACCTGAGAATAATCTGCGAGAAATACCTACAGCACCATCAACCTCTATATCATGTGTTCGTAGACTTCAAAAAGGCATTTGACCGAGTCTGGCATGCAGCTCTGTGGGCAACCATGAGAGTGTACAACATCAACCCTAAAATTATTGAAGTCATCAAAAGCCTGTATGACAAGGTTACCAGTGCAATCCTCCACAACAGTGCCATCGGAAACTGGTTCAGAACAACAATCGGTGTGCGTCAGGGATGCCTACTCTCTCCAACACTCTTCAACATCTTAGAGCGCATCATGTCAGATGCCCTTGCAGACCATGAAGGCACAATCAGCATAGGGGGAAGAGCAATCTCCAACCTCCATTTTGCAGATGACATTGATGGATTGGCTGGAGAGGAACAAGAACTTGAACAGCTGGTACAGAGGATTGACACCACCTCCAGAGCCTAT
This sequence comes from Oncomelania hupensis, assembly GCA_036898135.1. NCBI lineage: Eukaryota > Metazoa > Mollusca > Gastropoda > Littorinimorpha > Pomatiopsidae > Oncomelania > Oncomelania hupensis. The sequence continues at coordinate 26,307,141 of CM072515.1, forward strand.
GGAATGGAAATAAGTGCAGAGAAGACCAAAATGATGACCAGCAACACCAATGGCATCAACGCGGACATCAAAGTCCAAGGCCAATCCCTCAACACAGTGCATAGCTTCAAATATTTAGGAGCCATTGTGTCAGACAATGGGTCCCGACAGGAAGTCCTCTCCAGGATAGCACAAACAACTGCTGCCTTGACGAGGTTGAAGCCAATTTGGAAAGACAGGACCATCAGTCTACATTCCAAGGTAAGACTGCTGCGCTCCCTTGTCATCTCCATCTTCCTATATGCTTGCAAAACATGGACCCTCACAGCAGATCTCCAACGAAGAATACAAAGAATGGAGATGAGGTGCTACAGAAGACTTCTGGGCATTTCCTTTACCCAGCACATCACCAACGACAAAGTCCGACAGACCATCACACAAGCCATTGGACAACGTGATGATCTGCTCACAGTGGTGAAAAAACTTAAACTCCGATGGTATGGCCACGTCACCAGATCATCAGGTCTTGCAAAGACCATCCTGCAAGGCACAGTGCAAGGAGGTAGAAGAAGAGGGAGACCAAAAAAGAGGTGGGAGGACAACATTCGAGAATGGACTGGTTTGACACTGAGTGAAACAATCAGGGTTGCTGAGGACAGGGAAAGATGGAGTACGCTGGTTAAACGATCATCTGTGGTGCCCCTACGACCTCCGAGTTATGGGATAGGATAGGATAGGAAGAAGGGGACTGGGAAGGGGTTTGCTGGAGAGTTGGCCAGTCGGCACCACAATCAGCTTTATTCGCTGGATGTTGGACTAGTGAAAGAAGGAGGAATGCACTTAGATGTGGCTGGCGTAGGGCCAGATCTACAAGACCCAAGACCCTCCTGTCATGGAAGAGAAGCTACCTCCCGAAGCAGAAGCTGAACAGATGTGACTGCAGTCTCTCCTGAAGGAGGTACGATTTTATTAATAAATTAATCAAGTCCTTTACTACAAGCTTGTGAGAGTGTATGTTTATATATGAGTGCCTGCTCGTGTACTTGCCTATTGGTTCGCGACAGTGACTAAGAACTTTAGTTCACTGAATATAAACTTTCAAAAACCAAACTCAAGTTGTATTTGCCTGTGTTCATTACCAAGTGTATATGGTTGTACTTATAACAAGGTGGCACTTACACTTTCCGGTGGCAACTGTCCTAGGTGGCGATTGTCCGGGTTGCAATTGACTGAGTGGATATTGTCCGGGTGGCAATTATCCGGGTGGCAATTGTCCAGTAATCCATATACACACATATAAATCTTACTGGTCAGTCTTGAGTTGTCCACCATAGACGTACAGGTTAGGGAAGTGGCAGATGGCTCTGTCCATGCGGTACTGGGACTTTAGCATCACCACAGGGTTGCCCTCACCCTGATCCGAGTAGAAGTTGTACAAACGCTCAAATAAAGACAGGCCGTAGTTCAAGCTTTGAGCACTCTGGAAGAACAAATAGAAAACGAAATTTAAAAAGTTTTCTCATAAAACACTCATAGACATATATTTTGTTACAAGCTTTTCCTTGCATTTTATAACTCTGCCATTAAACTACTGCCGTAACTTCACTATTTTGAATAACAAATTGCAGCTGTAGTAATTTCACTAATTACTACTTAATACCGAGTTAAAGCAATAATATTTTCTGGATGGTGGCTAATGGAAATATATTCTTGTTGTCTACAAACTACCGGCATTTACTGGTGAGACATTACTTTTTAACGTTCACCTAACCTGTACATACCTTACATTTGTATCACCTCACTACACACAGGGTATCATCTTACCAAGGACAGAACTGTAGGTGGAAGCTGGTTTGGATCCCCCACCAGAAACAGCTTGGTCATGTTAAACTGTAAAGGTATCAGGCTGTCCAGCTCTGTCGCCTGCGTTGCCTGCACACACACACATACACACACACGTAAAAATTAATTTCACATCTGTACAAAAAACACTACTGTCCATGGAAGACGGAGATACCTTCACAAAGAAATGCAACTGTATGAGCACATAAATTATAACACATAAAAGGCTCAAAACTTTTAAGGTAATGTGAGGCACTAAAATGAAACTTTTGAGTTTCTTGACTAAGGTAACTTTAGTTAGTGCCAAATAATAGCATTATAGGCTATGAGTGAAAAAAATGCATCTGTTCAACATGATGCCCGACCGTTGCTATGGAAACCAGTAAAAACAACCATATTGGAATTTAAGAAATGATTTTACCAATACACATGACAGACAAACAATTTTTGGCACATATGTACACTATGTATATGTGCACTGAACTATAGAAGAAAATTCTAATATTTGTAAATGGTATATTTTATACTTTTAAAAAACTTTTTTCACCCAGAACGTGGACGGTGACATGAGATTTTGCCTCACCACGAGAGATTATTGAGTAATTTTACAAAGTCTTTCTAATAAACGGTGCAGCATTACCAAAGTTCAAATGTGCCAAGTTTGGTGAAGTTAGCATATACAGTTTTGGAGTAAAACGTTTCCTCGTGTCGCACCTATGCTAAAAAATGAAAACGGAGAAAACGAAGAAATCGTTCAACAACAGCACAAATGTATTTTAACAGGTACTCGCAGTCAACTGCAATGCTTGGAAAACACAAAGAAGGATAATCCACACACAAAACTGTCAAAATTGGCCAGCAGCATATTAGTTCCTCATGCCCCTTCAGTCACGCTGCCATCACTGTGTCGTGCCGCTTGTTGGCCTGGTCCCTCTGGTACTTGAGGCTGTTGCTTTCCCTCCTGCCTTGTCTGCAGGCTCCCAGCCTCTTCATGTGGGTGCCATTGGTGAAGCCAAAGAAGGTAGCAATATCCTGAGCTGCGACGGGGCCACATTTGAGCTCCTGAATAGTGGTCAGCACTGCGAACTGCACTAGGCGACGTGAGGCAAAATTGTCTATAGAGGATCAACCTCAGGTAAGATTGTGCAGAGCCTCGTTAACGTTCTGTGTCTTGCCAGACATACACCTGTTTAGCATATGTTCCTCAGTGAGCCTGTCATAGATGGGCTTGAGGTGTTCATGCAGCTTGGCATGATTGAGGGGTGTGTGGACAAGCTTCTCATGCGGACCGGGAACCTTATGCTGGGCCAAGGCTTGCTAGAAGAAACACCATGATTCTGGGCCAGGTGGACAGTATTCATGTGACGGCTGTTGGTCTGTGGAATGGCCATGATGAAGTGATGCCATCACAGCTTTCCTCATCCCCTCCACAGTCTTACGTCCTCTTACTGCCCTGTTATAATAAATAACCAGCTTATGGATGGCATTCTGCGTCATCATGCTCTGGCCAAGCTCTTTTTGCAGTCAGAGATGACATTGCACAGTGCAGTACCCAAACGCTTGGAGACACAATTGATACACTCCTCTTTTTCCAGCTGCACATCCTCTCCATAGGGCTTGAGGGAGGCCAGGGTGGTGAAAGTCTTAGCATCGCCATCCGAGAGCAAGTTTAGAAAGTTTCGGGAACGTACAGAGGAGATAATTTTCTTTCATTTGGTATACAGCATGCCGGTGTTTATGTTGCTGAAAGTAGCATTGCTAAGGTCAAAAAGCAACATTTGATTACATTTTTTGCCCCCTAAAAAGTAAACACACTTATTTGGGTGTAAATAATGCATTTTTATTATATAACAGTCACATTTTTATTCACAGCAAGGTACAGAAACTTAAAATAGACATGTTTGTTAATCTACACCAAAACTCCAAGAAGCATACAAATTCACAAAAAAATCAATTTGATTGGCGCACACTATACATGTGGAAATACTCAATAACAAGCTGAAATAATGTATTGAATCAATCTGCATTTTGTGAGCAAATGCAACCACAATTATTACAATTTACACTCTGTGTGAAAACGTTTTTAACAACTAATCACCGAGGACTAATATCAACAGGTGTCCAGTACTTAGACTTGCTGTAAATTTGCTAAAAGACGCTTTTGACAACATAAGAATACAATTCAATATTTACTGTAAAGCTTATTCACATACATGTGATTTTTGGCCCCTTTATTCTCACACATACAATCAATCTAACAATATAAAATAAAAGACAAACTATGTGCACATTCATTCTGTCTGCTGTTACTCTCTTTTACAACGGTTGAGGTTGTGTAAGTTGAAAGAGAGAGCACGTTTTATATTTTTTAATCACAATATTGGAGAGAGTGTCTTTTAAAAATAAAAAATTTAAAAAACTCTGAGAAAAAAAAGAGTGTATCTGCAAGCCTACTCACCATACTGTAAACCCTAACAAAGCTAACCTCGTCAATGATGGCACAGGTAAAGTGATTGTTGTTACGCCGGTTCTCGTTGCGGCAGAACACGCTGATCATCCTGGGATGGCCAAAACTGCTGAGAGTGCCACAGACAACAGTGGGACGCTTCAACTCCTGAACATAGATCTTGTCCAGTTCCTGAGGGGTAAGCACAATGTTCTGTCCACAGAAGAAAAAAAACAAACATTCGTCACAATTCAATTTAATGCAACATTTTATTGTAACATCTCTTCACATACACGGGATTTTAGACCAAACATTTGTCACAGCAACTGCTAAATGAGTACTGAAGACGATGATGATGCAGACTTGTAACCCATAAAATTTTACAAGGCACTGGGAAAGAAGAAATGGAAATGAATCTATAAGTAAGTCAAACCTGATACACAGCACTAAAACAAACATGTATGGGTGTTAAGACTTGTATACAGGGAAAATATATACTCAATGATTCAGCCTCCTCAAGATTCAAGGTTTATTCTGATTCTCAGCCCTGAACGCTCTGGTAGCATAAAATATGTGACTAAATCATCATCATCATGACAAACGTCTCACCTGATTCACCATTATAATGTTCTGTCTGCGCTTCAGTAAGCTGCTAAGCTCTTGACGACGAATGTGGATCTGCACAGGGTTGAACACATGTGTTATGTGATGTAAGATATCGGAACACATGTCTGTAGTACTGTTCATGACACACATGCATAATATAAACAGGCATACAATATATACTGCTATCAGTAGTTCTGGCACACACGCATAACACAGAATGCATGCGATCTGTATCGCACATACATTGGGTGTGGAGAGTAGTTATGTCTTTGTGTATCTGACCTTCACACATCATAAAGATCTGCATAAAATCTATGTCTACACATTTAGCAGCTCTCTCTATTAAGTGTGTTGCGTAATAACAATATTCCCTTTCCAAAAATATAATTTTAATAAATATAATGCAGACCTGCCTACCTCAGATTTTCAGTTTCAGTATTCTGACTGGCAAAATGTGGTATTCTGGGACCAAAATTCGTATTTTCACTCCCGCCGAATCGACGCATTCGCAAGTAGGAATTTAACAATTGTAAATGTAACTTAGTGAAGATAAAGAAGAAGTAATCACTGCATTAAAAAAAAAAACTCAAACTGATTCCTTAAATACACTGTTCCCCAGATTTATTTATTTATTGACTACAGTACAGAACAAGCGCTAAACTGTCATTGCTAGAGAGCAAAAATTCAGTTGATAAAAACTTAAAATTGAATTGGAAACAACAAAATAATTTATCTATAGTGAAGGACTAAGTAATTTATATGATGTGCAAAAATGTCAACATTGTTTTCCTTCAGCTGCTGGCTATAGCAGCTCTTGAGCCTGTCTGGTTCTTTGCTACAAAATAAATTATTTACAGTAACTGACTGGGAAAAATTATACGCAAACTGTCACTCAGCACTGTTTTCGTTCAGCTGCAAGCTATAACAGCTTTTGAGTCTGTCTAGTTCTTTGCTGGTGTACACTGTGGCAGCAGGTTTGGACTTGAGGACTAGCAACTGAACGTTCTGCTTAGTAAATTGTCTACCTTGGCCATATTAAAATAAACTAAGAACCAACAGTTTGTGTAATTTTAAATAACAAATTTAATATTTTCATTGTTCTAAACATATACCAATTGAATGTTAAGGTACCGATAGCACATCTATTTTTTAACAAAAAGTGAAATGGCTGGCCTTTAGCGATCTTAGAATCAGGAAACATTCTCTGAAACATGGCTGTTATTCTGTCTGCTGTGGCAATTGGAGGGTTGCATTCAGCAATAAACTGCACCATGCATACTTCAGCATCTGTGACTTGCCGAGTGAATTCTTTTTTGCTATCCTCTGAGCTGATCTGCTTTTTGACTTTTTGAATAAAGCTGTAATGTTTTGTGTCTTTGGCAGATTCTTCCACCGACGTTCGGCTGTTTTGTGATTTTGTCCGGCAACATGCCTCTCACAATCACTACGTCCACCGTGATCACAACTAAAATCTCTGACACATGCCAAGCAGTGGACGAATGTCGGCCCCTTCTTAGATTGCACAAGAAACTGCCACTCATCAGTGTACGAAGACAAGAATGTCTGCTGTTGTTTAGGCTTTTTCTCCTTTGAAACCGACGTTGACGCTTCATCCAATTCATCATCAATTTCATGGGCTCTTATTTTTCTTTTCTTGGCACCCGTGGCAGACATGGTTGAACTTAATGTAGTAATCTCTGACAATGAAAAGTTTCAATTGTTTCTGACTTAAGTATGGCGCGCAGTATGGCGCCGTGTGAAATGTCTGAAAACCCAAAATAAACGTCTTAATACTTAAAAAAACAAAACAAAAAAACAACAACATTTTTTTAAAAAATGTTCCAAAATTCGTATTTTTTAAAGGCTTTTGCGTATTTTTGTATTCTAGGTCTCAAATCCGGAAAAATACGGAAAAATCCGTAACGGTAGGCAGGTCTGATAATGTCTTTCTTCGTTAAAAAAAAGCTAATTTAGGCTTTATATCCAACCACATTTAAAAACAACAATCTTTTATTTCAAACTACAATAGAAAAGTGGAATGTTTGTTTCACACCACGTACAGACAGAACAACATCAGCTTACAAACCTTGGCAGGATCATCTCGCAATCGCTGCATGTGGCCAATTTCTGCCTGTTTCTCAGCGATGCTTTTTGCCAGGCGCAGGTCTTCATCCTGTGCTGCTGGATGCAATGCACTCACCCTCTTCCAATGTAGAGCTGCGAGAAGAAATAGCCACAATCAAAACTGCACAGTTTAAAAACTTAATCAATCCGTCTCATGAATGCACAAAAGACACATTTATAGTGTTGATGAAGGCCTGCTTGAATTGCAAGGTTCATGGAGGTATTCACAACATTTTTTTTTCATGGTTCACAATCCATTTGAACTAGATTGGCTTTTAATAATACTTGGACAAAAAAAACAACAACAACAAACAAACAAAGGTTCACCAAAGTAGTTCATAATCTACAATCAGGAAGAAAGAGGTTCACCTCACATGCAATGGGAACCTTCTTCTCAAACAACCTACAACAGCAACTGAATCAAAATAATCATTTTTGCCGCTTCATTTAAGAGGAAGTTAGGTCCACAGTCTGATAGCTAAGATAAGGTAAGAACACTATTATCTGAAATCACGACAAACTACATGTAGCACGCAGCACAAGAATATTAACACTTGAAGCAAAAGGACACAACATACATTTCAAGCATTAACTCATGCATGGCAAGCCATAACATAGTACTTACGGGACACACATACACACTCCTACAAACTTGATGAATTTATCCATCCCGAACATAAAGGACTTTGGACATCTGACAAGGGTGGGTGGTGTCCACCTCCTCAAGAATCTGGAGGTGACTGAACACTCCATCCTGTGCCAGCAACTGCTTACTGCAGGTAGGTCATATGAATAGCCATGCTGTGATGGTGCTAGCTTTTTTTTCCCAATAAAAGAACTTACTGCTGTTATGTTGTTACTGCTGTATTTTAATTTCTTCAAATTTAGTTTTGTTTCAGCTGTGAGAGCCTTTCTTTCTATTCTCTCTGGTTAAGATAGACCAGCAGAGATTTAATCCAACTTGTTTGTGTAATCCTGGATTTTCACGAAAGTGGGTTCGCTTCTTGGAACGAAAGTCGTATGGCATAAAGGATGAAGTCATGTGACCTTCAATAATGAGTGGCGTAGTACAATCGAAACTCCTAGCATAGTAGCATATATGTAAGATAAGATAAGATAAGAGATAAGACAACTTTATTATCTTTTACAAGAAATTACATTGTGGTGTACAATTACAATCAACAAGGAATAAACATCACAATAATAATAACAACAATCATAATGACAATGAGAATAAAAATGGACAGTCACATATGAATATAATTACACTTATGCATGCTAACATTAAACGACAGCAAATGTTAAATGAAATTATTTTGGGCAAACAAACACACTCACACATGTCATTTATTAAGTAATGAGACAGCCTTTGGAATAAAACTGTTTTTCGTTCTGAGAGTTCTGACCCTTGGTGTTTGGTAGCACCTTCCAGAAGGCAGGAGCTGGAAGTGGTGCGCAAGCACATGAGTGCTATCCAGCACAAAGCAACTGGCTTTCCGCACAACACGTCTTTCATACAACATCTGCAGACTCTCTTGTTTCACTCCCACAACCCCCCCCCACAGACTTTCACCACTCGCTCCAGCATATTTTGTTTTTTACACACAAACTTCCATACACGCAGATAAAAGAAAAGGTAAGAACGGACTCAATAAAAGAAGAGTAAAAGGTCTGAAGGATGCGGCTACTGACTTGGAGATTTCGAAGTTTTTGAAGGCAGTAAATTCTAGACTGACATTTTTTGTGGATGGCCTGGGTGTTTGCAGTGAAGTTCAGTTTCTCTAATGTCTAATGTATCTCTAATGTTTTACCTCTCTCTTCTGAATATAATGCAAAACTGCTGCTAACGCAAGCAAATCGTCACCAGTGTCAAAATTGGCAGCTGTGAGTGACCTTGACCAGACATGCCTACCCTACCCCAAAAAGTGAGTTTCAGGAACAAAATTTTTTTTTCTGGAATAGGCCATGATTTTTCGGGATACTAATGCATAAGAAATTTACCTTGTATTCACACTATGATTATGCTGAAATGTATTTCTCAGTTACTGTTGTTTCCGCAGGGACCTATAGTAGTCACTCTTCAGATCTCTGTAATCCTCTTTTTTTCCAACTCCTTCGAAAGACATCTGATTTGGATTTGGCAATGAGTAGAGCTTCACATGTGGTGCAGAAATACACACAAATGCACTCTAACTCGGATTAACTTCCATAGAGGTGGGGAACCACTTCTCAGCACACTGGTAGGGTAATGTGCAGTCTGTGCTCCGACATATAGGCAATATCAACGACTTTTGTTTACTTTGGTCAGGGTGAGAGGGGGGAAATCTGCTGACCGGAACAGGTGAATAGAATCTGTATTTTCGGTTTATTTTATTTATTTTCCGTAAGAAGTACAGCAATACCGCAACGTTAGACATGTCTTCTTCAACTTTCGGAACCAAACGATTCAGCCTGTGCAGAAAAATGTGATGGTGCTCATGTTTTTGCAGTCCGGCCCGATCACACTGATTAAAACGGTTCTGGAAACTGCTCTAGAATCTGCCTCAAAACCTGTTTTTGTGAGGGAACCTTTACTGCTGTAAAAAGAGAGTAGGTTTAACCACAAGAAAGGACCAATGCATACATAAATGAACAAACACATAGTTTACCTTCCTCTCTGGCTCTAGCGACTTTGTAGTCAATGGTATGCTGCTTCACATCGGCGTGCTGACTGTCAGGGTTTCCAATGCGCACAATGGAAACTGCAGAACAGTGTCATGTATAAAATGACAATGTAATATGTGAAGTCTGGGAAATAAATTATACTTGTTTAATACATGTTTAGGTGTTTGCGATTTGAGTTACTAACAGGCAGGGTCGTCCCGCTAGGGTGCTAACTGTAGAGTATGTCCTAGCATGGCTACTGCCAAGGTATGAACTTCTATGCATGTAGTCGGTATACCAGTTTTGAAAGAAAGGTGATTCAAGACTCAAGAATACTTTATTATCTCAAACAGGAAATTAAAACATGCTTTGCTGACAGTACTAAAACAGATTGCAATAAATGTGTAAGAAAATACAATTACAAACATTCATTTATTAAAAGATAGACTACAACGAAGCAACAGATAACAATAAAGTAATAAAGGCAACAATAAAGTAATAAGATGTGCAAAGTCCCCATTTGAAAACAGTTCAAAAGGAGACAAAATTAAGAAAAATCCAACCTAAATATACACAAAATACACAAACTCACATCATAACACACTTCTATTCATTCTGAAAGACATATAGTAACGTTTGTTTAACTGTTGGATAGATTTAGGATTTTTGGACAAAGCTAGATCTGGTTTGTAAAAGTGGAATACTTGGGTACACAAAAACGGCCTCCAGATGGGAGAATGCCATATTATTTGGCAAGAGCATGTGTAGTGTCTCCCGCAATCATCCTAGGAAGGTGTGCGATGTTACTTCCAAGCGCAATAAGAGTTGTCCCTTCTTTGCCATCTACTGGAGTGGAAAGAAGTAGCAATACATTGGTAGGTTTTGCTAGGTGTAGCAAACTTGTCTGTCATCACGTTGGCAGCTTTTGTCGTTTCACTCACTGTCTTCACCATCACCAGGGGCGACTACTTCACTCTATACACACAGCTAAGTGGTTGCAAACATTGCTGAAGCCAGAAGAAGGCATGCCTACCCTCAATTTGAAGTTTCAGTATTAGCTTTTTCAAATTTCAATATTACTATTACAATTTCCGTATTTACTTTTACTACCTATTGTTTTTGCACTCATCCTTTTTGATATTATGCGAAGAATCGTAGATTGATTTGCTGCAACAATCTTCTTTTTCTTCTTCAAAGCCTCGTAATATTGATATGCTGTGGGTCTTCCATGTGCCGCTTGATGTGGTTCATACCACCGGCGGAGATGCCAAACTGTTGGCATAAATCATACTTTTGAGTAATTGCTGCCGCGAATAAAGAAAGGACACTTTTCCGAATACGAGGCAATTTATGTCTGCCCCTTGCGCCGTTTCTTTGAAGACTCAGATTCACTGTCTCTCTGTCTCACGAGCACCGATCCTCACTGCGACTGCGCAAAAACTGGTTCGGCAAACTTCGATGCCTCTACAGGAAACTTCGATGCCACATGTCTCTAATGCGACTGCGCATTGCAGCATTAAACCGGGTTGGGCTGTCTTCGGAAAAACGTCCCTCGGTGCATTACCACAGGCCAACGAGTTTGAATTTTTTTCCCAATGTTGTTTTTATTTATTTCTAGACCGTGAAACAAGTATCCGTATTTTCCGTAGCGTTTGCCGAGTTTTTCAAATTTCCAGAAAAAATAAGGAAATTCCGTACTGGTAGGCATGCCTGCGGATTGATTGATTGATTGATTGTTGCTTTAGGTCCAGCGGACTATGTTGACTGCGGAAGTAATCCTGGCCCCACCAAATGATTATAACAACAAACATGATCTGAATTTTGGAGGAATGGGAATGAAAACAAAGAACACTTTCATTAGGAAATATTTTGGAAAATGTGTACAGCTTTAACTGGAAAACGCTGTTCAGTGGAATTTTCTATTAAAGCATACATGTGTAAATAACAATTGGAGGGACATTTTACTTCACTGTGTTTCAAGGTTTCCTTATCTTTCAATACTTTGGTCTATACTTAAGTTGCTCTTGGAATGAGACGAAGGTGAGTCACTTTAACAAAACTCTCCACATGACGGACAGACTCAAAATGTTTCATAGGTCATCATGGAACGTTCATCTATTCAGACCACCTAAAATGTGTTGATGTTCCTATCCAATCCTATCTTATCCCGTAATTCTAAGGTCTTTGGGGCACCATTGATGATCGTTTAACCAGCCTACTCCATTGTTCTCTGTCCTCAGCAACCCACATGGCTTCCCTCAGTGTCAAGCCAGTCCATTCCCAACTATTGTCCCCCCACCTCTTTTTATGCCTCACTCTTCTTCTGCCTCCTTGCACCATGCCTTACAGGATGATCTTTGCAAGGCCTGATGCTCTGGTGATGTGGCCATACCATCGGAGTTTACGTTTCTTCACCACTTTGAGCATGTCATCATGTTGTCCAATGGCTTGTGTGATGGTCTGTCGGACTTCGTCGTTGGTGATTTGCTGAGTATAGCCATAGGAAATGCCCAGAAGTCTTCTGTATCACCTCATCTTCATGCTTTGTATTCTTCGTTATAGGTCTGCTGTGAGTTTCCATGTTTCGCAAGTGTATAGGAAGATGGAGATGACAAGGGAGCACAGCAGCCTTACCTTGAGTGTACACTGATGGTCCTGTCTTTCCAAATGGGCTTCAATCTTGTCAGAGCAGCAGTTGTTTGTGTGATCCTGGAGAGGACTTGCTATCGGGACCCACTGTCTGATACAATGGCTCCTAAATATTCGATGTTGATGTTACCTCATTCTAAATGACACACTGTACACTTTTCGTGTGGATATTTCTAGTGCATGGAATGGGTATGGACTTCCTCTGTTCCTCCTCATTATGGACGTTGTTCAGCTTGCGGCTGCTCTACTTTCACACAGAAGATGGTCTGAATTTAATATTTTCATAAATATATCATACATATGCTCCATAATCCATACCAATAGTCTAAAAACTAAGCACTACTCACGGTCCACGTGGTGCTCCCGGATGTGTGTGATTAGTCGCCGCATCAATTCATCAGCAGCAGCATTGGAAGGTGTTGCAAGGCAGATCTTGGCATCTTTATTTCTCTGAAAATATATTGAACAGAAATTCAATTCAATTCAATTCAACACATCTTTATTACCACATGAATGGAGATATTGTACAAGTCTCATCACATCATATTATGGCTCCATATTAAAAAAAAAAAAAAATAAATGTATCACACATCAAGACAAGTTATAATGAACAATAATAAGACACAGACTGATATAAAAGGTTCAGACAACATAAGATCCGTACCCACATCATCCGTACATAAATTAACTATGCATTGATTGAGCGAACGCCTCGTGCAGGTAAAAATATTACAGGTAAGAAGTAGGACTAAAAGAATAGGCACTAAAATTTCAGTCATAAAAGCCTCGCGTAGTCACAACACATTCACGTACTACATTAGCTCATTCATCGTTACAGCTGTGCATTCATTCATACAGAATTTATCATAAATAATTATGACAACAAGGTAAAAAATACCAAACAAGTCTATCGCATACTGATGAATATTGCACATTTATAAAGTAAAAATAAGACAATACTGGTCGTTGATAAATAAAGGTAATACACTCCCACTCACAAACACGATAATTATCAATGGACATGTGGGTAGTGAAGTAAAACATACAATTTTGGTTGTAAAAGCAATTAATCAAATAAAGATAAATGATGGGGTTATTAATTTGAGGGTGGTGAGGTGTCCTGAGCAGAGCCATCAGCGTTTGTTGGTTGCATTGAAAAGGGTAATTGCAGTAGGGATGAAAGTGGAACTGAAGCGAACTGTTCGGCATTTCATTGTCCTGAGTCGAACCCCGGACGAAAGACACTGGAAGAGGGGACACAGGGGGTGGGTGGGGTCTTTAATGATGCTCATGGCCTTGCTCAGGGCCCTTGTTTGGAACAAATCACAGAGACGGGGAAGATTTCTGCCTACAATCTTGCTACATGTTCTGGAGATACTGTTAAGAGAATTTTGGTTTTTGAGATTAAGAGACTGATAAAAACAGATGAATGAAAATGTTAACACAGACTCAATAAAAGAAATAATGTTAATGTTGATGTTGAATACTTGTATAGCACGTTTTCTCCATGCTATGGATAGCATGCTCAGTGTGACATCAAAAGCAAAGAGCATGAACTCAAACAGGTAAATTGTTCAAAAAATTTTAAAACGATAGTTGACAATTTTGCCAAATAGACGTACTTATTCAAGAAAGAAAAACAAGCAAATAATAATTAGCCCTACTGGATTTTGTAAAATTTTCCATCAAAATCAGACACAATGATTTGTGATGGGAAATTCATAGGCAGGCATAACAGAATAAACATTGATTTTATCAAAGAAGACAATCCTGTAAATAGCAAGGTAGCCATATTTTGAGTGGGTCAAAGAGACACAGCAGTCTAGGACTCAACACATCAAAAAGATTAAAAGAAAGCTTGCACACAGTCAAATCACACAGAAAATTACAGAACAACGAGCCTTACCGCAAAGATCTTCATGATGGTAGCAATGATGACGTGGGACTTGCCAGTGCCTGGAGGACCCATCATCAGGACAATCTTGGGCTGTGTGCGAAGTTGTAAGTCGGCATCAGAGACTTTTATGGCATCCAGCATGACCCTCACTGCTTGGTTCTGCTCCAGGTTCAGCCGCTTGTCCCCTTCCTACACATCAGTCACAATCACTATGCAAGGCGTGTTACACACAGGTAATATCTACCCTACTACAGCATGTACACTGTCTTCTTTTTTTCTTCTTGTTCTAACCTCTTTCCTGCTAGTTTCATTTTCTAGAACAATCTGGAACTGCTTAGGTCTCTTTTTTTCCTAAAACAATCATTCAACAAAAATTCTTAAAATTGAGGCATATTTTCTGGGAATGAAAAAACATAAGAACTCAATCTGCAAATACAGTTTCATGTTCAAATGGTTGCTTATAGCTCACACACCACCTTTCGGGAACCGATACATACACACACACACACACACACATAAAATGACAGTTTTCCGTCAGTCACAATCAAATCCATATCATACAACACACAATTGCTTCAAATGAGATCATTTTGTAAAGTTAGAGCTTACTAAGCCATCCAGATGACATACTGTAAAGCCGAGTTTGTATCTTTAATAAAAATGAGTCACATGGACAATTTTGCATGTTTTTTTTTAAATTTTTAGTTTGCTTGGTGACACTGGATATATTGATGGCGTTTGTCTGCATACATAACAGGCACTTGTGCCATTGTAAAAATAAATGTTTGCAATTTTATTCATGTAGACGAGTATCCATATTAAGCTGGAAAATAAGGAGATAAAATCTCTGAAACACTTCAACCCTGTTTGGCTGTAAGCAAAGCACTTCTGCTGAACATCTTCTGTACCTTTGTTGTTGTTGTTGACAGAAGGCAATAAAATCAATTGTGTTTATGACTTTCTATCATGCCAACACACAACTTGGCTCATTCCACCACTAACCTCAGTGGCAGAAGGTCTGCTACAAAACAGATGCCTACTAGAAGCCTCCGGAGAGGGTCTGAGGATATCAGACATCATTGGTGACCTGGGTAGCATCTGTAGAGCCGTGAACCTCCGCAATGCTGTCGTCAGATTGTTCAACAGCTGCAATAACAAGACCACATAAAGCCCTCAATTTAATTCAATACTCCAGAAATTGTCAAATGTTCACACACTCAAAATATGTACAAAATCCAAAGTTTCTTACACTGGGAAAATAATAAATAAAAAGTGAAATATCAGAAATACCTCTATCTTGACCATGCTGTTGGCAGGTGCAAACTTCATGTATCTGGTTGTGACAGTGATCTCCACAGAGTACAGGCCAATGCCTTGAAAACTCAATGCTGGGTGTTTATCTGCAGAAATCTTGGCAGTTCAGTAAGGAACAAAGAAAAATGTATTAAAATCTAGATCTAGATTTAGCTTTTAAAGATCTTTTGCTGCCAAAAGGCAGGATACATGTTCATAACAAATAGTTCCTGTCCTGCTGTTACACGATTTATCAATAGTCGATTCAGCCCTGATGCTTGAATCTTGATATGTGTAACTCAAATTCTTTTATCCACGCAGCCTGTTCACTCAGCAACAAGGCAGGAATCGTCGTATAAAAATTTCCAACTTTATTCAGCAAACAAAAACAACTGCATACAAGATCGCTTTCTGAAAATCAATACAAAAACCACTCTTTGCAAGCAGACAATGCATGCCTTATTATAGTTTCTCCACAATCCTCCCCCCCCCTCCCCCCCTCCCCCCCAAAAAAAAAAAAACATTCCAGAATGACGCAATAACATCCAATCAAAATAAAACTCGTCACCGGAACTATGCACTGTCTTATGTCATAGAATATTTACGAATTTATAAGATTCGACTAACTACGGCCAGAAAGACCTAGAACATTCGATCGATAATAAACAACTCCAGAAATTTCTCAACAATATTACAATAATATCGAACAATGAAAATTATCAACATTATACAAAGCTTTTTGTAGCAACAGCGCAGAATCAAATCAAAGGTAAATACATGCTATTATTGCATGCTTTGCAACACAAAACATTCAGAACACCCGTGCCTGTCTCAATCATAACATTACCCCCTAAACAAGAAGAAATTTACTTAATTTCTGTCAAACAACATTGAGACTCAATGCACAAAGTCCAGTCCATCTGGGTACTGAGCATGTTCTTTCATCAGCACGTCCATTACGATTGTCATCAGCCCAGGGTCAAAGACAGTAATCTTGTAGACTTTCCTAGAGTCAGTGCACCCTCTATTGCTTCCTTCTTTCATCGAATGACCAATGAAGTTGACGTTGTCAGTTCCCAGGATGCACTTGCTGGGTCTCACAGGCAGGTTGGTTTTTGTTAGATGGTGAAACAACTCAAGGTCATCAGATGCTCCTTCCAGGTCTGGATGTGGACTAGCAGGTCATCCCAGTAACATACATTGTTGTTCATCCCTTTGAGCATCTTCCTAATTCCTCTCTTCAGGGTAGCACTGTTGTTGAACATGTCAAAGGGCATCCTCAGGCACTCGTACATCTCATTAGGAGTTATGAAAGCAGTCTTTTGTATGTCCTGCTGACACACAGGGATTTGCCAATAACCTTTGCTGAAGTCAATCTTTGAGAAGAATTTGACAGAACAGGTCATTGGCCCAGGGTCAAAGACCATGATCTTGTGAACCTTCCTGTTGTCGATGCACACACCAGCTCAATTCCTATGTGAGCAGCACTGTTTAGTGCCTCCACAATTTGCTTGCAGCGGGCTATTTATAGCTTGCTTGCACCCTCCCTTCCAGTGAAAGGAAAGGAAAGAAAGCATCGGTGAAGCTATTTATAGCTAGCCTGCCTGACCTAACCTCAAAATCTAAAAAGCTTTGGTTGAGTCGCTGTGTGCATACTCCGTTGCTCCCGTCCTTCTTCTTCATGACAACAGGGAAAGCGTAGGGGGAATTGGACTCCCTGATGATGTCCATCTTCAACATCTCATCGATGTCTTACTTGAAGGCTTCGCAATCCTTGAAAGTGATCGAGAAGGATTTGGTTCCTGAGATAGTTCTGGTGCCGAATTTTGTTCTGATTGGCTGTAATTGCGTGGTGCTGGAATGTTCGAACTTTCTCTAGAGTATAGAGAGACTATATAAGTGACGCACTGTTTAAAAGAGAGAGAGAGTAAAGAGTGGAAAAAGCGATTGAGTGATCTGGTATGTAGTTGTTGATGTACACTGAATATACAGTTGGAAAACTTCATGCGGCGACTCCTGCCTTGTTGCTGGATAAATTAATCTGAGTTACACTTATCAGGATTCAAGCATCGGGGCTGAATCAACTACTGATTTTAAAAAAAACCAAAACAACAGTGTTATAGCTTCCTGTAGCTGGATTAGATTATCTCTGTCCACGATGGCGGCTTTGGAGCTGTCAGTGATCTTCAGTGACATAGTCGTCTTGTCTCTCTTGGCCTGGACCCTTCACGATCAGGTCATTGAGACAGTCGTAAGTCTTCCCTTCACCTGATAATTCCACATGTCACCTTCTTTGACGCAGGCTTTGCTATCCTCATCAAATTCGATGCTGCTTCATGCTGATTTTGATGTATACGCTCCTGTGCTCATGTAGACGCGATGCAGCTCTGAGACTGTTCCTCGACCCAGTCTTGCAGCAGCCACATAGTCTCGGTCTATTGTTCGCTCAGAAAGCAAGTCTTCGGCGACTTTGCAGTCAACCCGAATCTTTCGGGGTGTAGTCCCAGTATGCTGGCCTCTCCAAACACAACTCGTTAGCTGCTACCCTCGATGACTGAAACTTGGAACTTTGACTCACTTGTTGTCGCAGTTGAACCTTTGGCTATGGGGTAGATTGCTGCTTGACCCCCAAAATGTTATACGATTTATCAATAGTCGATTCATCTCCGATGCATGAACTATATGTGTAACTCGAATTTGTTTATCTATGCAGCCTGTTCACTCAGCAACAAGGCAAGAATTGTTGTATAAAGTTTCTCAACCAGCAAACACCAATAACTCAAGCTGCCCTAAATACATTGACACTTTGCTCTTCACAATATTTCTCTATTCTCGTTGGAATATTCTCAGTTATTATTCTCTCTGATTGAGGCTGCATGATTTGAAACATGTTTCCTTTCCTCAGAATGCCTCTATAGTCTATGACGTCTTACCGAGTTTGGGGTGGTTGGTTTTGAACCTCTTTACAGCCTCATTGTTTGGCAGTTTGTCCACACGTAGCTTGTTGACCACAGCCAGAGAATCCAAAGGGACTTCTTTCCCTTTGGTCTCCTGGTAGCATTTGGAGCCATGCAGATAGTGGCCCTTCATATGTAGGATGACCAAGTCATTCTCTCCTGGGTAGAAATGCCGCTTCACATCATCTTCAGTCATCAGCCCTGAACAAAGCAAGCAAATTTTAAGGTAAATATATATATATATATATATATATATATATATATATATATATATATATATATATATATATATATATATATATATATATATATATATATATATATATACAGGGTGGGCCATAAAAAGTGTCCAGGTATAATTTGTAAATCTTTTTCGTCTAACGTGATATTTTCTGTTCTGTTGCAGATAGAATTTGCGTTACGCATTTTACAATCCGTTTGAAGCCCAAATGGATCGCATTCCAGTACAGGATAGGACCAAGATCATCGAACTTTACTTTGCTACCAATTCTGCGGTTCTCGCCCAGCGCAATTTTCGGAGAGAGTTCCCTGGCAGACACTGTCCATGTGCAAGAACTATCAAACGCCTCGTGGCTAAATTCAGGAACACTGGTAGTGTCGTAGATAATAATAAAGGCCATAGTGGTCGACCATTTTCAGCTAGAACTCAAGCTAACATTCAAGCAGTAAGGGACCGTTTGCAGCAATCCCCACGAAAATCAACAAGGCGACTGTCACAGGAGGTCAGTAGCTCAAGGACATCTGTACGAAGAATCATACACAAAGACTTAACATTGTTTCCCTACAAGATACAAATTCTCCAACAACAAACCGATGCAAACAAAACAGAAAGGTTTGAATTCTGCAAAAGCATTTCTGAAAGAATTGAAAACAACCCGGGATTTCTCAATCTCATTTTCTTCAGCGATGAGGCCCATTTTCATCTCAGTGTACATGTCAACAAACAAAACATGAGATTTTGGGCACCTAATCAGCCCCATGAAGTTTGAACACATTCAGCCACCATTGAGCCAAGAAAAAGTAACAGTGTGGTGCGCAATTGGCAAAGGAGGGATTGTTGGGCCCTTCTTTTTTGAAGACAATGAGGGAAATCCTGTGACTGTGAATTCCGAACGTTACATCGAAATGCTACGAAGGAAGTTTATTCCAGCCATCCGAAGGAGGAACATTGACATCCACACAGTTGCCTTCCAGCAAGATGGGGCACCACCTCATTGCTCAAACAGAAGTCTTGGGTACTTGAGACAACAGTTCCCAGGCGACAGACTTCTTTCTGCCCGACAGACAATCCCTGGCCTCCATATTCACCAGACTTGAACCCTGCTGATTATTTTCTTTGGGGTTATTTGAAAGAACGAGTGTATACAGACAATCCAAGAACCAGTGAAGAACTAAAGGCAAGCATCAGGAGAGAAATCAGAAGCATTCCTGCAGAGATGCTGACAAGAGTTGTGGACAACTTCAACGTTCGGCTCGCAGCTGTTATTCAACAACGCGGAGCATGGATTGAGCACATCATGAACTATTGATTCTGTGACTCTGAAAATGCACAGATTTTGCTAAGATTAGTTTGAACAAAACCTTTAACATTGTTGTCTACGTGGAATAAAACATGTTGTAAAATATTAATTTCTATCTCAGTTATTGCACAATAAAATGTGGACACTTTTTATATATTAATGCATCATGCACGCAAACAATCGTGCAATGGTCTTTGAGCTGGAATCAAAAGGGTGAGTCATGATGATCAGGCTCTTCTACAACACTCCTGAACTGGGCAAAGTGTATAAAAAAAAGTTAATTTACAAATTACATGCAAGCAGCAGGACACATGCCCCCTTTGAAGAGGCTGATCATCACAGCTCCTCACCTGATCACTGCTAAATGTATTGTGGCATTTACAGTTTATTTTTTGGTAAACTTATTGCTCTAAGCTGCAGCCACTAAGATCCACTACATTAACTTCCGAGTCAATCCAACGTAATGTCCAACTGCACAGAGCACAAAAGTCAACAAGGGTTAATATCATTTTCCAATCACTCCATAGTCCATTTCTCACCTGTCCAGCAGAAGTCGATGTAACCTTTCATCTTGATTTCTTGGATGAAGATGGTTTTTGTCAGGCATGCTTCAAATGGAGGAACAGGCTTTCTTTCCTTTTCTTTCCAGCTGCGAAAAATCTGATACAAAAATGACAGATAGAAACATAATCAAATTAATGTAGAATGTGATGAAACCATCTATGATGCTGTAAAAAATGCTTTTGTAGCTTAAAAAAAAAAAAAAGAACACACATTGAACACAACATAACAGACTGACTAAACTCAATAACTTACACTTGGAGTTCAATCTACTTTTATTTTATTTCAGTGACAAGGAACCCTTAACACTTCCATCAGTGATAAATAACTAAAACAACTGTGCCTCTGAAATGTTATCAATAGTAATTGGTTTGGTACATTAACAAAATCAATCAGTCGCAGCTGATAATAACCATCTGATACTTGTCCGATACTTTCATCGCTTTAAACACTCGATATACCATTAATATCGGCAACATCGCGTTCTTCCCCGTCAGATACACCCCTCCTAGCAGTCACTTTGCATAAATCAAAGTTGTAAAATGACTCATCATCAGAGTCTGAATCCACGAAAAGTTCATGAAAGAGGGCTTCATTGTCAAACTCCACCATTTTGAGACAAAACAGACTTCAAAATCAAAGCTCAACTTTAAAATATCACAGCAGCTTTTCTGTCAAAAGTACAGCACTAGAAATAGTTCCGAAAATAATGCTGCCTCGTTCCCAATATTCAAAGTCATTTCTGGCAGTAACATTGCAGCAGGAACTGTGGCTCTAAACAAGAGCATCCAGCACTGGCCACGTGTGGCGACTACAGTAAATGTACAAAGCTTTGCAGTGGTGGCAAAACGTGGCGACGACAAGGTGCTAAACCTTGTCGTCGCCACGTTTTGCCACCACTGCAAAGCTTTGTACATTTACTGTAGTCGCCACACGTGGCCAGTGCTGGATGCTCTTGTTTAGAGCCACAGTTAACTCAACTGCAACAGTAAACACGAGGGTGCTAACAGCTTTCACCCAGCTGCCAAACGGGAGTAAAAGATGGCTCATGTGACCCAAGCCTTTTAGCTCACTCACCTCACTGGCAATTTATTTTCTACCATCCCCGGTCCTTTAACCCTTTCCATTTTCAAAGATTCTTTCAAGTTTCATCAAATCACACATGTTTTCTATTCTGTTTTTCTGAAAGTGATTAATGGGTGAATGATACTGCTGTAGACAAGTAACTTTTCCCGAGTCACTCTAGTCCTGTGGGTGAATGGAAATTTCTATCCTCAGCACTCCTGTAAAGCCTGTCAGACCTAATGATTAAATCATACAATTTGTTCCATGCAATTTAATATCAGGACTGATCGCAAGAAGCAACCAGTCACATGCTAAAATTAATTCCATACAACAGAGGCGGAAGTTGGTTTTTGCGGAGGCTCGCTCATAGACCTATTTGCTTTTTCCTGTAGTGTTCTCCCTTGTTGCTACGTATTTGTTGTGAAAGCTATGGCCAACAGTTAGAGTTTGAGTTCAAGCAGTTCGGAGGATAGAGAGAAGATTGTTTGCCATATTTACCTATTTTAGTAGCAGAGGAAGAAATTCGACAGAGTAGACGACATTCATTCAGAAAGAGGTTTCTTTCCTTGATCCTTTAGTGCTCTCCCTTGTTGCTATGTAGGCTACATGTTGTAAAAGTTATGAATGAATAATAAATAATAAATTATTTTAGCGTGTGATCGGTTGCTTCTTGCAGTTGGGAGAGTGAGAGAGAAGATTGCCATATTTAGCAGATAAGGAGGAAAAATTTTTTGATGGTGTGTACGGCCTTGGATCGGGAGGAGTGAGACACTTCTGCACTTTAATCCAATGACCTTTGTGTTGTGGTTTCGGGCATTTTTTAAAGTCACAATGTCAAGGACGCTACAGCAAGTTCTGATTGGTCAGGACTTATGTTTTAATCGCAGAATTAGAACACGTTCTATCCTCTGAATCTACGATGGATTTGCATGAGATTTTATCACAAGCTTATTGTATAACTTATTGCAGCGTGGGACCGGGTAAATTTTATGAGAATCGGTAGGTCTGTCTGGGGCTTAGGTAAAGCGCAATTACAATGTTAGTGAACTTTCCCTCTTTACCTCTTCCCACACTTCAAGCAGCAGCAACTGGAAGGAGATGTGCTGGTACTCCACAATCTCTCCGTAGCTAGTCAACAAGGGGCACAGCTGCTTGGTATCCACAATAGGGGGCAAGTTGGCAAAGCTGAACCCTTTTCTCTTATTCTCTGAGCTTTGCTGTCGTACATGTTTTTCTGTTCAAACAATACATTACAGAAGTATTAATGCATACATGTCCAAATAGAGAGGAAACAAAAATTGTCTGACACAGACAATGGTTGTCTCATCATGAAATGCAAGCTCGCAGGCCAAATCTTCTCAGACCTATTCCTTGCGAGACAAAATCCTCCAAAATTCATAGTATAAAACCTGCTTTTCCTTTCAGATACCTACCTACAGTTTGACTTGGTCATTTCCATTTTCTGCTGTCAAAAATTTTCTTTCAAACACAAAAAAAAAAAGGAGCTCTGAAACCTGACCAGTTTCATATTACCACAAAAAAGCAATAGAGCATAAATCAACAGATAAACAGGATGTTATATCACATGTTGTTGCGATTAAAAGTTTTAGAACACATGCATTATCAATCTTTATGTTTCAGTTCTCATCCATATACTGAAAAAGTAAATTATAAAAGTTGTTTGCAGCTTTGAACAATCTGTTCCAAATAAATTGACTGATGAACAAACAATTTTTGTTACAAATGGCAAGCCATTCATATGTATATCCAGACACTCACACACATCAGGCGAAAAAAAAATTGCCCAAAGTGTTAATTTTCTTAGCTGTGCTATGACTAAGTTTTGTTATAAGTTATATTCCAAGCGAAAAGAAAACATGGAATGATAATCCACTATCTGAATCATCTGCAAGGAAAACAAATTATCAAACCAGACTACCCAACTTTTAGATACAGTGCAAAACGTCTCAGAACACTATGAAAGCTACCCCGAGCTGCAAGCTTTTTTTCAGAAAAGTGGGGTGGTGGTTGCAGGGCAGTCCAATGCTGAACTATTGGAGCTAGCCAGGATTGAATCAACCTTTCTGTTGATCCGGAAGATATGATAAAGGACAAAGCAGAAATGGTAGGTGAGAAACTGCGTTTGCAAAGAATGTCCTCCTAACGTTAAACTCTGGGCGCAACATGCAGGCCAAAGTTGTTTCCCCTTGTATTTTGAGGATGGTCTATTATTATTACACTGAAGTTTGAAAAAGTACAAATACGAATTAAGTAAAATGCTCAGCAGATAAAGTATCCATAAAGTAAAAACAATGAATTTCAGTTCAGCTATTCTTGAGATAAGTCAAAAAGTGTGTTATAAACAAAAAGGCTAATGTAGGCCTGACAGAGCGGCTGACTGAAGTACCGACAACAGAACTTCTACTAAAGGATGGACTACGATTTGAAGAACCTAAACTGAACAAATTCGCTTTAGCCCTTTTTGAGATATTGAGCAAAATGTATTTAACAAGCAAATGTCTCAAGTGACCTTGACCTTTGTTGTAGAGCAAATATGATTGCATTTGAGGTGCCCAGACCTAAGTAATGTTCCATTCATGACGTTTGATCAAAGTACATTCAGTGGTTCTTGAGATACGCCTTCCAACGGATCAACGGACAGACACAGACCAACATTTGGCCCTCCCCCACCCCCCACTCTTCCTGACTGTTTCAAAGTATTTTCAAATTTGTCTGAAAATACAAAAAAAAAGAAAAAAAAGAAAAAGAAAATAAAAAAAGAAAATGATAACAAAAAGTATCAACATGAACACACACAAAACAGTTGTTCGTGTCAAACATTTATCTCATACCCTCATCATCCAACTCATCTTCCCCAACTGTAAAACAGAATATCACTGTGTTACAATGCAAAGGAGGCAGCAGAGCAAAGAACATTGTCAAAGGGACAAGTGAACACTACCTACTTACAGGAAAAGAAGACAATTATAGTAAGCACTACTTGGGAACTTGAAAGAGGAAAGGGAGAGACTGGAGGCTAGCAAGGTGAAATAAAGAAATACATTAATAGAAAGGAAATTTATGTAAATATCTAGTTGCTAAGTTGGCAATCTGTACATCAAACTCTAACCAATCTAAAACTGAAATGAAGAAAACAGCAAAGAAACAAACCATATTCCTGGATCCAAATGAACCGCCACTTGGTTACATGATGAACCAGATCATCGGGCTCCAAGAGACCTTTCCCCTGCAGAGCCAAAGGTCTGGCTTGTGGGCCTGTGTTTGGCACATTCCGACTGATCTCCACCAATGGCTTCCAAATGCTATTGCTATAGCCACTCTGCTGTGGCAATCTTTCAGATCCAATTCCAGGCAGGGGCTTGGTCCCACAGGGCAGAGGAAATTTCGGAAGCTGGGGCAGCAGCTGTTGGCTGGTGGAGGGTTGGATGGTTTGACCACCTACAGTTCTGGGCATGGAGGGTGAAGGTCCTGTGTTGTTACAGCTTGTTTCCAAGTCAAGGCTGAACCTGACACTTTTTGACTTGGGCCTGTCATCCGAGCCACTGGATTTACGTTTCAGTGAGTCTGAGACGGTGCCAGACGCTGAACTTTCTACATGATTTTGACCACCACTGTCTTCATCGGGCAGGCCAATGATGCCTACGGACATTCTTCTTCTGTGCGTTTCTTCAGACATGGCTTTGCCTGGAAGACTAGCATCCACTGACTTGGCTCTGACAAAACTTCTGCTGCTCAGGTCCTCAGAGCTGCTTTTAAGTACTGGGGTTTCAACAGCAGAAGGCATTGCACTGCTATTTCTAGTCGGGCTGAAGCTTATGCTCCTCTCCTCAGATCTGTTCTTAGGAGAAAGCCCCATTCTAGGTGGTGGTGAAACACGCAACTTCTTGCTAAACGGTTCACCAGAGCTACCACTTTTGTCATCAATTTTTCTTTTGTCAGGAAAATTAGCTCCAGCTTTGTTAGCTGCTTCACTGGAGCTTTTAACCGCTCCAAACGTTTCGGTGTCATTGGTGTGCTTGGCACTAGCAGAATCAGAGTCAGGATGTTTCTTACCAGAGGAACTACTGGTGCGACTGTCACAGCTGGAAGAATCACTAGGATGACGACTTTTATTCACTGCAGGCTTAGTAGCAGAAGGTGCAATGGTCTTGAGCAGAGCCTGAGAGACAGGTTTTGCAGGTGCTAACTTGTCAGAGTGAGGTGATTTGGAAGTTTTGGAACCTTCACTGGATTCAGAAAGCCTGGACGTTCTATATGAGGAAGAGCATGCATCTTTAGTATGACTATGACCACTAGCTTTAACGTCACTAGAACTGCTGCGCTTTCTTGAATGTGAAGTTTTCTTACTGTCTTTCTCTTTGTCCTGAAAAGTATTTTAAAAGTCATAAATACATACATTCTTATATAATGATAACCAAGGTAAAATGAAATGAACACGTACACAGTTATAGATAGAAGATAGTTGGTTATTCATTGCTGACAGGGTCCAGCCGACGGCAAAGAGCCGAATCAGGACCACAAAATCAAGACCACAACTTGGCTGAAAGAGGACCCACCCCTTAACCGTATAAAAGATCTGCTGAAACAACCCCAGTGGTAACAGTAACACTGAAGGCACTTCACCAGCCGGTCACTGTACAATAAAGGCATCCCACGCAAGGGACCCTGAGGCTATACTCTAATTTATCGAACCCCCATTTACAAAATCAAAATAGAATAAAAACATCATTATAAAATATCAACAAAACACATACATATAAAATGCCTACATTGCTAATGTCATAGGAAGCCCTAGTGACCATTTGGCAGAAAGCGTCCAATATTCCCAAGCTGATACAACAAATGAGGAGTTTTGTCCCGGAAGAGTTTTCAAGAAAAAGGTAGGTCACTGATCTCGCGCAGAAGAAAATAGTATAGTAGATTGATAGAATAGAATATGAATGAGAGAACAAATGAGAAAGACGGCGACAGTGGGAATTTAAAGCATTACATTTCCAGAAAGTGGGGATACATGTACTATTTATACAGAAACCCCCATCATCCCCATAGGTGGCACAAATATAGGGTTTATAACGTTTTCAAAAACTCATACAGCTGATATGCACTATGATGTATGCACTATATTAAATTGCCTGCAGTAAATGTAATAAGTAAACAAATTAAATGTACCTTGGATTTTTTGGCAGATGTCCCATCCTCCTTCTCAGCTGATGAGTGAGTGGGAGATTTGCCATGTTTGCCTTCAGGAGAAGAACTTGCATTGTTCTTACAACTTGAAGTTTCTTGATGTTTATTACCAGAAGAAGAATCTCTGTGTTTGCTGCTAGAACCATGCCTTACTGAGTATTTCTCACTATCACTAGAAACATGACCTGGCGAATCTTTGCTCTTACTACTAAAACTAGTAGTGTCTGTGTGTTTACTGCTAGAACTTGAAGAATCTTTGTGCTTACTGTTAGTGTTAGAACAGTCTCTGTGTTTACTACTAGAAGAGTCCTTGTGTTTACTACTAGAAGAGTCCTTGTGTTTACCACTAGAACTTGTAGAAGAGTCCTTGTGTTTACTACTAGAAGAGTCCTTGTGTTTACTACTAGAAGAGTCCTTGTGTTTACTACTAGAAGAGTCCTTGTGTTTACTACTAGAAGAGTCCTTGTGTTTACCACTAGAAGAGTCCTTGTGTTTACTACTAGAAGAGTCCTTGTGTTTACCACTAGAAGAGTCCTTGTGTTTACCACTAGAAGAGTCCTTGTGTTTACTACTAGAAGAGTCCTTGTGTTTACTACTAGAAGAGTCCTTGTGTTTACTACTAGAAGAGTCCTTGTGTTTACTACTAGAAGAGTCCTTGAGTTTATTACTAGAAGAGTCTTTGTGTTTACTGCTAGAACTAGAACTTGATGAGTCTCTGTGCTTATTGCTTGCAGCATTTTTTTGTCTACTGTTAAAATGAGAAGAAACTTTGGCACTGCCGCTAGATTGAGAACTTGTTGAATCCATTTGCTTATTGCTAGAACCAGGACTTTTGGAATGTTCGCTGCTAACCAAGTCAGTACCTTTGGACCTGCTGACATCATGCTTTGAGGATTTGGAAGATTCTGACTGATGCTTAGAACTTGCGTGAGGCTTGGTGAAGCTTGGAGCAACGTCTTCCTCTTGGTGTTTGTTGAGCTGTTGTTTATCCTCATGCCTGTTATCTTTGTGAAGTTTCTCACCATCTTTTATACTTCTGACATCTGTTGAAGTTGAACTTCCCAGGTCGCCATCACTGCCATGACTTTCATCTGATACCTCGATGACTCCAGCTGAACTATGTTCTGGCTGGTGGAGCATCCCAAGAAGACGTTGTTTTGAAACAGGCATGACCGATGTTAATAGAGGAAGACCCTGTAGCAAATAAATAAAAGAATAAATGAATAAATGATCATAAATAAGTAATAGATGACCATACATATTGCTGTCTCAAAAGGTGACCAAAAGGAAGCATGCAGTCTTTGAACCATAAAAACAATATTTCGGTTATGTATTAAAGCTTTTTCTTTGCATTTATAAAAAAGCAATATAACTAGGTAATAACATATATCAACATTACACACACAAAGGTTGAAAGAAGTTTTTTATTGCTATTTTTCCACTAAAAATTGACAAAATTTTGTTGGCGCGAATGTGACATTCTGCGTGACCTGAAAAAACTCCATCTCGTTTTCAATAAAATTGAGTGAAACAAATAAACTTTTTATGTTGGATGTGTTGCATTAATGTTAATTTTTAACTTTAAATGTTTTTCAGATTTGCAAAACATTTTTATTTATGTTTAGGGGGTTTGTAAAAATGGCGTGTTCGGTCGTGACCTACTTTGTCTCAACGTTGCTTGCCTTTCTTCTTATATAGCTAAACATCCATGCTGATTAAATAAGAAACAAATCATTGACAGATTAAACATTACTTATCCTCACTAATTTATGTTTTTTTGTAGGAAAATAATAATTCTTTCATAGTAAATTTATCGTAAATTGAACGTAAGTAATTCCTTTGTCTTTCGGTAACCATCATTTCCAATCCGAAAATTTAACAAATTGATGACGATTAGTACCTTTTCACGCGGAAATAGTTACAGCGAAAGTCTCTTGAGATTGCTGATCCAAAGTTTTCATTCCAAGATGGATGCTTTGAAAAGACCAGGTTGGTGTTTCTCTATCGATTTTGTTTTTTCCTTGTTACGACGGACCACATGTCACGACCAATCAAAGAGTCTATAAATATTGTAAGAAAATATTTTTATCTTAACATAAACTGGTTTATTCTATGTTTAAAATTAAATTACAGATGCTATTTTACATTTTTCGCACTTGATGCACTGATGAAAACACGTGCTTTTAAATTTGCTTTCGTTTTTTACTTTTAGTGATCAAAGACGAAGTGATTCCTTGACTGCTTTGTTTTGCTGAGTTTATTTAAATCTTTCTTGTGCTATATGCAAATGAGTAAATATGCCATTCACCTTTTTTTTGTTCTACTCAATTTACTTTTTAAAAATTCTACTAGTTAATCATGATTTTAGTGTTCATTGGATGTGACATGTCGGTTGTGACAACTTTGTCTTTAGAGTACATGGATGGTACATGCTTATTAAAATAGAACTTATTAATTTAGAGTAAAATATCTTATTTCTTGAGATGTAAACTGGCAAATAAACTATGGATGGTATTTATTACAGTTGTTTTGATTGTTTTCTTGAAAAAATATACTTCATGGTTTAGTCGCGTGCGACAGGACCACATTTTCACTTTAACCTTTTATACTGATAATGATATACTTGAAATAAATTTATACATTTTCTTTAAAAGCATTGTCCTTTTTTGTTTACTTTTTTATGTTGCAATTACTTTTTTCTTCCATGACCATCTTTTTACAAGTAAATTAATGATTTCAGTGTTCATTGGTTGTGACGTGTCGGTTGTGACAAAGACAAAATATATAAATATGCTTATTAAAATAGAACTTATTAATTTCTAGTAAAATATCTTATTTCTTGAGATGTAAACTGGCAAATAAACTATGGATGGTATTTATTAAAGTTGTTTTGATTGTTTTCTTGAAAAAATACACTTCATGGTTTGGTTGCGTGTGACAGGACAAAGTTATGATTTCAAAATTTTGTACTGGTAAATGATTTATACTAAAAGTAAATTAATACTTTTTCTTCAATAGTAATATGCTTATTTAGGCTGTGTTTGGAAATTGCTTAGCTGTTATTTTCTTTAATTTATTAAAAATTTTCTTTTGTCCACTGTCACACGCGACACATGCCACCTTCACCCCTATTACCAAGCATATCTCTGTAAACAGAAAAGACATTTTGTTTAAAATGTTATTTTCATGAAATTTAAGCTTAAGACCACCCATTAACATCAAAACTGCAAGTCTCAGTCACTTTTCAATTGTTTGCTGCAATGTCACATTCCTAGACCTGTTGACCTTTTGAGACAGCATCATATATTATATATTTGCTAGTGATTAAGCTGTGCCTTGATGCACTTCACCCTTCCATTTCCCCCCCCCCCCTCTCCCCCCTAAAAAAAAAAGCCAAAAACATCTGGCCCAAATGACTTAAATGTCTTAAGTCTTAAGTCTTTTTTTTTATTTTTATTTAAATAAACATTCCAGTCACATGCCCCATATCTATCCCAACATCTAGACAACACATGTGAACAAACTCGGCCAACTGAACATGACCCATCAGCAATATTTTATATTGATTGTAAACAATTCTAAAACAACATTTTCATGGCTTACCTTGCTGAAGACTTCCTGAGTACTGGGCATCTCTACGTCTGTGTTCATGCCTGGATCTTCAGGAACTGCTGCAGGGGCCAAGTCATGGTGTCTGGAAGATGCCAGCAATGGGTTCTGAAGGGCTCTCAGTCTCCTCGCCTCCATCTCTTGGCGGGCCTTGCGCGACGCTTCAGAAAGCGGGTTGCTGGGAGGTTCCATCATTTTGGTGTGACGCTGTCTCTTCTTCTGACCTGCTGGTTCCACTATGGCTATCGCTGGGATTTTACTCAACCAGCCTGGTTCATTTGAGGAAGAGGAGAAAAGTGACTGCTGCCTGGTGCTGGAGGACTGAGCTTCCAGGCAAGGGCTGGATTCAGTGCTATGTCTTCTGCCCTTTGAAGTTGCCCTTGATAGTTCAGTCTGTCCGCTTTTGCTCCTCTCTTCAAGCTGTCTCTTGTTCGTAGGACGGACAAAGTCATCAGCCGCGTTGTCACAAAATTTCTGCTTGAGACCTAGACTCTTACCTCTCCGTGGTTTGGCAGGCTGTGGAGAAATCTCTATCGTTTTCTGCAGAGCGTGAGCAGCTTTCAACCTTTCCATCGTTAGTCTAGCATCTTTCAATGTTCTGCTTGTCACTGTACTTCTGCTAGTCACTGTACTGCTGCCGACAATGATGCCGTCCATAATTTCAAACAGATTCTTGTTGTTCAACCTTGGCACTGTGCTGGATGTACTAGAGGCATCTCTGTTTGACTTTACTAATACATTGTCAGTTTTTTCTCCTTCAAAGCTCTTGTTTTCAGTTTTGTTTCTACTGGCATTGGATGAAGTTTTGGCTAATTTAAGCTCACTTCGTGGGAAACAACTCAAGTTCATATCTTCTAAACTGCTACTATCGTCAACTTCATTTTCAATCTCCATTTCTTCTCTATTGTCTATCTTGCCAAGATTTTTTCTCTTGCTAGACTCATCATCAGATTCACCAGACAGAGAAATGCATTCTGGATCAACTTGGGTGGCAAACAGATAAGGATCATCATCGCGCTGAGTAGCAGCAGTGTAAATGTCATACATATCGTTTTCTTCATTTTCTTCTCCTCTTACATTTGTGTTTCTTTCTACTCCAGCTTCTAGATCTAATGTCTCAGTTTCTGAACTTGAACATCCAAGATGATCATCCACCAATGTAGGACAGTTAAACAGATTTGAATAATCTTTCCTATCACTAGCGTCAGGTTCATTATCACTTGAAGGAATTTCTTTATGATCCATTTGAGTCAGACACTCAAATACATTTTTGGGATGGTCATTTTTGCTATTTATGGGCACGTTTTCTTCATCTGTATCACATACATTGGCTACATCCTCCACCAAAGTTTCATCTTCATAAACGTTGTTACCACTGTGGACTTTTCCAGAGGGTTTAACCTCATCACCATCACTATGGCTTTCCTGATCTACAAGTGTTGCTCCATAAAACTGAGCATCAAAAGCTTCTTTGTCTAGTTCATCAGTTTGAACTGCATTTTTTCTGCTATTGTTGTTGTTCTTTCCTGTCAAATCCTTTGGTGCTTTGGCGGTGCTGGCACAATCATCTGGATGCCTAGTGGAGGTACTTGGCTTAGCATTTTGCTCTTCATGGTTCACAGAGACATCTTTTTTCTTTTGCTGTGATGGTACAAATTTCTCCATGATGCCTTGCCCACCTTGAAAGATGTTTTTGTTGGTTAGAATTTCTGGTGGACATGGCATACTCTTGCGGGCAGTCTGTTTCTTGGTTAATATGTTAGGTTGGCCACAATTCATAATCTGATTGCCTGACGAGGTGGATCCATAAAGTGCACGCTTTGGGCTGGGATTTTTCTGTGGAATATTCAAAGAAGGAGGGAAATGAAACATCACCTCTGGGTCAATCTGGGTTGCTGCCTCAAAAAGCATCTGATCCATGCCATCTTCAAAATCATCAGAACTCGGCTCTTTTTGCCCTGTAGATGTCATGTTCTTTTGCCAGTGCTCATCATCTGAATACACTTCATTACCTTTATTTGCAGTAGACATACCAACATCATCTACCTGAGTGTCATTTGCAAACAGATCCTCGTTACTACTGTAACCATAAGACAAATTATCCAATAACGTTTGTGCTGAAAACACTGACTTTACTTCAAGGTCGGGTTCTTCATGTTGTTGCCCTACTGAGCTGGTACTTTTACTTTGCTCAAGATTACTTGAAGCACTAACTAGATCTTTATCGTCGTCTGAATCCATGGCCTCTGAAATATGGCCATTAGCAATGTCCAGCTGTGTAAACACATCTGCATCATTATCAGCAGCAGCTTCATTTTCGAGGTTCCTTTGAGCAAAATCACTGTCATCAGCTTCAACATCAGCTAGGATATCTCCACTCAGTCGTTTTTCTTCATCCTCCAGCCACTGGCTGCAGTCACCCTCTTCATCATCACTCACTTCTTTTTTTACTTCAACCTGTGTAAAGCGGCTGAACAGATCTTCGTCATCAGAATCAAAAACCATGACGCAGTCGTCCTCAACTGTATAAACCACTGCGTCTCGATCTTCCTGGTCTTCACCATGCTGACCTTGTCTGCTAGGGCCTGGAAGGTTTTCAAAGAGGTTTTGCCTCTCACAATCATCATCATCATCATCATCAATCTCGATGGCTTGGTCAGCAGTTGTTGACCTGACCCAAGGCAGGGGCTCCGAGGGCTGTCCTGGCTCCTTTTTAATCCAAGCTTTTTCTTTCTTCACGATAACTGTAGGGGGTAGGCTGGCAGTTTTATGGTCTGTTCTTCTGTTACTTTGCTCTGTGTTTACACTCAGTGGTGGTGTGTTCATAGTTGGCTGAACAGAGCCTTGTGATGGTTTTAAAATGTCTTGCATTTGCTGCATGAACCTTTCCCTTTCTTTAGGATCCATAGAAGCAGGTATGATGATTTTGATTCCACTAATGGTAATCTCCTGCTCCGCTTGCACCTGCAAACCTTGTCCCTGTTGTGTTTGCTCCTGCTGTACTGGCCCTTCTTCCTGCTCTTTTTTGACACTAATGCTCACTTGTGAAATGCTATCTTGCTGCCCAACTGTCAATTGAACAGCTGATCCTACATTTTCTTCTTCTTCCCCTCTTCTCAGCTTTTCCAGGACATCTGACGGAAGTGGGCAAAGCATGTTCTCACTTAAACTTCCACATGATGTTTCATCAGGAACTTCTGATAGAACCTTGACCATGATTGGAGGATGTAAAGAAGTAGAGAGGTAAGTGTTATTTTCCATGGGTAATGGGATCTGGGAGTTAGGATTGGCAAAGCCACAGCCTGTCTCAGTTTCTGCTTGTTCTGTCTTCAGCTGCAGCAGAGACTGGTCAGACAAGGCAGGGAAGGGATGTGGGTGTCTTTCTGTGTACGATCTCTTCATGGTGCTACCATCATATATACTATCAACTGCAGGTGGGAAAGACTGAGCTGATGTTGACGCTTCTGAGATGGCAAGCGACAAAGTGGGAACCCTCTGCAGAGCAAGAGAAGGTGGAGACCCAGAAGAGGATTGCCTACAGTTTACATGCGCTGATGGCACCGCAGTCAGCAATGGCAAACTTGGAATACTTTCTTGGATGGAAGGCCAACTTGCAGACATTCTCTGATGTTCTGAGACACTGGTAATAGTATCATTGTGCACAACTGATGTACAAGTACCTGACAACAGAGTTGGAGGAGCTAATGTGCCTTTGAAGGAGGGCATGTGAGATACATTTTCCAAAAGAGATGGAGAACTGGTGCGCTCTTCATCTGTTATTGGCTCGTACATCTGCGGCCCTTCAGAGTCTGCTGATACTCTTGAAATGCGACTACCAGGTTCAATGGTGGATGCATCTTTTTGCCCAACTGATGCACATTTTATTGACAGTAGAGTGGGAGGAGCTTGTGTGCCTTTGAAGGATGGTACGCTGGGTACACTTTCAAGATAAGGAGGAGACCGAGAGCACTCATCATCTGTTATTGCTTCGTATACCTGGGTCACATCAGAGTCAGCTGAGGTTATTCGTGATGAAACCCTTGATAGGTGACCACTGGGTTCAACGGTAGATGCATCTGACATGTTTGACTGCCGGCGGAACATAGTCTGACCAGTCAGTGAGTGTTTTAGTGAATCTGATAAACGATTCAAGGAAATGTGTTCTGTGTCATCCTCAGTGTTTGGCCGTACAAGGTGGTTATGTACTGACGGCCCTTTACTCGTCTGAGTTGCTTGTAGCAGAACACTCTGAGAGTGAGAGTCATCTTCCGATGCTTCTGCTATTGCATACACCAACGTTTCTGTTTCATGTGATCCATCTGCCACTGGGGATATATCTTCATACTGATCATATGGCAAAGTACTCTCTTCAGCATAATTTGCTGTTTTCGAAGAAGCAAGCTTGCCCTTATAATTACCTTCTTCTTGCACTCCAAAGTCAGAGTTTGCGGATTCAATATCAGCATCCGAACTGCTCTCATCATAAAAATGGGAGTGCCTCCCTGAAGCAGCAGACCCGGCTTTAGCTGCAAGCTTTGATGAAGAAGATGACTTTGACAGCTGACTTTGTGAACAATTCTTTCTAGCTGGACCACTCAAAGACGGCAATTCAACAATCTCTTCCTGTACGACCACAGCCTCCATGTTTGGTTTCTGGCCAGAGTGACTGTCAGCTCTATGCCTAAGGGTAACAACATCTGAAGAATTCTTCTGTTGCCGTGATGGAATACTGACATTACGTTCCAAACTGTCCATCTCATCTTCTCCAGTGTCATCGTCATCATCTTCATCACTATCAGAGCTAAGAAATGCTTCAGTATAGAGCAGACTTTTGTTCCCTCCATTCACACCTAAACAACTAGAAGCAAAAGGCATCATCCGTTGAGTTTCAGACTGCTGGCGTACATGTTGAGTAGTTTGGTGTATGTTACCACCTGAAGTAACCGTATAAGTTCTTGAAGCTACAGCAGGACAGGTCCTGGAAACAGAATCACTGTGTGACAAAGCAGCCCTGGTTGATGATGCTCCAGCTTTTGTAGCACTCATAGAAGAAGAAAGTGAAGCTGAAGATTTTGTTCTTGAAGCCATGCCAATAGCAGGGGCTTTGTTTGTCATTGGAAACAAAGTTTGAACAGGTTTACAGTAGTCTTTCCCACTTTCCCCTGCAGATTCAAAGTCTGTTTCACTGACGGTCTCCACCCCACTACAAGCACTAGTTTCTGAAGTGACTACAGTGCTGTCCATGATCTGTGCATCTCTTCCAGCACAAGAAGGTGCCATTGATTTGTCATTCCTTTGGCTGTGGGCCAAGGACAGCATGACAGGCACATCAGAGTAGGACCACGAATCAGATAGAGGCTTCCAGTCCCCTGCTGCATGCAAGCGCTGACTACCATCATGGATCCCTGCTTCCCCTCTGCGAACTACCAAGTCTGGCCTTTGTGAGTTTCGCTGGCTGTAAGATGATCTTCCTAACAAGCACAAGGACAAAACAAAATTTAATAAACCAATATCAAAGGAAGGTGTACAGGTTTGTACATAACATCTTAAGCAAGCAATTGCAGAAAGCATATTAAATTAAATAAAGTATAGCATTTAAATCACTAAACTATGCCAGTGCCTTGATCCCAGCTTCTTCTTCTTCCAGGTGACACTCCGAATCAACTATTAGAGCCTCGTCAAGGTTGCTGAGGAACTAGTAGCTCATGCTTGTTTACAAAGAATAAAACTGAAAATGTCACTTCAATCTGGAAGGGATCACTGATAGTGTTTTAGATCAGTGCACTACCAATTTACCACTGTTCTATTGTATATTTTGAAGACTTCCCAGTGAAGAGTCATTCTCGCATTTGAAGTTAAGATTCCTGTTTAAAAATAACAACTCTCACCCTTCCCTTACCACCCACCCACCCCCACCATCCCTCACCCCCCCCCCCCCCCTCCAAAAAAAATTACAAGATTCCTGTATGCTTCTATTTTTTTCAAATGTATCACAAACTTAATTTTATTTATGAATACAATGAATAAAACACTCAACTATACAAGACAATACCAAAAGGCAAAGTTGTATGTACCTCTTTGTGACTGACTGAATTGTAGTTGAGAAGAAAGATTGTTCTTCTGCTTTAGAAGCTTCTCAGGGATCAACAGTACTTCATCACTATCGCTGTCACCATCCATTGCTATGGACCAGCAAAACACTGTTCATCAGGTCACCAATAGATATTCATTGCTGCCACTGTAGCACACTTGTTATACTGCATTGCCTAAAGAAAATAATTATCAACAAACATAAATGATATATGTAGCGTACACATTTATTAATAAAACATACAATATATACAAACTTATCAATCCTAATGTTCCTACTCTTTTAAAAAGCCCTCATTCTGTTAGTCTTCAGACGCTGAACATAAGACAAATTGAAACTGAAGGTCCTGTTCTTCTTGAAGTCAACAAATCTTTATTCCACAAAGCAATAAAAAATTTAGTGTTTCATAGTGTCAATCACTCAATGAATGAATGGCTAAAAAAACATCGACAAATCAAAAATGAAAATTTTTTCTAGAACATGCCTACACTTGTATTATCGCATGTACACACGATACATTACATTGATACCACAGTAATAGCCAATCCTATCCTATCCTGTAACTAGAAGATCGTTGGGGCACCACAGTTGATCGTTTAACCAGCGTACTGACCCCATCTAATTTCTGTCCCTATAATATGCCTATAGTTAGGTCTTTTAAAACAATAAACAAACAAAATATAAATTGTATACTTTGAGCTTGTTAGAATCATGCATAAGTTTGCTGCATACATTGAATACCAGTAATCATTATACTAATTTATAGTTGAATTTGTTTTGTGTCAGAGAAAATTGCTTCAGACTTGTACTTAACCTGCCTTATGTCAACTGTCACGGACTGAATTTTTATATTGACATGTTTACATTTCCTTTACTTAAAAAGCTTCTACCTAAACTATAAATATTCTCAGACTAGCATGATGTTTGATTGCTAGCCACAATTTACCACAGAAAACTTTATGCTTAATAAGATTAAGCCTCAATATTAATATATATATAGATCTATCTAAGCATGTCTTTCGATGGTGAAACCAGCCCCCTACCTCTTGCGACTTTCGACAGTAAAGCAGAAATTTAGACTTTTAAAGCTGACAATAGGGTCGAGAGAAATAAATTAAACTCACTGCTTCATATTTATGCAGTGAATCAAGTGTGGAGATACCCTAATAACAATTGTTTATTCACAATTTCTTCTTCAAATGTTCACTGTTTCTACTAAGAAAGGCCAACTTTTCATCAGCGTAGCTTGCCAGTGGTTGCCTAACGCCACACATCATTGAAAGACAGAGATCTGGATCTGGATCCTGCCGATAATGTTGTTGGCAGAAAACACCACAGGAGCCATAGATGGCTATTAAGGTGGTTGTGGTGTGCGCGCGCTAATTTATTTAAAATAAAATAAAATAAAATTATGCTTCATAGTTCTTTTTATACTAACTTCATATTGCCTATGCTAGTTCTGATTTTATTTAATTATCATAAAAGGGCTCCTCTTGTGGAAGCCTGGTAATATACATGTACAATTAAAAGTTTAAAATAACTATTCTATTATGTTGACTCTATAAGATCTTGTCAGCATCCCTGTACCTCCCGATTGCAGAGGAGAAGGAGCTAGGTGAGGACAGGTTGATGATGTCATCAGGAAGGCTATTCCATTCCACTACTGCTTTTACGAAGAAGGAGTTTCTGTAGAGATCTGATGATGAGGGTGGTAAAATAAAGCATGTATTGTTGTTGTTTGTCTGCCTCTCTATGATGTTCTGTGTGTCATACCCTTTAAAGGCGGTTGTGCGGATTTTCCGTTTGTTCTTGGCAGCAGTAAGGAAGGTGTTGGGAGGGAGAGCAGGAACTAGTCCTGAGTTGCTGGCGACGCTTTGCAAGTAGTGGGAGGTGGAGCTAGTGAAGCATCCTGCCAATGCATCCAGGGTCCCGGGATCTGTAGTCACTCATAATGAACCGTGCAGCCTGGTGTTGGATGCGTTCCAGCTTGTCGATGTCTTGTTGGAGGTAAGGATCCCACACCACTGCGGCATACTCGAGAGTGAATCTAACAAGAGCGATGTAGGCTAGGCATCGGCCCTCTTGTGGACAGTTCCGGAGATTTCGGCATAGGAAGCCCAGTGTGGATCCAGCTTTCTTGCAGGCGCTTGTGATGTGGTTAGCCTATTTCAGGTCCGCAGAAATGTGGACGCCTAGGTAGGGGGTAGTATCAGTCTGTTGGAGTATGGTGTTTCCAAGGCTGTAGAAGTGTTGTGACTTGTGTCTGGTGGAGAGAACGTAGCACTTCTTCGCATGAAATTGCATTCCCCACTGCTTGGCCCATCTCTCTAGGTCTTTGAGGTCTGATTGGAGTGTGAGGTGATCCTGGAAGGAGCGGATCTCTCCGTAGAGTAGGCAGTCGTCTGCGAAGAGTCGCACTGTTGATTTTACTGTGTCCGGCAGGTCGTTGATGTGGCAGATGAAGAGTAAAGGACCCATCACTGTGCCTTGGGGGACTCTGGATTCGACAGTTACTTCTTCTGATGCCTCTCCATCCAGGACCACTATCATCTGGCGCTTGGTCAGGAAGTTTGTAAGTGTCACGTCCCCCGAGCGGGTTCTGTGACTTCAGCACATCAACGAGTGAATAAGGAATAAAACTCAAACAAAATAAACTAACACAAATGCCAGAATACAATCACACTCTTTTATTCTACAATCAACATACAAACACAGGACAAATGGGAACTAACCTTCCCCCAACCCATAAATAGACCCCCGTCCCAATACTAACTAACAATTACCTCCCCTTGTAACAACCCCAAATAGAACTAACAACAACAGTTTCTTTACAAAGTGTGTACAGCAAAATCAAAATCAACAAATCAATTCAAAATGCAAATCTTCAAATAATAAGCAATGGCGTTGAATCATAAACTATCATCTAGGCAAAGCTGTGGCACAGAAGTAATGTCTCAGTGTTCTTGTCAAGTAGCTCAGAGAGCTAAACAGTCTCTTTCACAATAAGCGGATGATTCTTCTAACTAAATGAATATGTTTTTAGGTGTGGTGCAATGTGAGTCTGTGTGTGCA
This sequence comes from Oncomelania hupensis, assembly GCA_036898135.1. Taxonomy (NCBI): domain Eukaryota; kingdom Metazoa; phylum Mollusca; class Gastropoda; order Littorinimorpha; family Pomatiopsidae; genus Oncomelania; species Oncomelania hupensis. The sequence continues at coordinate 26,346,724 of CM072515.1, forward strand.
TGAATTAGGTATGAAAACCTCCTGTAATGGTGTTGCCTCGATACATAGGCAAAACCTGCAGCAGTGGCAGAGATCACCACAACACTACTCTGTCGTAGAGGCAAAGGCACCCCACCAGGCTGGTTAGAACCCAATCAACGTCAACAACAGCAACATCAGTACAGCATAACAGGCAACATCAGAAGCAACAGCGTTGAAATAATGCGTAGAAATAAACAGGTAGAAGTAATACGTAGAAGTAATACGTAGGAGTAACACGTAGAAGTAATAGCCCACACCTGTAATCATATACATAGTCTTAACAACCGGCCTACAAAACAATAAACACTATATAATATAATATAACACGCCGTCCTCCGTCCACCATCTTGACCTGTATAATTATGAATACCATGATAATAATACAAGATACTATACACACATTTCAATAATATAAACCAACCTTTGATGCTAAATAATTCGCATCTTCTATAAACACAACCTTTATATAAATGTACATAATCATTGCGACCTCACTTCAATCACACAGTCCTGATTCATTCCGCCCCCCTTTCATCACCACCGTCACCCCCCAACAATTATAGCACATCACGATTACCTCCCTTCATCCATACTACCTTGCCATACTATACTGTAAACATGCTTGCTTCATAATCATCACTTCATCCTTGTTTAGTATAATACATTCTATCGCTCTCCCCATACATACACCCCCACTCTCTCTCTCCCTCTCTATATTCCCCATCGTCGCCTTTGACCCATTTTTATAACAACAACAGCAACGACATTTCCCCCATCACATATACAACAAGAAAATCATAAGAAAATCATATAAAATCAACAAAATTCATTATACATCCTAAAATACATCCCCTTCCCCACACTCATCACCACTCATACACGTACGCAGTTCTCGGAGCGCGCCACTAAAGAATTGAATGACAGGATTTGCTCACCTTATAGGCCTCGGCTTGTGACACCCTTTTTCCCAACACCACAACACGACACAACACTGTCACAATACAATGGGTTAGTCTTTTTGAGAGTCACTTTCTCTTGCTATTGCACGTTATTTCACTTTCCAAATAACACTTATACTGAGGATGAGGTCACCTTAGCTCTATCACAGACGCTAAGTCTTGGTGGGTGTTCAATCGAGAACTACACACACCTTAAGTATGTAACTCTACATTCGTTGACGAATGGCAGTTAACATCTTCCTTCCGAATTCTAAACATCCTTATCCCGACGAGGGCATAAGACCTTGGGTGGCTATATAAACAATAAACACACCCTTCCAACAGTACCCTACACTACAATGACCTCTGTCACAGGGTTGCTGCCTCGTTAGATTCGCTCCTCTCGCAACAGCATCTCAAACCACTCTGCCCTCCAAAACCGCGCCGGCCACAAGCAAAATAGTCGAGCTCTCGTCAGTATGCACATTCTTTATTACGCATATCCCTATTCGAAATTGGCCGACTCCCAGTCTTCTACGAAACGCACGGACTTTACGAAACTGCACTTGCATACGCAAAAAGTAAATCGGTCACGCTATTCTATGTACACTATATACGGAGAAGTGTAACTTCGTAAAAAGTATAATTCTCCCTGCTATCTGAAAACTCGTGTCGTCACACGACCCCCCCCCCCAGTTCTTAACACCTTGAAGAACCTTAACTACGACGCGAATTCCCTACCCCTACTCTACTGAGCGTTTCTGCTGAGGAAATCTGCTGGAACGTTGTCCTTCCCAGAAATGTGCTCCACAGACATTGAGAAAGGTTGCAGCTGAAGTGCCCATCTCATCAGTCTGTTCTTGTCTCCCCTGATGTGATCGTCGCCCCTGTTGAACGTAGATCGAGGTGCATTCCAGTCTCTTTTCCTCTTTCCGTCACGGGGTGTCTCTGACACGGTCGGTGTGATCGCCGATGCCGTCACGATGGTCACCGGAATGTTCCCAACCACTGGCATGGTTTCCTCCTCTTCTGCCCCCTCGTCGTCTACGACGATCGTGGCCACCGTCGCTCTGGTATGGAACTTCTTCAGGAGATTGGCGTGGTATAGTTTGCTTTTCCCACGCATCCTGATCCGGTAGTCGCACTCTCCCACGCGTTCGATCACCTCGTACGGTCCTCGCCATGCTAGCTGCAACTTGTTTTGCTTTTCTGGCAACAGTAGCAACACTTGATCCCCCGCGTTGAACAAACGCCGTTTCGCCTTCTTATCAAAGTGCCGCTTCTGCTTGGCTGACGCGGTTCTGAGGTTTCCTTGTGCCAACTTACATGTCTCCTCGATGCGATTACGCAAGTCTACCACGTACTGGCTACTCAGTTTCACCTCCTCCTCTTGTATCTCCTTGGTCCAGAGGTCTCGCAACACAGCCATCGGTCCCCGCACGGTCTTTCCATATAGAAGCTCGAAGGGAGAGAATCCTGTAGACTCTTGTGCCACTTCTCGGTATGCAAATAGTAGCGCTGGAATGTAGCGGTCCCACGCTGTAGGTTGTTCTGTGGCTAACTTCTTGAGCATGGACACTAGCGTCCCGTTGAATCGCTCAACCAGTCCGTTGCACTGTGGATGATACGGCGTGGTGGCCTTCCCGTGGATCGACAGTAGTCTGTTCATCTCCCGCATGACTTCAGACATGAATTGCGTCCCTTGATCTGTCAAAACTTCCCTAGGAACGCCCACCCTCGACCAAATCTCCCACAGCGCTTCTGCCACCCTCTCTGCCTCTATGCCCTTGAGCGGTACAGCCTCGGGATAGCGTGTGGCATAGTCTACTACCACTAGGATGTACATGTTACCCCGATCTGACTTGGGTTTGATGGGTCCCACAATGTCTACAGCCACCCTCTGAAATGGCTCGTCCACCAGCGGAAGTTGCTGTAGTGGTACCTTCCTCACCCGTCCCCTCGGTACTACCTTCTGACATTCTGGACAACTGGCGCAATACCTCCGTACTTCGGCACACATTCCCGGCCAATAGAATGTTCCCCAGATCCGCTCCCTGGTACGTTTCCCTCCCAAATGTCCAGCCATGGGTGGATCATGAGCTAATTGAAGGATCCCCCCTCTCAACTGTTTCGGGACTACCAGTTGCGTGACCTGGCTACCTCTCTTCGTGTGTACCCGGTACAACACCCCCTTCTTGCGAAACTCAGCTGACGCCCTACCTGACGCTATCGCCCCACCACTCTGTGCCAACGTTCTCGCCTTCGCGAGCGTCTCGTCGGTCTCTTGCATCCTGATCAACTCTGGGGTGCTAACAGAGATCTGGGATGGTTCGACCACTGCTAAGGGTACCTCCCTCTTCTTCTCGGCCTTCACCTGCGCCCGAGTCTGCACTGCTGTAGTCATCGCGCATTCACCTCCGAACAAGGAAACAGGACTCTTTTCCCCGCTATCAAACGTTACCCAGTTACCCAGGATGATATCGGGCCCGTCCTCGAAAACCACCAGCTCCACTCTCCCCCTGACCAGCGCACAATCCAACTCCACCCAAGCTGTAGGTAGCAGACCCACGTTCGATCGATTCGCCAAGCAAATCTCGACAGTCCGACCCGTCAAATCAGCTGGTTTGACTAACCTGCTCGCGACTGCCCCTATCTCCGCCCCCGTATCTCTCAATACTCGAACGTCCTGCCCGTTCGCCCTACCTTGGCCCCATGGATCATAAGGTTTGATTGCACACACGCTAGCCCGAGGTGCGGTCTCCGTGGAAATAGTCCGTCCCACTGTAACCTGGCCTACTGTCTGCGGTTTGACCTTGCAGTCCTTGACCACATGCTTGTCCGACCCACATCGGTAGCAACGACGTACCCCACCACCCCCTTCTGTCCTTCCTGTCTTCTGACTCTGACTCCCTCGGTTGCTAGGTTGCTGAGGAGCCTCCGGTCGTCTGGGAAAACTGCGTCTCTGACTGGACAGTACGGGTGCCGGTGCTGATGCTGCCCGCTTGGCATCTACCACACGCTGTGCTAACTCTGCTGCGGCATGGCTAGTCTCAGGCAGATTCTCCCTCACGTAGATCTCTAACTCGGTAGTCATGATGGAGAAAAGCTGCTCTCCAATGAAGGTGTCTAGTACCTGCTCTACGTCGGTGATGTCTTTGCCGGCGAGCGAAAACCACTTCTTCACTAACGACCCTAATCTCACTACCAGCTGAGGAAACGTTTCTGCAGCCTCCTTCTTGGCCTCTCGAAACTGCCTACGATAGTAGTCGGCGTCCTTCCTGAAGCGTTTCAACAGAGCGTTTCTCACGGTGTCGAAATCCTGGGCTTGCTCAGGCGTTAGTCGAAGGTAAGTATCCCGGGCTTCCCCTTGTAACAAAGGCGCTAGCCTAACCGCCCATACCTCCCTCCTCCAACCCTGAATCTCTGCCACCCGTTCGAACATCTGGAGGTAGGCCTCCACATCCTCTCTCTCCTCCAAGGGTTTCAGCTTGACTGAGTATGCTGCCCCCCTTTCTCTAGCCCTATTCTCCCTCTGATCAGCTCGGTCTTCATCTCTGACTCTACGTTCCTCCTCCAGTGTCGCGAAACGGAACGCTCGCGATAATTTTTATTTTCCAAGTGCAAATTGTTTTATAGAGTGCCTGTGCTAGATTTAGAAATATGACGTCAATTTTGCTGCGTGTCAATCGCCATTTTGTGTATTCCTGGAAAAGAATAAAATGGACGATTTTTATCGATGATTCTTTTGTGTGAAAGTTTGTGATTAATGCCAATAATAAAATTTTAGGGAAAGAAAAGAGTTTGTGAGCTATTAATTTTACAAAATATAATATTTGAGGTGATAGGTCATTTGTTTGCGTTGGGAAATTTTCATTGGTTGTTTTAATGATAAAAGTATGGTAACCTTAGTAAAATGAAACAGAGGCAAAATCGGTTAGGAAAACTGTCAATCAGTTGGGAAAGAGATCTAGACTGGACAGGGAGGATTCTACCCAAGCTCCGAGGCAACTTATTCTGTGGGGTGCCAACGACAGTTTAGCTGGAGGCTGAATGATGTCAGATGTGGTTGGGCCAGGAAGATAGTTGTTCCTCGACGTTTGATCAGCTTTAGCTGAAATTCTGGCACCGTAGGGTAAATATTTAGATTTTTCTTCATTCAAGATCATTTCCCAAGAAGATTGAAAAGTGTGATGATTTGTTCATTGAATATATGTATTTTTCAGAGGAGGAAAATAGTTTGATCATTGAATGCATTGTTTTCCAGAGTAGTGAGATAGTTTGTTCATTGAATGCATTTGTTTTCCAGAGGAGAAAAATAGTTTGTTTGTTTGAATGCATTTCTTTTCCAGAGAAAAATAGTTGGTTCGTCTGAATGCAGTTGGTTTTCAGGGGACTGATGTGTTGATTAATCGTAACATGTTTTTCCAAGCAGAGCCGGACCTGGAGGAGTTTAAGTTTGTATGAAAATAATTTTCATGCAGATTTCTAAGACTAGTTTTGTTCGGCAGGTGTTTTTTTTATTCTGTGGTATGAATCGTCTTGGATCTACGTGACGATGTCATCTTTGAGACTGGCACTGGAATCTTCGCTGACGTCTTGCTTATGATCGGAGTGACTGATTCTAAGATGGAAGTATACGTTAACGAGGGCTACAGAAGTCACTGGTGGGTCATGGACAGCCTTTAGATCTAACGGCGACATCGACGTCAAGTTCCAGCTCCTATTAACTTTTCTACAACTCACCTAGTTCCGGATTTCTTCATCTGTTAACAACGATTTCAACGAGGACTTTATAAGAAGCTAAGTAAAAAAACAATCGAACTTTATTTTCGGTAACCACGACAAAAGCATCGCCAAATTATCGTTCCGATCTCGAAGAAAAAAATGAACGGAATATAATAAAATACTCGAACTTGGAAAAATGTGTTATGTGTTTGTGAAGTGTTGGAATGAAATGGTGTACCTTAGGTTTTTTTATTGAAATAAAACCATGTTCTGGGGTAAGTCATGAAAGTCAAGGGAGTCCTTCATCAGTAGTGATCACCCAGTAACACCCAGGTTTGCGACATTCTGGGTTCATCGTCCGGGATTAGAATTTCTGGAAAATTCTAGGGGGTAACGAGCCATTCATTTTTTTAATGTCAGAGGTGCACCATTAATCCAATACTTTACAAATTCAACACTTCAGCGAGTTTTCATAATTTTTTCCATAATAATAAGTTCTTGCTTCAAGTTGTGGTTACCATGATGTAATTGTTGCACGTCTGCATGAGCATGATTAGAGAGCAGTATAGGTAAGATATTGTTTTATGTTGTTGCTAGTCATTGCTTACATAAAATGTGCATTATATCTGCTAACATGTTAGTGCATCAGTGGGTACATATTGTATGAGAACCCAGCTGTGCAAGTGTCTTCAGGGAAATCATCTCGTTTGAAATTATTTAGTTTGGTGGTTGAGCAGTGAAGACCGGTATTATCCGTAGTAGGATTAAAGATATTTTGGGTATAAGTTTTACTTTTCCAAAATTTCGAACCTTGAATTGCAGAGTTTGCAATAGCTATTGTACGTAGGTACTAGTGTTTTGGTCGAAGGTATACTTAGACTGAACAGTTTCTGCAACCTATGACGTTTATTATCCTGATGGAGTACATAGGGTAAAGTATCGGTCATAGTTTGAAAGTAAGTTTTCCAGCTTAAACTTTAAGTAAGTTGGATGTTCCGAAAACATTGTGAAGTTTCAGTGTTGTTCGAAGACAGGCTAGAGGTTATGTATTGATCGGTGAGGCGGTCAACCTAATTAGCTCTGTGTTGCTTAGTCTGGTCAAACCTCTAACCAAGAATTATTTCTAGTTGAGGGTCTGAAAGTCAGATTCGGTAGTGTCCGATTGACAGTTTAACCAATTGTGGTAATTGGTAGTGCTGGTTAGTAAATGTGGGTCTAGTTAGACGTTTTACTTAACCAGGAGACTAAGTGTGGATGATAATCTGAAAGGCGGTGGATTATCGTCGGTGATCGTGTTGTTAGTGTATAACCGTTCACGTAAGGATAGCTGTGATAGAATAGCCGTTTGGGGCTAGAGCGCAGGCGTATCCGTTGTAGTACTTTAACCTTTGGAAAGGCGAGTACGTTTGAGGCCTAAATAGTCTGTGGTTTTATCTACCAGGGTTACGTGTAGTAAAACAGGATTAGTTTAGGGAAAGTTTGGCTAGGAGGATGCCGAGGCAGCAACCAGTTCAGATGGAGATGGAGTCTCCGCTGCTAGCCTACAAGCAGGATGGGATCATCCTGGGTCTGACAGATAAGGATCTGGCAGAGTATGTGGAAAAGAGAAGAAAAGAAGAGGAAGAGAAAGCAGAAAGGATCCGGAAAGAGAAGGAAGAGAAAGCTGAGAGGATCCGGAAGGAAGAGGAAGAGAAAGCGGAGAAGATACGGCAGGAGCAACGGGAGGACCAGCTCCGACGTGAAGAACGAGAAGAGCGCATTATGAGAGAAGAAAGAGAGGCCAAGGCAAAATTGGAACAAATGGCCATGCAGAACGAGTTTGAGTTGAGAAAGGCGCAAGAGTGGACTACAGATGATGGGGACCAAAATCAAGATTTTTATCCCGAGCCGAGGACAGCGAGGAGCTGTCTGAATGTGAATGTACCTTATTTGGATGATAAGGACGATGTAGAGGTCTACCTGAAACAGTTTGAACGTATCGCTACCTTGTCAGGTTGGCACAAGGATGAGTGGGCAATAAGATTGTCTGGTCAATTACGAGGCCAAGCGCGGCAAGTCTACACTGAGATGTCTGACGAGGAGATTATGGATTACGACATGGTCAAGGCTGCGATCATGAGACGTTTCCAGCTGACCGCTGAAACTTATCGGAAACGGTTCAAAGAATTCAAGCGGGGCAGTCATGAAGGCATCAGGGAGTGTAGGAACAGAATGGGGATGTATTTAGACAGATGGGTGGATTTGTCTGAGAAAGAAGGAAAATCGGGTGAGCTGAAAGATTTAATTCTCATGGACAAAATGTTGGAGATAGTGTCTCAAGAGGAGGCAAGATTTATTAGGGAGAGAAACCCTACGTGTGTGGACGAAGTGGTGGTCCATGCTCAAACGTATGAAGATGCGCAGAATGCTGGAGGTCCGATAGCAACGAGGCGGCCCATTGGACCCAGTGCTAGAATGGATAACCGTCCCAGGGTTAACCAGCAAACGCAGAATTCGAACATGGGACAACGACGTAATGGAGGGGTGAGTGGTCAAGCGACAGGTCCTGGTAACGCGGGTGCGTCAGGAATAAACAAGTCTCAGCAAAACTTCAAGGGATGTTTTCGATGCGGAGGCCCACATTTGATGAGGGATTGCCAAAAGGCAAATGTGAATAGAAACAGACCAAACTCAAACCTTGCGTCGGCTGTTGTGAATGCGGTCAACGTGACCCAGGAACAGAAGCCGTGTAACAGATGTAGTGAAGACGGCTATGAACCGAACTGTGAGTTGAAAGTGGATGGAGTAAAGGCTCAAGGTATTCGGGATACAGGGGCCAGCAGCATATTGGTGGATTCAAGTTTAGTTTCCCCAAGCAAGTATACGGGCGAGTATCAGAACGTGACACTTGCAGATTCATCCAAGCGAAAGAAAGTGCCCATTGCTGTGGTGCATTTGGAAACTCCGTTTTTCGTTGGAGAAACGCGTGTTTTGGTTTTGAAGACACTGGTACATCAAGTCCTGATAGGAAATAGCAGAAAGATGACAGACGGGACTGAGGTCAAAGTTCCATTGTTTCCGTTGGTAGAGCAACCGGAGGAACAAGTTGTAGCACCGGTACAAACCAGGTTGCAGGAGAAGCAACAAGCACAAGCCAAGCCATGGATTCCTAAACAGATTGACTTAGGGCAAGTACGTCCTGAAGATCTATCTAAGGAACAGAAGGCAGACCCGACTTTAGGAAAGATTCGGGAAAGGGCAGAACTAGGGATCAAGCAAGAAACCCACTACGAGTGGAAGAAAGACATTTTGTACAGAGTTTACATGAGTGAAGGTAAACCATGTAGACAAGTGGTAGTGCCGGAACGGTACCGATCAGATGTGCTCAAATTGGCTCATGATACACCGATGGCAGGACATCAAGGAGTACGTCGAACTCGCGACCGGATATGGCGTGATTTTTATTGGCCGGGTATATGTGGTGACGTCAAACGTTATTGTGCGTCATGTGACGTGTGTCAGAGGAGCACGAGGAAGGGGGCCACTAGGAAGGTCCCGATGAAAAGCATGCCGCTTATCAGCACACCTTTCGAGCGAGTTGGGGTAGATATCATTGGTCCGATACTACCAGCGTCCAGCAGGGGTCATCGTTACATATTGACCATGGTTGACTATGCCACGCGGTATGTGGAAGCGACACCTCTGAAGGATATTAGGGCAGAGACAGTGAGCGAGGCGTTGTGGATCTATTGGACCAGGATGGGAATTCCTAAGGAAGTGATCACAGATAGGGGTACCCAATTCACAAGCGAAATCATGGAGAGAGTGAACAAGCTTCTCAACATAAAGGGGATCCATACTACACCCTTTCACCCGCAAACAAATGGTTTGACAGAGAAATTCAATGCTACACTCAAGGACATGATGAAGAGACTTTGTCAAGAACAGCCCAAAGACTGGGACAAGTTTTTGCCAGCGTTATTATTTGCCTACAGGGAGGTACCGCAAGAAAGCTTGCAATTTTCGCCTTTTGAACTGTTGTATGGGCGTGAAGTACGAGGGCCTATGCAGGTTCTACGTCAGGTGTGGACAAACGAAGATGCAGGAGAGGAAGTGCGATCCACGATTAGTCATATCACGGATCTAACGAACAAAATCGAGAAAACTTGTGAGATTGCCAAGAACAACCTCAGCAAGGCAGCGCTCAGGTACACAAGGGTGTACGACAAAAAGGCCAAGGACAGAAAATTTGTGGTCGGGGACAAAGTTTTGCTATTGTTGCCCGCCAAGCACAACAAGCTGCAGCTAACGTGGAAAGGTCCTTATCCAGTTGTGGAGAAAGTGGGCAGCTGCAACTACAGGATCAAGATAAGGGGACATGAAAAACTGCTACATGCGAATTTGCTGAAATTGTACGTCGAACGTGACGGAAAGCAAACAGGAACGGATGAAGCACAGCCAAACGCGGTGGTCATGGAGACAGATGAGGAGGAAGTAAGCGTTGTGGTTGACGATGTGTACGATGAAGAGATGGGAGCACTAGGCATAGATCGTTTTCCTATGCTTACGTTGCATGCAAAAGAAGGTCCCAGAGACGTGAAGATCAACCCTGAGTTGGACGAGCACAAGCAGGCTGAAATTTTGTCTATTTGCGACAGGAGAGAAAATGTGCTGAAAGACATACCAGGGAAATGCAAAATCGAAGAATGTGAATTCAAACTTACGTCAAAAGAGCCAGTGCATGTGAGGCAATACCCACTACCTTTTGCGCAGGTAGAAACAGTGAAGAAAGAGGTCATTGACATGTTGGAGTTGGGGGTCATAGAACCAACAGTGTCGCCTTACAATAGTCCGATTGTGTTGGCGAAGAAGAAGGATGGTGAAATACGGTTCTGTATTGACTATAGAAGCCTCAACAAGCAGGTAGAGTTCGATTCGGAACCTATTCCTGATGTGCCACAAATCTTTGCAAAATTGCAGAAAGCACGCTATTTGTCAAAGATAGACTTGACGAAAGGGTATTGGCAAATACCAGTCAAAGAAGAGGATAAACCGAAGACAGCGTTTAGTACACCCATGGGACAGTACTGTTTCGCTTATCTTCCATTTGGTATCAAGACTGCGAGTTCTATTTTCACTCGAATGATGCGCAAGCTACTTGAACCTCTGAAGCGTGATGATATTGAACATTTTATTGATGACATCATCATTGCTACTGAAACGTGGGAACAGCATGTAGAGGCCATTGATGCTGTGTTGAAAAGGTTGGAGGAGGCAGGTCTTACAGCGAAACCCTCTAAGTGCTACTTTGGTTTCGGGGAGTTAGACTATTTGGGTCATCATGTGGGTGGAGGCACAGTCATGCCTGATGATGACAAAACAGAGAAAATCAGGTCAGCCAGCAGACCGATCACAAAGAAGGAAGTCAGAGCATTCTTAGGACTAGTGGGGTTCTACAGGAGATACATCAGCAACTATGCGGAAATCAGCGCTCCGTTGACTGATTTGACAAAGAAAGGTCTACCAGAAAAAGTGGCCTGGGATGAAAAATGTGAAGCAGCATTCATTAAACTCAAAGATTGCTTGGTAAGCAAACCAGTGTTATTGCTACCTGACGTCAGCAAACCATTTACTCTGAGGAGTGACGCATCAGATGTTGCAGTGGGAGCAGTTTTACTGCAAGATCAAGGACAAGGGTTACAGCCAGTAGCCTATGCAAGCAAGAAGCTTAACCGTGCAGAGAAAAACTACTCGACCATCGAAAAGGAGTGTTTGGGAGTGGTATGGGCTGTCAAGAAGTTTGAACAGTACCTGTATTCAACACATTTCACTTTGGAGACAGACCACCAACCACTCACATATTTGCAGAAAACCAAGACTGAGAATGGTCGGCTAATGAGGTGGGCTCTCCAGCTGCAACAGTATTCTTTCACAGTCAAAATTATCAAAGGGAAAGACAATGTTGGCGCAGACTATTTGAGTCGCTTGCACTTGTAAAAGATTAGCTTAAACATGGATGTTTCAGCTCAAGAGGAGGGGCGTAATGTCGCGAAACGGAACGCTCGCGATAATTTTTATTTTCCAAGTGCAAATTGTTTTATAGAGTGCCTGTGCTAGATTTAGAAATATGACGTCAATTTTGCTGCGTGTCAATCGCCATTTTGTGTATTCCTGGAAAAGAATAAAATGGACGATTTTTATCGATGATTCTTTTGTGTGAAAGTTTGTGATTAATGCCAATAATAAAATTTTAGGGAAAGAAAAGAGTTTGTGAGCTATTAATTTTACAAAATATAATATTTGAGGTGATAGGTCATTTGTTTGCGTTGGGAAATTTTCATTGGTTGTTTTAATGATAAAAGTATGGTAACCTTAGTAAAATGAAACAGAGGCAAAATCGGTTAGGAAAACTGTCAATCAGTTGGGAAAGAGATCTAGACTGGACAGGGAGGATTCTACCCAAGCTCCGAGGCAACTTATTCTGTGGGGTGCCAACGACAGTTTAGCTGGAGGCTGAATGATGTCAGATGTGGTTGGGCCAGGAAGATAGTTGTTCCTCGACGTTTGATCAGCTTTAGCTGAAATTCTGGCACCGTAGGGTAAATATTTAGATTTTTCTTCATTCAAGATCATTTCCCAAGAAGATTGAAAAGTGTGATGATTTGTTCATTGAATATATGTATTTTTCAGAGGAGGAAAATAGTTTGATCATTGAATGCATTGTTTTCCAGAGTAGTGAGATAGTTTGTTCATTGAATGCATTTGTTTTCCAGAGGAGAAAAATAGTTTGTTTGTTTGAATGCATTTCTTTTCCAGAGAAAAATAGTTGGTTCGTCTGAATGCAGTTGGTTTTCAGGGGACTGATGTGTTGATTAATCGTAACATGTTTTTCCAAGCAGAGCCGGACCTGGAGGAGTTTAAGTTTGTATGAAAATAATTTTCATGCAGATTTCTAAGACTAGTTTTGTTCGGCAGGTGTTTTTTTTATTCTGTGGTATGAATCGTCTTGGATCTACGTGACGATGTCATCTTTGAGACTGGCACTGGAATCTTCGCTGACGTCTTGCTTATGATCGGAGTGACTGATTCTAAGATGGAAGTATACGTTAACGAGGGCTACAGAAGTCACTGGTGGGTCATGGACAGCCTTTAGATCTAACGGCGACATCGACGTCAAGTTCCAGCTCCTATTAACTTTTCTACAACTCACCTAGTTCCGGATTTCTTCATCTGTTAACAACGATTTCAACGAGGACTTTATAAGAAGCTAAGTAAAAAAACAATCGAACTTTATTTTCGGTAACCACGACAAAAGCATCGCCAAATTATCGTTCCGATCTCGAAGAAAAAAATGAACGGAATATAATAAAATACTCGAACTTGGAAAAATGTGTTATGTGTTTGTGAAGTGTTGGAATGAAATGGTGTACCTTAGGTTTTTTTATTGAAATAAAACCATGTTCTGGGGTAAGTCATGAAAGTCAAGGGAGTCCTTCATCAGTAGTGATCACCCAGTAACACCCAGGTTTGCGACATCCAGCCTCATCTCAAACATCCTCCTTTCCTCTTCCTTAGCCGCTCTCTCTTCCCTTTTCTCGTCTTCCAACCTCTGTTCCAACCGACGTCGGTCTTCCCTCTCAGCCTCTAATCTAGCCTCTAGCTGGCGACGGTCTTCTTCCCTCTGTCGCTTTTCCTCTCTCTTCTCATCTTCTCTCGCTCTCTTTTCTTCCTCCCTAACTATCCTCTCTGCTGCTTCCCTCCTCATTCTCTCCCTCTTCTCTTCTTCCTTCTCCCTCCGCTCTTCCTCCCTTCTCATCTCACTAACTACGTAGTGCGCCAACGCTCCGTCTCGGAAACCCAGACTTTCCCCAATCTGTCTGAACCTCTCACTATCTCACTGAGCGCGACCTCGACTTTGCTCTGTGCACCGGGCGATTTGGCATACATCTTAGGCATAGTGGTCTGAGTACTCACTGCGTAAGGTTCCTCTAACAACCCTGTCACTGAGCCGTCATCACCGAAGTCCCGATCCTCCTGCTCAGCCTCCTCCTTACGGGTCCTAGCGTCGCGGCGCATCGCGGCTCAAGCATCCCGCGTAGCCATGTCAGAAAAGAAGGGAAGAACAAATGTTAGTATACACAAAACAAATAACACTTAACTGATACAAACACCTAACAGAATGAATACGCAACACAACAGTCACAGGAGCCGAGGAATCGTTCACCGTCGTACCCCTAAAGGCGAGCAAGTGAACCCTGCAACCCAATTCCCCGTTAATGCTGCACTCCGAGTGTGATCCCTAGTGCAATACACCCACACTCCCGCCAACCGCCCGCTGCGTACCCTTTCACACAACAACTCAAACACACAACATACACATCTGGCACTACCCTAACAAAATAAATGAGTCTATCCCACTTCTGACACCAAAATGTCACGTCCCCCGAGCGGGTTCTGTGACTTCAGCACATCAACGAGTGAATAAGGAATAAAACTCAAACAAAATAAACTAACACAAATGCCAGAATACAATCACACTCTTTTATTCTACAATCAACACAAACACAGGACAAATGGGAACTAACCTTCCCCCAACCCCTAAATAGACCCCCGTCCCAATACTAACTAACAATTACCTCCCCTTGTAACAACCCCAAATAGAACTAACAACAACAGTTTCTTTACAAAGTGTGTACAGCAAAATCAAAATCAACAAATCAATTCAAAATGCAAATCTTCAAATAATAAGCAATGGCGTTGAATCATAAACTATCATCTAGGCAAAGCTGTGGCACAGAAGTAATGTCTCAGTGTTCTTGTCAAGTAGCTCAGCGAGCTAAACAGTCTCTTTCACAATAAGCGGATGATTCTTCTAACTAAATGAATATGTTTTTAGGTGTGGTGCAATGTGAGTCTGTGTGTGCATGAATTAGGTATAAAAACCTCCTGTAATGGTGTTGCCTCGATACATAGGCAAAACCTGCAGCAGTGGCAGAGATCACCACAACACTACTCTGTCGTAGAGGCAAAGGCACCCCACCAGGCTGGTTAGAACCCAATCAACGTCAACAACAGCAACATCAGTACAGCATAACAGGCAACATCAGAAGCAACAGCGTTGAAATAATGCGTAGAAATAAACAGGTAGAAGTAATACGTAGAAGTAATACGTAGGAGTAACACGTAGAAGTAATAGCCCACACCTGTAATCATATACATAGTCTTAACAACCGGCCTACAAAACAATAAACACTATATAATATAATATAACACGCCGTCCTCCGTCCACCATCTTGACCTGTATAATTATGAATACCATGATAATAATACAAGATACTATACACACATTTCAATAATATAAACCAACCTTTGATGCTAAATAATTCGCATCTTCTATAAACACAACCTTTATATAAATGTACATAATCATTGCGACCTCACTTCAATCACACAGTCCTGATTCATTCCGCCCCCCTTTCATCACCACCGTCACCCCCCAACAATTATAGCACATCACGATTACCTCCCTTCATCCATACTACCTTGCCATACTATACTGTAAACATGCTTGCTTCATAATCATCACTTCATCCTTGTTTAGTATAATACATTCTATCGCTCTCCCCATACATACACCCCCACTCTCTCTCTCCCTCTCTATATTCCCCATCGTCGCCTTTGACCCATTTTTATAACAACAACAGCAACGACATTTCCCCCATCACATATACAACAAGAAAATCATAAGAAAATCATATAAAATCAACAAAATTCATTATACATCCTAAAATACATCCCCTTCCCCACACTCATCACCACTCATACACGTACGCAGTTCTCGGAGCGCGCCACTAAAGAATTAAATGACAGGATTTGCTCACCTTATAGGCCTCGGCTTGTGACACCCTTTTTCCCAACACCACAACACGACACAACACTGTCACAATACAATGGGTTAGTCTTTTTGAGAGTCACTTTCTCTTGCTATTGCACGTTATTTCACTTTCCAAATAACACTTATACTGAGGATGAGGTCACCTTAGCTCTATCACAGACGCTAAGTCTTGGTGGGTGTTCAATCGAGAACTACACACACCTTAAGTATGTAACTCTACATTCGTTGACGAATGGTGCCACATCTTCCTTCCGAATTCTAAACATCCTTATCCCGACGAGGGCATAAGACCTTGGGTGGCTATATAAACAATAAACACACCCTTCCAACAGTACCCTACACTACAATGACCTCTGTCACAGGGTTGCTTCCTCGTTAGATTCGCTCCTCTCGCAACAGCATCTCAAACCACTCTGCCCTCCAAAACCGCGCCGGCCACAAGCAAAATAGTCGAGCTCTCGTCAGTATGCACATTCTTTATTACGCGTATCCCTATTCGAAATTGGCCGACTCCCAGTCTTCTACGAAACGCACGGACTTTACGAAACTGCACTTGCATACGCAAAAAGTAAATCGGTCACGCTATTCTATGTACACTATATACGGAGAAGTGTAACTTCGTAAAAAGTATAATTCTCCCTGCTATCTGAAAACTCGTGTCGTCACAGTAAGCCAGGTGTGGATGGTGCCTAGAATGCCGAAATGATCCAGCTTGTGTATTAATTTGTTGTGGGGCAGTGTCAAATGCCTTGCTGAAATCCAGGATGATGATGTCGGTCTGATGGCCTGTGTCATGTGAAGAGAGAATGTCTTGCATAGTAGTGAGTAGTTGGGTTTCGCAAGAGTGGCCTGTTCTGAATCCGTGGTTTCTACTGGTGAGGATGGTGTGTTTTTCGAAGTGGGTATAGATGTCGACAGATGATGTGTTCCAATAGCTTACATGCAACGGATGTTAAAGATACTGGTCTGTAATTTTCTGCTTTGTTTCTATCGCCTTTCTTGAATATTGAGGAGACGTTCTCTGTTACAGTGTTAGCCAGTCTGCGGGGAGCTGTCCAGTCTCTAGTGAGGTGTTGTAGATGGCTGCTAATCCTGGGGAAACAGTTTCGGCGCAGTTTTTGAGAATTCGATTGGGGATGTTGTCTGGTCCTGTAGCTTTGTTGGTGTTCAAGTCTTTAAGTAGTTTAACGACGTCTTCTGTAGTAACCGTTAGTTTATCTACAGCGGGGAGGGGGGTGCCCTTCATCTCTGGCAATGGTGTTTCCTCTCCTTTTGTAAAGACCGACTGGAATTGTTGAAGCAATATATTTGCCTTGGAAGAACTATCATATGGAGAGATCTTTTCTTGAAGAGCGGGGCTGTGTTGTCTTGTCGCCTCATCTTGACATAGCGCCAAAAGGGTTTGCAGTTGTTGTCTCTTAACCCGTCCTCAATGATGGTGTTAATGTGGCGCCATTCTGCTTGCCTCATTTGCCTCCTGCATTCCTTCTGATGGAATCTAAAGTTGGTCCAGTTGCCGGTCTTTTTTGCTTGGTTGTATAGTCTCTTTTTATGCTTTAACAGATTTACTTTCTCCTCTTCTAGACTATAGTATAGGACTCGGTGGTAAGCGTGGCTTAACACTTGACAACAGAGCCAAGTCTGTGGTCCTTCAGAGGAAACTGGCATATAATAATATTATTATTCGACACTTCCAAGAAGCCTGCTGGCAAGTAATTCTACTTTTAGTTTCACTTTAGTAGTTTAGGACTAGGAGGAGCATTTAAAAAATAACATTTTCTGAAATTTCAACCAATAAGGAAAAGGAATAGTTTAAAAGTACTTGTTAACAAATTATTTTATGTTTTCTTTATTAGTGTTTTTTCACAACAGAATGCAATGCCATCATCTTTCATGGTCTTTCGATCAAAATAAATTAAAGATGTCATGGAGTCAACAGGACAAAACAGTCAAAGAGCAGGACAATCTCTTCTGTACAGTTTATAACATTTTTATTTGATGTTATTTTATACAACTAAGTATCACATGTATGTATTACCATTCCTACCAACTCACCTGCGAATAATTTGTTGAAATTACGCACAGGAAAGTCTACATAAAATAAACAATGTTTGAATGCATTGCCTCCATCAAAACAAGACGTCCACTCAAGCGGAACCGGAAACTAAAAAACAGCAATGAATACTTTTGTAATAAAAAAATAAAAATAAAATAAACACACACACACACACACACACACACACACACACACACACACACACAAACACAATTGTGTAAAATATTATTTTTATTAAAACTGAAATTTAATACAAAATATATATAAGAAAGTGTTATTCGAAATCCCATCACGTGAAGGTCACATGACGAAGATAATCTGGCTGCCTCTCTACTTTCGCCTTCTGTTTGGTAACCAACCTGACGGGACGACCAGTGGCAGCAGCGAACACTGACAGTTGTAGACAGAATGTTATATTCGCTAATAATTCTTGCAGCTTTAAGCCACATTGGCTTTGGGCATTACGTTGTTTCCATGCAGCAAGATGAGAAAGGTAGCTTACAAACTATATATCTTAATCTTACTTTCATTTCAGCCAAAAAAATGCAATCAATTATAGCTCAGCATTGCTTTTAGCCTATATTAGTACATATGCCATGCTTATAGGCTATAAATCTTTAGTCCTCAGGATAAGTCGTTTGTTGAACTTATGACTTGTTATACAAGCCTTATAAACATCAAGCATCGGTGTATGCTAAATTCATACTTGTACATGATTATTTGTTGTTGTTTTTTTCATTTTTATTTATTACATTCTTGTTTTTAACTATTTGTAATATTTTATTATAATGAATCTTTACCAGATGCATAAATGGATGTAACAAGTTAAACTACGAAAAGAGATTCAAGAGTCTCAAGTTGCTAAATTTGCAATTAACATAACATGCTTATAATTATAATGAGGGTTAAATACAAATAACAAGATGAACGCATGTATTGATCAAAGTTAGTAAAATCGTGCACAGCAATTATGATCCTAAATCCACAAGTACAATAATAAACAAAGTTGGTGAATCTCTAGTATAACATGTGATCAAGTCTTTGTTATATTCAAATTTATATATAATTATAAGGGCACCCATTATATGTGTGAATGTTTATATTTTATGTGTGTGTTTGTTGGAGAGAGAGAGAGAGAGAGAGAGAGAGAGAGAGAATTTAAAAATCTTGTTTGGTCCTGTTATTCCTATCCTATCCTATCCCGTTACTCAAAGGTCGTTGGGGCACCACAGATGATCGTTTAACCAGCATACTCCATCTTTTTCTGCTCTCAGCAATCCTTATGGCATTGTTTAGTGTCAAACCAGTCCATTCTCGAATGTTGTCCTCTCACCTCTTTTTCGGTCTCCCTCTTCTTTTGCCTTCTTGGACCGTGCCTTGCAGGGTGGTTTTTGCAAGTCCTGATGATCTGGTGACGTGGCCATACCATCGGAGTTTCCGTTTCTTCACCACTGTGAGCATGTCATCGTGTTGTCCAATGGAATTGTGTGATGGTCTGTCAGACTTCGTTGTTGCATGGTGATGTGCTGGGTAAATGAAATGTCCAGAAGTCTTCTGTAACACCTCATCTCCATGCTTCATATTCTTCGCTGTAGATCTGCTGTGAGGGTCCATGTTTCGCAAGCGTATGGGAAATGGAGATGACAAGGGAGTGCATCAGTCTTACCTTGGAATGTAGACTGATGGTCCTGTCTTTCCAAATGGGCTTCAACCTTGGCAGGGCCGCATTTGTTTGTGCGATCCTGGAGAGGACTTCCTGTGGGGACCCATGGTCTGATACATTGTCGATCTGTTATTCACCTACCTTTGTAAGTTTACCTCAGCCATTGATCAGGTACTTGTTCAGTTTTATATACACATGTGTAAGTTATTGAACAAGTAAAAACTAGGGCAGACTTGTGTCTTTGAAAAGTTATAAAGCCATGGTGGTATAATATCAAACTTATTGGATCCAAAATTTATCGACTGCCTGTCCATAAGTCAGCCGTTTCGTAGTTATATAGGCCCCTTATCCTAAAACTAACTTGGGGCCGGGTAGCTCAGTTGGTAAGAGCGTCTTGCTAGTAACCGAAAGGTCGCTGGTTCGAATCCCGGATTGGTCAACGTGTGATCATATTATTTTCCCCTTTACCAACAACTGGCCCGCTGGTGTCAGTATAAATTGGTCCAGTAGTCGCCTATATGCGAAAGTGTCGTGTGACTATAATTAGTATAATCTACAAACAACTAACTTATTGGGAGCCGGAGGTCATTAATATGGTATTTTTCAGTACTAAATCAAACACTACCTGTTAGCGTTTATGGTGGCAAAGAATTGTGCCTCAATAGTGTGTTTAGGAGGGTGTTTGCAGAGTATACCACCTACTAGAACCTGCAACATGTATCAGTATATTAATGAACATTTATCAGTATAATGATCATTGTATTGGATAAGCTTGCAACCGCTGCACATGACAGTTGTACCAATATTTCAGTATGCCACCCCAGCACTAGCTCTGATAATGGACAAGGTAGCCAACTAACACTAACAGTGCTTTATCACATTTAAAGTAAAATATATAATAATTTTAAAGTTCCCTATTTAGTTCAAAGGATTGACCACAATGTACGTGCTACAACTGGCTTCGCTTTTGCATCCTACTACAACGATCACATGGTGTTGCAACAGGCGCCACAGAGCGCCGTTGTCTGGGGAGTGTTTGATGCTATTGGAGCAAAAATCATTGTTAAGGTGAGTGCTGCACCTTTTAAGTTCGTACTTTTTGTTAGGCATTTCTATATTCAGGCATTTCTATATTCAGGCATTTCTATATTCAGGCATACATGGGAAATTGTCACCATGGTCATTCATTTCTAATACTTTATTGCAAATACTGTACAGATTACAGGTACATTATATAAAGTGCACACTATTCAATGACAGCTAGAGGACAGCAAGTGGAAGGTACAGTAAAACCTCCGTTTTACAACCTTTAAATTGCCATTAAAACGAGGTCTTCAATTGGAGGGGTCTTAAAAAGGAGGTAGGACATTTTCGAAAAAGACATTAGAAAATTAATTAAGTAAAATAAATACATGTACAAAAAGTACACATACCATTAAGGGAACATCTACCATCTTTCAGAAATATAGATTAAACTCTGTCTCACAACCAATACAGTCAATATCTTCACGTTCCTCATTATTTAAAAAATAAAAAATCAATGTTGGTATTATAGTTGTTTAAAAGTGTATGTAAGTGCTTAGTGCATGTTTGGAGTTATAACTATTTATAAGATAACCCCATTAATATTGTTGTAATTATTTTTATTCAATTATTGAATAGTTTTGGGCTTTTTTTTTTTTAAAAGAAAGCTGTTATTTCTGTTTGTTTGCATGATCCCACCCACCCGTGCATGTTCTCTTAGTATGTCACTTTGAACACCAGACCTGGTGTCGGCAAGATCTGACAGGCCCCTGCTCAGGGCAAATCTGGTCAGCTCCTTAGAGTGTTTTCAAGCTGTTTTAATGCATCGTCTGCTGTTAAAAGTTGTAAACGAAACTGTTTTCTTCAAGCGCACAAATAGATTATTGCTTTGGAATCAGTTTTTTGCAGATGCTAGGTCATAAAATTTAATTATTTGAAGGTTGCAAGTCGCGTTCTAGAGGTAGTCGTTTAAGAAAGGTCGTTTATATAGTACAAAGCATCGGTGAATTTTTTTCCGGTCGTATTTTGGAGGAAGTCGTTTAAGAGAGGGTCTCAAAACGGAGGTTTTACTGTATTAACATTCCTTAACATTAAGTTAAGTTGACTAAGTATATGGTGAACAGCCAACACACAAACCCACACATTTTCAGCACACATGTTATGAATTTATGAATCATAAACTCTCAATCATCATCATCATCATCATTATCATCATCATCATCATCTTCTTCAACTTGTCCTTGAAACAATCAGATTCCCACAAGACTGTCTTATAATTGTATTATTTGCATTAAAGTTAGTGTTGATGTGGCAATGTGGACGGCACTGGATATGTCACACCTCCTGACAACAGCAACAGACACACCGAAGTTGCAAAAACTCTGTACGACAGCATCCATCATGTCTCATCAGCATAAATAGATAGGTTGATAGATATTGTATATTGCTCTTTGCTGTATGGGTGTCAGTTTTGTGACCTGAAATGCAAGTTTTACTGTTTATTTCATTTTGTAAGTTCAAGGGTAGAGCTAGAGGTGTAGTTTATCAGTATTATAAAAACTTTATGCTTTGATTATTTGTTTCTAGCGCTAGATTCAACTCCAGGGTCAAGGTTTCAGTGTTTATTTTAGGAGTGCACCTTGCACAGCAGGTGCATTCAAATTGTGAAACTGTAAAATCTGTGCACCAGTTGGTGCAAAACTTTCCGTCTGTTACAATAAACAGCATGCTGTTCACTGCTGTATCATCTGCTAGACCCCCTGCATGATAAACATTTCTGTTGTTATTCTTTATTACCTCCATGCATGCGCAATGAGCATATCTACTGATGCGGAGGATCGTGCTTAACCGGACAACAACATCAACATCATATTTATTGGCTATGCAGTTTCCATCTGTTGATACGTACTTTAACTTTTAAATGCAGTTGAAATGAGTTGGTAGTCTCTTGGTCTATATTAATTATGCTTTGATTTACCATGCAGAGTGCCAGCTAGTCCCATATACATTCTATCCCAAAATGAACACTGGGGATCTACATATTCAACATTTGGTCTCCTCTGCTGTCTTTTTTCCTTATTTGTTGGAGTGAGAGATTGTATAATATATACCTGACTATTATGAACCCAGAATGTGGTGGTTTTGTTATTAATCATTGTTATTGTGATTGTAGTATCTGCTTAATTGTTCATTATTATCAGTTATAGCATTGTCTGAGAATAACTTTCATCATATTGTTATGTTGCTTGTAGAATGACAAGTTTAGGCTGCTAATAATGATATGAAAGTATTGTTGAAGCTGATTTGTTGTTTGTTGTTATTGTAAACAATGGCCAACGTTATCTCCATTATTTGATGAGTTGGCAATGTATGCATTGTTTGAATGAGGGCATGTGGTTCTGACCTACTGCTCTTAATGTAGTAAAGCTGTATCAGCATCATTATTATGATAAACCACAGAAATCTCAAACTCGAGATATAATTTTTATCAGTAGTTGATTTGTTTTTAATTAGATGTGTATGTTGTTAATTAATTTATAACCAAATTTACCCTTTAAATATGGCAATTCATTTGCATTAAAACAATTTTTTTTCAACATGTTTGTTTGTTGTTGCTGTTATTGTTGACATGATCTTTTGTAATGGTCTCTCTAATTACGTCTTTTCAGTTCCCTCACTGTCAGTAGCCCTCTCATGCAATCTTCAGTTCTTTGCCTGCTACCCCTACACCACTAATGCAATCTAGTCTTGTTTGTCTGTAATAGCAACATGTTACATTTCATCTCATATTTAATGCATATATTCAGGTGGCAGAGCTGACGAAATCCTACAGCACAGAAACTAAACCTGGAGGTATGCCCGGGATTGGCTACTGGTCTGTGACCCTTGATCCCATCTCCAGTGGCGGCCCTTACACCATTGATGCTTACGCTGAAGATGGAGCCTCCATCCATCTGCATGACGTTATGTTTGGTGACGTCTGGGTCTGCTCAGGACAGTCCAACATGCAGTTCTCCACAGACCAGGTATTTCGTTGTTTTAATAATTATTACATTATTTAAGAGTCGCCTTCATGATCACTGGAAAGACTTGCCAACACTCTATGCACTGAGTGCTAGAACTTTTAGGATACTAACCCAGGTAACCACACAGCAGCCTTAAGTTTTTTTAAACTAAACCTTTTAGAATGACAAACAGATCCAAGAGGGGCCTCCATGGTTGAACTGTTCATGTGCATATGGACATCAATCGGTTTAGTTTTGCTTATTTTCAGATTTGTATTGTCCACTTCTGTGCTATTCAATAAACAATGTGTGTGCCAGTGAGAGAGCGAAGGAAAGGAGCCACAAAATATGACCAGTCTCCTTGAACCTGTTGAATCTTCCCAAGCAGTTTGATCCCTGTAACTGCCTGGAAGTTTTAGGGAAAGTATAATAATTTACTTGTGTTCTAGAACACAAAAGCTATGTTAAAACACAGAAAGTACGTTTTCTGAGACTGTGTTTTATGTAAAGGAATGGGAGGAACAAAATAGTATTGTACCAGATGTTTCCTGAGTAGTGCACAGGTGGTTCCTCTGCTGTTTTACAAGATTAAACTGATGTTTCTGTTGACATTTGCAGGCAGCTCTAGGGACGGGTCATCAGACTCTGCCAGTTTTGGTGGTGAAATGCTGCATCTGGTGATAATGCCAAAATGATTATGTTTGCAGATTTTCAATGCCACAGAGGAGCTGAAAGAGGCAAGCAAGTACAAAGGCATTCGCCTATTCACTGTGGCCATGCGGACCTCACCCACGCCTTTGTACGATTTGGCAGCTATCTCAGAGTACTGGTCTTTGCCTAATGCCAGTAAGTTGTTGTTGTTACAGCAAACCATCTAAAAATGAAATACATAGATTCAGCAATGTGAATCTATGTATTCATTTCTGGATTGTTTGCTGTCATTTTTCAATTAGTTATATTTTTCCCAGACACCGCTTTCTATCCTAAGACAATATCAACAGTTTCATTCCATTAAACTGTGAAACCAATATGAAACCACTGTATTGTGTTGTTACGTTGTAGGCTTTTATGTTTGTGGACGTTTCTATAAATAGTTCCTTAGAGCTATTCCAAAAGAAAAACCCCACAGATGTTAAGAATTCTATGTAATCTTCTGGTGCTGCTATTATAGTCATATTGGCAAGTTGAAAAATGGACTGTCATTTGTTAGTATTTAACTCAACGCTACTACACATTGTCTTTTTCATATTCCTACAGCAACTGTGGGGAACGCTCCATTCACCTACTTCTCAGCAGTGTGCTGGCTATTTGGCAAGATGCTATATGAAAAGCTGCAATATCCCATAGGGCTTATCGACACAACGTGGGGAGGTACACCCGTCGAGGCTTGGTCTTCACCAGATGCTTTGAAACGTTGTGGGGTCAGAGACAACCCTAAGCATCGGTGAGGGCTTTTTGTTTTTGATGTTATACTTTAGATTGCAACTGATTATTTGGTTAGTTGACAAGATGACCAAACTTACTTTGCCTTATTTACAAGTAAGTATATTTGTTTTTTTAATTATATAGTAGAACTCAAGATAATCAATGTTTATAGGGTCCAGTAAACTGCTAGGAGCCTAATCAGGATCACAGTAGAACTCAAAAATTAAAACTGTTATGTTATTACCATTATGATACATCTAATAATTTATTTTTATTGTTATTGTTGTTGTTAAGAATTTCAAGTAAAAATTATATGCAGTTAAATTGTAAACATTATGTCTTACCCCTCCTTCCCTACATATTGTGTTTTTGGTTGTTGCTCATCAGAGATGTAGAACTTAAATATACGCCACTGCAAGGCCCCGGTGACAACTCACAACTATGGAATGCTATGGTCCACCCTCTTCTAAATCTCACTATATACGGTGCTATTTGGTACCAGGGTGAGTACACATTGTGCTAGTTGCTTTATATGGTAGTTTTATAGGTCTTGCTGGGTGTTACTGGGAAATTTCAGCATGCTGGGCCTGGTTACAGGCAGTTGCAATCTATACAAGTTCTTTATTCTTATTATTATAAGTTGAGACGGTTGTTCTTTTCATTTTGAGTATTTTGGGAGAGTATTCCGAAGAAGAAATATGACACTGTAATGATTAGTAAGAGACTAATATCACATTGTGACGATATTATGATCAGATGACAGAAGTTAATGAAACAACTGGGTACTAGTGCATATGTGATGTTTGATAGTAACAGTATATTCCTGTCAGTACATCCATTGATGATGATGGGAGGTAGGGGGGAGGGGAGGAGGGGATTTGTTTCTATTCATTTTGATCTGTAATCCACCTCTTTGAGTAAAGTAGTGCTGAAGCTATTATAAAGGTGTTTGAGGAGTTGGAGTGTTGTTTTAAGTACTGTAAATACAAGAAGAAAAAATGTTAAAATGTAAAATAGGTGAAGCAGACTCGGACGGAGGTGCGAAGATGAATCGCTACAACTGTACCTTCCCAGAGATGATAAATGATTGGAGAGCAAAATTCTCTACAGCGTCAAAACAAACGCGTCAAGATTTTCCATTTGGTTTTGTGCAGGTGATCGTTGTGTGCATGGGCAACGAGGCTAGAATTCTGATAATCTGCAAATGCAATTTGCAAACTTGTATTTTAAGTTATGCTTTCTGTTAACGATTTGCCCATAGCATTTGATTTTAAATTTACCTTGTGATGCATCATAAAGATGATTATTTATGTTGTTGCAATCTACTGAAGGCGAGTCAGATTCAGACTGGGGTATGAAGATGAATCGATACAACTGTACTTTCCCAGTTATGATAGATGACTGGAGAGAGAAATTCTCTGCTGCATCCGCACAAACCCGTCAGGATTTTCCCTTTGGTTTTGTGCAGGTAGTTTATCTTGAAATCCCTGAAACTTGGTGATATGTTGCTGGCAAACACATTTGCAGATTTGCAGAATCTTTGAAAGCTTCAGTTGCATGCTCCTGTGTTTATCTTACCTCCTTCTCACCATGCATCCTACCTATCCTTCACCATTGCATTCTTTCCCTATAGCATGCTTTGATAATATAAACTAGCGTGTTGTGTTTGCTGATGTTTAAAGATGTTTCCAACCTTATTCAAAACTACCAAGACTGCAACCCTAGAATTTTATATTTCTGGCAGTGAATTATCTTTCAAAAAGTGAGGTTCCTACCCATTTCCCTATCCAAGCAGCAAGTGGTGGATACTTAGTTTTTCGCATGAAGAAATTTTTCCTGAAGACTATATTAAGGCGCCTTCTCATGCTTTAAATCAGTCCCTTGATTTTCAGCAAGCCCAGCTGACACACTGACAAGCTGAGGACACAGCAAAATGGCCATCTCTCTGTATCTTAGCACACATCCACACATGCTAACCATTGGCAGCAGAGAAGGGGAGATAGATATTTCCCATCCATTCCACAGAGGATAGCATCCACTAAGGATTATATCCAGGGTGCTATCAATAAACTCCAGCCTCTCTCTTTAGCCACACACCTTTATTACTTGTGTTTTGCGCAAACTTGTTGTCTCCCTTCTAGCTATCGTTGGAATTCATTTGTTCTCATGCAGGATATGGCTTGACTGCTGCTGCCTTCCAGTATTAAAGGCTTTCCAATGCATGACCTCATTTCACAAATATAGGCAAAGCAAAAGCACGCGTAAAGAGAAATAATTTAATGTTCAGGTGAAGCAGACTCTGGCGGGGAACCTGAAAGGCATAGATATAACTGCACTTTCCCAGCTATGATTGATGACTGGAGGGCGAAATTTTCTGCCGCTTCTCAACAAACCTCACCCATCTTTCCCTTTGGTTTTGTACAGGTTTGTTTACCCACATGCTTTACATATTCCTGTTGCATTGGCTTGATTGTATTCTTCATAAAGTTTTCACTCAGTATCTCGCCTACCCTGCTGAGTTGTTTATAATTTTAACTGTTTGCTTACTTTACTTGGTCATCACACAGCCACCCTCTTTATTTACTGGCATACACGTTATATAGTTTTACCCTGATTATGTTAGATGCAAAAAATGTTAAATGTAAAACAGAACAACTATCCTAGTTTTTTTATGAATATATATAATTAATTATTTTAGTTGCAGTGCTTTTAAAAATATTTCATTCAAGGCCTTCCATATTATGTCATGCGGATGAAAGAGGCATTCATTGTTTCGCAATGGAGTTGAATTTTAGGGTTTTGTGTCTTGTGTGCAATATTTAGGAATTTAGAAAATGTGTTACTACCACACCAAAAAAAAAAAAAAAAAAAAGAACCTGGATTGAGAGGAGGTTAATTATGAAAACCTGGAGTAATAGTACATTATAATGCAAAGACTGATTATTTGTTCATTCTTCTGAGAAGTGGTCTTGAAATTATACTTTTTAATTTTAGGCGAAGGGGGACTATAGTTTAGGTGTAGGACTGATGTAGAATGTGAGTGCTACACGATGCTGTTAGCGCTGCAAAGTCTTGAACAGTTGTAAATCCTTTGTCTTTTCCCCTCACACTGACTTGCTGGTTTACAGTTGTCAGGCAATACCCCCGACATGTCGCACATCGTTGGATTTCCTGACATTCGCTGGCACCAGACAGCGGACTATGGTTATGTTCCTAACCCTTTTATGCCCAACACTTTCATGGCTGTTGCCATGGATTTGCCAGACTTCACCTCGCCCTATGGAAGGTCAGGACGTCCACAATCTTTGGTAAAACGTGAACAGTGTATTTTGCTACGTTAGCAGCACATTGCAAATAAGGGGTGTGACATGTGTGCATGGTTATGATCTCCAATATTAGGGCCTTTTGTGTGTGTGTGTGGGTGAGGATGTTTACACGGCATTATTGGGACAAACTAGTGCAAGTTTATATACGTTCTTTGGACAGACCTCCTTGTTGGGACGTCCATTTAATGATCCGTTAGGGTTAGGGTAAGGGTTAGGGTTAGGGGTGAGGGTTAGAACACTTTAAAGTACTTAAAAAGGGGGTCGTAGCATGACCCATTGTCCACAGAACGTATGTGGCGATAGAGGAAAGTCCAAATAACAGTGTCTGCGCAAGTATGTGTGGGTGTGCGTGTGTGTGTGTGTGTGTTTGAGTTGCCGTTGTCATGTTACTTGGTTGGAGATAATTGTGTCTAGTCTGTTTTATGGCTGCTCATTAATTTTGTTTTATTAAATTCATCTCAAGTTTTGCTTAAAGAGGAAGTGGGGAAGGTTGGAGTTGAAGGGTATAATTTGCAGTTTTGAGGAAGCTTCATAAATTCAAACTGGATTCCAGTAAATGCGGGATTATTTTTGACTGTTTCAAACCTTTTGTGCCTTTTTAAAAAAACTACTTTGAAGAATTATTTTTGTTATTATTATTATTATCATCTTCCTTTATTGTTTTGGGGCAAATGCAGCTAAATTCATTTTTATCTCTTTTTTTCAGTTTTTATTTTTATGGTATTTATTTATTATTATTTATTTATTTTCATATTTATATGTCTTTTGTCAGTATTCATCCACGAGACAAGCAAGATGTGGCGGCTCGTTTGTTGATGTCAGGGATGTACGTAGCATATAACCAGGGAGATAAGGCCGTGCAGGGCCCACTGCCAGCCAGCTTCTCACAAGACGGGGATATGGTCACCGTCACCTATGACTCTACTGCTGGATCACTGGTGCTTGCTAACCATGAAGGCTTTGAGGTAAGCTTTTCAATGTTGGCGGCTTTTCTGTGTTCTTTTCTGTTTATTTTTCAGCATTGGCTTTGTTATTGTTTTAGTGTAGGTTTTGCAATGGAATGTGTGTGGACAAGTGTAGTTTG
Source organism: Oncomelania hupensis (assembly GCA_036898135.1). Classification (NCBI taxonomy): domain Eukaryota; kingdom Metazoa; phylum Mollusca; class Gastropoda; order Littorinimorpha; family Pomatiopsidae; genus Oncomelania; species Oncomelania hupensis. The sequence goes on from CM072515.1 coordinate 26,375,864, forward strand.
GTTTGCCAAATACCCCCAAACTATTATATTTGTTAAAGTATGATATAGTATAGCTCGCATGATAGGCTGTCAGCCTTTTGTCCTCTATAGTTGACGTGCTTTATCAAATTACTTTTCCCCAGTATCATCGTACGGTATCCACATGTTTGTGTTAGCTTGTTTAGTTAGTACCAATTAGTATCAATTTGGTGTTACATATGATAGCATATACTGAAATAGCTGTACAAATATTTTCTTCATTGTTTTGTATTGTCATTAGTAAGCAAATACTTATGGCATAGTTTTCATGCCCTTAACTCACTCCCTACTATCCTCTGCGATCACAGTGGTCCCCTTCCCCAGGAACCACTGCAATCACAGTTTCAACTCTGTTTTGTGTTTTTTTGCTTTGATGACGTCAATTTTGATACAAAACTAAAGTTCTAGCTTTCAAATTTGTTCTATTGCCTGCTGTTTCATAGTGCTATTTTTGGTTCTTCAGCTGTAGAGTGATGTAGCAGAGTTTAATTTCGTAATACTGCCTTTGCGTGGTTTTTGCCAATCAAAATGGTGTCAACTACTTTGACAAAAAGTAGGGTCATTTATACTCCCCATCTAAATCAGGTATTTTTCACTTGAAACATTTTAAATTTTGCACTATAGTGTACCAATATGTCAACAATAACTTCAGAAATGTTCATGTTTTTTTTGTGGAGTACTTGTTAAAAAATGAATTGTTTACTAAATAGTACAAATGGCCGGTAAACAGAGAAAAGCATAGAACAAAATCGTCCAGTAGGGAGTGAGTTAAACATAGAATTAGTGGCTCTAACAGTACTTTCAATGCATGGGACTGCTAGAACTAGATAAATTAGAATCTGTTATAATCCAAATTTGAATTATTATTCACTATTCTATTGGCACCTTGAATCGCTGTAATGATATATGTTAGTATTATAAATCAGTGCATCATCTTCATCATCATCATCATCATCATCATCATCATAATCATCATCATAATCATCATATTCTATGAATTTGATGTACCTCCATTGTAATCAGTACATTCTCTACAGGTCTAAACAATAAGACTAATAGAACAGTCTTTTTTTTCCCTCAGTTCTGCTGCTCCTGGAACAGCGAGGACCAGTGCACTGCCAAGAACTCCTGGTGGCTGCCAACGCCCGTTTTACAATCATCAGCCTACACCCTGTCTCTTGATGCTACCGTTTGCGGTGACAGCCAGTTCATCACGGCTGTGAGGTACGCCTGGCGGGAGTCTCCATGCGTCTTCAAGAGGTGCGCCGTGTACTCATCCACCACCACCCTTCCAGGGCCTCCGTTCATCAGCGTGAAGCCTCAAGGGACTGGAAGCCAGTTCACCTACACCATCGACTGGTCTAAGCCTCAGTTCATCCCTGGGTAAATGCTGTTGATGTTGGCTGTTGATAAGACCCCTGTGCTTTTGAAAGATGACTGGGAAAGTACATTTTAATGACTAGGACGTAATCTAAATGTTTATGTCTTTGGGGTGTTTTTAAAAAAACAAATTATTTGCAAGATTACATTGCACCTGCCCCAGTCATATGGATGTATGGCTGTTGTTTTTTTTATTCAAAGATGTTTTGTTGTGTTTGTTCATCTTTATGACTGAATTACATGTTTATATAATGGGAAATAGAAAACCTTCCAATGGGGTATACAGTGAGCTAAGGTGAACAATGATGGATGACACATTCAGCTCTGTGAAAGAGTGTCAAAGAGAAATTGTATGCTAATCTATTTGCGGACAGTTTACAAAGGCCAATGATAATACACAGTTCACCATTGATCCTCACAAAGGAATATTGTAATTCAGCCATAAAATATGCTCAATACTTTATGTCAAGATTTTGGCTTAGAGGACTTTGTTGGAAAAATTATATTCACATATCATGGGTTTCACTTTAGTATTGCACTAAAGATCACATGATTATTATTTTTATTATTATTTTATTATTCTTATTATTTACAATTCTTATTATTTATACTTTAAATAGTTTGTTACCCAAGTTTAACGAAGTTATCTAGAGCTCCTATGCATGTAGCGGCCCTGTGCAAAATGTAATTGTCTTAGAAAGTAACAGGTGTCCCAGTTCAAAATGCAATGCAAGTCTTGGTTCTGTTTCAGGGTTAGTCCCATACTTTTTGTTTCAGTCTATGTGTGAATTATTCACTATGCTCATCTTTAAATTTATCTCGTGTTGTTGTTGGGTTTTTTTGTTGGTTTTTTGTACAAAATTGAAGAAGATCTTGGACTATGGTGTTACAATTTAATGATAGTCAGATCTTCCCTGTTTTTTTTAATGAGGGTATGTTTTGTAATATTGAATGTTGGGTTGAAATACTTGCACCATACATTTTTTTATTGTCTGTCTTTCTTTGCTTGTTTCTACTGTCTTTCTTTCTTTATGCGTTTTTTAAATATGCCTTATCAGTAATTTTATACAGCTGCTATGCAATACTAATGCTGCTTATGCCATAGACATGTTGCCAACTATGATCAGATTGTATTGCCTATGTAGTATTTCTTCAAGGAGGAGAGACTTGTGATTTGCCAGCTCAACCAATTCGACCGAAGCTCTTAATTAATTTTTTAAAGAATATATATCTGTATCATTATTTTGTGTTTGTATTTGAACTTGTGGGCAAAATGTATTTATTTTAGGGTTCTATGTTTATGCGTACATTCACTGTTTCTTAGGTTTGTTTATTAGTGTGTTGATGCTTTTGTTATGACCTCAGAAAAATGTCTAGAATAGTGGCAGTAATTGCGTTATCACAGACCAAACAAAAACAGACCTTCTGTTCACTATTTAATTCATAGCGTACATTTTTGGTACAGCTGTAGTAATAGGAAGCAATTATTGTCGATGATTGTGGTACACTACGATAAAAATTTCCTTGGGTTCGTCCAGACAATACACATTCTGATTTATTTTGAGGAAATTTATCATTCCTAGCTTCTTGTGATATACTTTTGAAGAAAAAAAATTATATATATATTATTATTATATAAATAAATTGCTACAAATGTATATTTTGATTTAATTAGAGCTTTGAATATATTTTGTATTGAAGAAAAGATTTTTTTAAAGTGGATTTACTGGTAAAAATGTATGTCTTGCTAATGGCTTAATTAAGTCTTTCTTCAATTATATTGAGTCGCACTGCTCCGTGATTGCTGTGTTTTTTACAGAGGAGGCTTGATTAGTACTTACATTTACTATGTCTTTGTCCAGCAATGTATAAGCTTACTGAGTGTTGGAGATCTATGAGGCCTAGATGTGTTTGAGGTGTATGCCTCAGTATAGTTCTGGTACTCAATGTCAGTATTGTGACTATCACATTCCCCAAGTTGTTATATTATAAATAAATTACTGCATGTGTGTATTTTTATTTGTTTATAGCTTTAAATAGGTTTTGTATTAAAGAAAATAGTGATGGATTTTTTTGGAATGTAATGTGTACCTCTCTTTCTCCCTCAGTCTCTTGATTTCCTTTGTCTATTATTTTTGTCTGCCTTTCTTTCCTCCTTTCTAAGCATGTTTTTTTAATATACATAATTTACTCATTGTCCACAGTTGCTATGCATTACTGTTTGTGTAATAGCACGGATATTTTCTGCGCAGGTTAGGCTGTATAATTCAAATTTAAGTATTGTTCACCTCTCTCTCTCTCTCCTTTCCTCTCCCCCTCTCCCTCTCTCTCCCTCCCTCTCCCTCCCTCTCTCTCCCTCCCTCTCCCCCTCTCCATCCCTCTCTCTCTCCCTCCCTCTCTCTCCCTCCCCCTCTCTCTCTCTGATGACTTTAATGATGACTTTGTTTATTTGTTATTGTTCCATGATGTGAATGTTATAATCTTGAGTTGTATTTAATAGTTATTGTTAAAGCCCCAAGGGCAAGATGTAAAAAAGCGCATCCAGCGCTTATTCTTTTACCCTTGCAAAATAAAATTGTTATCTTATGTTATCTCTTATATGCCAAAAGAACAAGCAAATTGATGTAGCAGATGTAGAACAATTTGCAAAACAAGCTCATAAATAATTAAACAATATATAACCATACCATGGGTCGGCTGTTGTATCATTTTACACTAAACAGGTTTCACAATAAATCTAAGTTCTAGTTTTACCAGCATGTGGACATTCCCGCGTTTTCTCTCTTATTACATTATTAATATTGCCATAGTTGCGCTCATCATCATCACCATCGTCGTTGTATCAGGCTGTTTGTATTGTATTGCATTGTATTATATTGTCACCATTTTCGTCTTCGTTATAATCAATTTCATTACAGTAGCCCACCACCACCATCATCGACATCATTATCATTATCTTAGTTATCGTCGTCTTTGTCATTATCCTCCTCATCACCATTACCGCCCCCATCACTTTTTGGTCATCATCATTACCATCATCATCTTCAGTAGCATCAGTTATGTTCATGCCCTATCCTATCCTGTCCTGTCCCGTAACTCAAAAGTCGCAGGAGCACCACAGATAATCGTTTAACCAGCGTACTCCATCTTTCTCTGTCCTCAGCAACCCTCATGGCTTCGCTCACTGTCGGTGTCATGCCAGTCCATTCTCGAATGTTGTCCTGCCACCTCTTTTTCGGTCTCCCTCTTCTTCTGCCTCCTTGCACTGTGTCTTGCAGAATGGTCTTTGCAAGACCTGATGCTCTGGTGACGTGGCCATACCGTCGGAGTTTCCGATTCTTCACCCCTGTGAGCATGTCATCGTGTTGTCCAATGGCTTGTGTGGTGGTCTGTCGGACTTCGTCGTTGGTGATATTCTGGTTATAGGAAATGCCCAGAAGTCTTATGTAGCACATCACCTCAATGCTTTGTATTCTTCGTTGTAGGTCTGCTGTGAGGGTCCATGTTTCGCAAAAGTATAGGAGTATGTTCATGCATCTCTATCCAAAAATAGTCGTTATATGTGTTGCCTTTATCGTCGGGTGAAAGTCGTCACCACCATCATCACCTCCACCACCACCACCACCATCACCACCACCATCATCATCATCATTATAACCCTGGTCACAATCACTACCATCAACACCACCACCACCATCACAATTACCATCACTATCGAGTCAAACGCAGTATTATGCCGTTCCGATCCATTTATAATAATAATAACAATAATAATATTATTAATCAACAACATCGTCATCATCATCATCGTCTACATCGTCGTCATCATTATTACACTCGTTGTTGTTGTTTTAACAGTGGTTGATTCAACCTCGATATGTAACTCAGATTCGTTTATCCACGCAACCTGTTCACTCAGCAACAAGGCAGGAGTCGTCGTATGAAGTTTTCCAACTTTATTCAGCGTACATCAACAACTGCATATAATCGCTCAATTGCTTTGTCCACTTTCTCACTTTTTCAACAATGACTCTTGTTGAGTATGTTTAACGTCCCCGGATACATTAAGCGTATAGGAGACACTCTATCTAGTTCAGTTCAGTTCAGTGAGTAGATTAACGTTCCCGGACACAGTGCGTATAGGGGACAAAGTATGACTCTGTTGTTTGTAGATTATAGTCACACGACACTTTCGCATATAGGTGACTACAGGACCGATTTATACTGACACCAACGGGCCAGTTGTTTGACTCTGTTGTTGTTGTTGTTTGTAGATTATAGTCACACGACACTTTCGCATATAGGTGACTACTGGACCGATTTATACTGACACCAGCGGGCCAGTTGTTGGTAAAGGGGAAAATAATATGATCACACGTTGACCAATCCGGGATTCGAACCAGCGATTTGACTCTGAAATAGCGCGGCACTTATATAAGCCTAGTCTCTCTATACTCTTGAGAACGTTCGGACATTCCAGCGTGACGCAATTACAGCCAATCACATTAAAATTCGTCATCAGACATATGCACTGTCTTACGTCATACAACTTTCTTCAAGCTAGAAGAATCGCTCAGCTACTAGTAGATTTATCTAGGTGCCTCGATCATAGTAAACAAGCAACCCTAGAAAATTCTCCAATAATATCGACCACCGAGAATTATCAACATTATACAAAGCTGCTTCCAACCACAACGCAAAATCAAATCAAAGGTAAATACATTCTGTTACTGCATGATGCTTTGCAAAACAAAACGATAGGATCTATCGTGCGCGTCTCAAACGTAACAATCATCAAGCATCATCATTATGCTCACAACCATCCTCATCACCGTCGTGTCAAACGCAGTATTAGACCCTCCCCACGCCGCTCCTTTGATAATTATTATAAAGCAGTGAATGCTCAACCAGATCGGGCTAATGGCCTGTCTTCACTGGATGGTTCGTGGAGGTTCAAAAACGTTTTGTTTTTTTTCCGAGGTTCTCAGATCCCGAACCACGATTGATGAGCCTTTTGGACCAAAAAAAAAAAGGTTCAGAAATCTAGGTTCGGGATCCGAGAACCTAAAAAAAAAAAAGTTATTAAGCCTCCACAAACATTCCCTACGACCTTCGGGTTATGGGACAGGATAAGGATAAGGATAAGATTCAAATTAAGGCAAGCCATAATGATACTACTAGCTAGCAACTGTCATTAACAGTTGTGGCCGTTGAAATTTTCCCTTTGCCAATGCATGGTAATGCTGACTTTTCCCCTGCTGCCGTATAAGATCGAGTGATTACGACCCCCCACTCCCCTCGATCCACCCTCCCCTGGGAATCATTTGTGTCCCCACAAGATTGGGGAAGAATGGTGGGGAAGAGCGGGGTGTGTGGCGTGGGAGTGGGTATAGTATCCTTTTGGCATACACGCATGTTGACATATTTATTCTATTGTATTGTCACACACACATACACACCTCCCTCCTCTAATCTCCTCCTCCTAAGCGTGTTGAAAATAGCGTAGTAAAATTACTGGATGTGAATTTTAGAAAAAGGTAGATTTGGTGGTCAATGTGGTATGGGTGAAGGGATGGGTTGGGGGTAAGGTTGGACAGCACGAACTGAGAAGTGTGGCGCCTGGTAGCGTTGAGGTCTGAGTGTTAAAGTCATGGCTCAAGACTTCAATGTCTACGTTTCCACTGCCTGTTAAAGCCATGGCTCAAGACTCAATGTCTAAGTTTCCACTGCCTGTTAAAGCCATGGCTCAAGACTCAATGTCTAAGTTCCCACTGCCTGTTAAAGCCATGGCTCAAGACTCAATGTCTAAGGTCCCACTGCCTGTTAAAGTCATGGCTCAAGACTCAATGTCTAAGTTCCCACTGCCTGTTAAAACCATGGCTCAAGACTCAATGTCTAAGTTTCCTCTGCCAAGCGAACGTGTGCGGGTCAAACAAACTTAGTTATGAGGATTGTCAGGTCACCTACTCCTTTCGGATGACAGTACAAACCGAGGACTAATCTGTGTCCACGTGCTATCTCTCTGTCTCTTTTCCTTTACTTCTTCCTTCGCTCGTTTCTTTCTTTCTTTTTTTTCCCTTCCTTCTTTATATTCTTTCTTTCGTTAGACTTTGTCTTTCCTTATATTCTTATATTGTTTCTTTCCTTCTTTATATTTTTTATTTCTTTCTTTATATTCTTTCTTTGTTTATATTCTGTATTCTTTCTTTCTTTATATTCTTTGTTTTTTTTTCTTTATTTATATTCTTTATTTCTTTATATTTTTTTCTTTCTTTCCTTCCTATCCTATCCTATCCTATCCCGTAACTCGGAGGTCGTAGGGGCACCACAGATGGTCGTTTAACCAGCATACTCCATCTTTCCCTGTCCTCAGCAACTCTGATTGTTTCGCTCAGTGTCAAACCAGTCCATTCTCGAATGTTGTCCTCCCACCTCTTTTTCGGTCTCCCTCTTCTTCTACCTTCTTGCACTGTGCCTTGCAGGATGGTCTTTGCAAGACCTGATAATCTGGTGACGTGGCCACACCATCGGAGTTTCCGTTTTTTCACCACTGTGAGCAGGTCATCGTGTTGTCCAATGGCTTGTGTGATGGCCTTTCGAACTTCGTCGTTGGTGATGTGTTGGGTATAGGAAATGCCCAGATGTCTTCTGTAGCACCTCATCTCCATGCTTTGTATTCTTCGTTGGAGATCTGCTGTGAGGGTCCATGTCTCGCAAGCATATAGAAAGATGAAGATGACAAGGGAGCGCAGCAGTCTTACCTTGGAATGTAGACTGATGGTCCTGTCTTTCCAAATTGGCTTCAACCTCGCCAGGGCAGCAGTTGTTTGTGCGATCCTGGAGAGGACTTCCTGTCGGGACCCATTGTCTGATACAATGGCTCCTAAATATTTGAAGCTATGCATTGTGTTGAGGGATTGGCCTTGGACTTTTATGTCCGTGTTGATGCCATTGGTGTTGTTGGTCATCATTTTTGGTCTTCTCTGCACTTATTTCCATTCTATAGGCTCTGGAGGTGGTGTCAAGCCTCTGTACCAGGTGTTCAAGTTCTTGTTCCTCTCCAGCCAATCCATCAATGTCATCCGCAAAACGAAGATTTGAGATTGCTCTTTCCCTTATGCTGACTGTGCCTTCGTGATCTGCAAGGGCCTCTGACATGATGCGCTTTAGGAAGATGTTAAAGAGTGTTGGAGAGAGTAGGCATCCATGACGCACACCGATTGTTGTTCTGAACCAGTTTCCGATGGCGCTGTTGTGGAGGACTGCACTGGTAGCCTTGTCATACAGGCTTTTGATGACTTCAATAATTTTAAGGCTGATGTTGTACACTCTCATGGTTGCCCACAGAGCTGCATGCCAGACTCGGTCAAACGCCTTTCTGAAGTCTACGAACACATGATATAGATGTTGGTGCTGTAAGTATTTCTCGCAGATTATTCTGAGGTTGAAAATCTGTTCAGTGGTACTTCGCCCTGCCCTGAATCCTGCTTGTTCTTCAGCTATGATTTGTTCAGCTTGGGGTTTCAACCTGTTGAGTATTATTTTCAGGAGGACCTTGCTGGGATGGCTGATGAGGCTGATGGTGCGGTAATTTTCACATTCCTGAAGGTTACCTTTTTTGGGGAGAGTGATGACAAGCGACTGGGTCCATGGTGTAGGCTACTCCCCACTCTGCCAGATTTTGTTACAGATAATGGTGAGTACGTCAATCATCGCTTCTCCTCCTGCTTGAAGCAGTTCCGGGGGTATGTTGTCCACTCCCGCTAACTTCCCGTTCTTCAGCGATTGCACTGCTGCCTCAACTTCTTCCCGGAGAATTGGGAGGATTCCTTCTTCTTCTCTGTTGTCAGCATGTTTTCTTTCTTTATATTATTTCTTTCTTTATGTACTTTCTTTCTTTCGTTATATTCTTCATTTCTTTCTTTTTCATTCTTCCTTTCCTTCTTTCTTTTCGTTATTCTTTTCTTTCTTTCCTTCTTTATTTTTTTAAAATGTGTTCCTTCCTTCTTTCTTTCTCTCTTTCTTCATTCCTTTCTTTCAATTCTTTATTTTCTGTCTTTCTTCCGTCCTTCCCTTTTCTTCTTTCTTTGCTTCCTTCCTTCTTTCTTTCTTTTTTCTTCCTTTTTAAAGTCTTGTTCTCCTTTGTTTTGTTCTGTTTTTACTTCGTTTGTTTCTTTCTTTTCTTTGTTTTCTTTTCTTTCCTGTTAATATAGGCCTAGTAAGCTAGTAAGATCACAGATAAGAATGAATATAACCCAGAATTTCCCCATAAAAAGGGACAATAAAGTTTCAACAATAAAAAATATATAATAAAATAATAATGTTATTTCTCTAGCCTCATGCACTGGTTATATTCAGCCAGTTGCGCATGTACATCAAAGACTTGGAAAGAGCTATAATTATAGCCTGCCCTTGTAGTTTTGGAAACGGGAATTTCCATAATTATTTGGCTTCTCAAGGTTACACGAACGAACTAGAAGTCTCTAGAACTTGTCGAGTCATTTTTTTTCTCACGTGATTATCATCTGATTTAGTTGTGAAGGGCAGCCATTATTCCGCGAATTCATTTTGAACTTCTTTAAAGCATTTTCTGGCAGTTATTCCTTATAGTTAGGCTTACATAAACTTCATGGTACAGTGATAAATCAATAGGATATAGTTCAGTTGAAGTCAGTGCGACTAAAATAGCTCAGCGGTAACAGTACCTGTTTGCGTCATCTGTTCCTTCTTTAGTCTTCGACGAAGTGTGTTTGCAAATACTGTAATTGTGTTGTTCTAGAAATTGGCATCAGAGATATGATATGCTATTTGGCCGCTTGATAGCATTTGCTTACACCTACGGTATATTCATAAGTTTGTATTATCTCTGTCTCGTTTTCTAGCTTACACTTCAGTGTTTTCTTATAGGCCTATACCAACTCCATGTGTGAATTGTAACATTTACTTCGACATTTCACAGCCTTGACAAGAGACAAATGAGAAAGAGAGTTGGCTTGAAGCAGTTCTAAGCCTTCGAGTGTGAACTGAATGCTTCAATTTTGTTTACGGGTGTAACTTGCGTTAGGCCTAATTATTTACAACTAAACCTCTTACGGGATTAAAAGACGTCCAACAGTAAACCAGGAAGACGTCACTGCATGAGGTTTGTAAACCCTTTTTATTAGCTAATTGTTGTCATTCTAGGTAAACATTTTTAAGTTGTTTGAATGAGCCATTGTTATTGTTCTAAGTGTTAAGGTTAATATAAGAATATTTAGTGTTATTGCTATATTATGCAACTGGTTTGTTTTAGATTGTTTTGTATGGAAGGGAGAGGGGATTCATTCTTAAATCTTGAATCTGGTGTGTGCCAGGGCGTTCTTTGAATAACTCTTCTCGCGTTCCGACGTTATTATCCTTTCATTTTATTTTCCATGCTTACAGAGTGATATTGTCAGAAACATAATTATAAACTATTGATTCTCTTGCACTTGCAGTACTGTGAAGTTCTGTAAATTAATCTTGTTCAGTTTTGTATGACGCATTCATGAACTCACGTAGTCGTTTCAAGTCCAGGGGCCCTATTCATGAAGACCTTGACCTTTATCTATGTTTATTTTTATTTAAGCTGCGCAGTCGACAGTGTACAGAGCAAGCAAGCTAAGATCTTATAGACCTACTAGTGGTTTTGTACCCTGGCAAGCCAGGGTACACAGGTTGCTGTTTAAAATGTAGACAGAGAGACAACTGTTGTCTGCGAGTTTCATTTGGACGAGGATACCTCCCCATATCCCCCTTGATACCTCCCCATACCCCCCCCCCCCTGATATCTCCCTGTACCCCCCCCCCCCTATGATACCTCCCCATACCCCCTTGATACCTTCCGTACCCCCCTTGTAACCTACCTGTACCCTCCTTGATACTTCCCCGTTGATTGTTTCGCAGGTATGGATGAAAGGAATCGACCATCACCATACCCCCTTATATATACCCGTATCCCCGTTATGCCTACCCATGCCCCTTTAAACCTACCCGTAGCCCCTTTTACCTACACGTACCACCCCATCCCGATCCTAGGTAATAATAATAATAATTATAATAATAATAATAATAATAATATAATAATAATATTAATAATAATATTGAATATAGAATAATACTAATAGAAATCATAAAAAACACCAAGGTTTTAAAAGAAAATTTGATATAATAATAATAATAATAATAATAATAATAATAATAATAATAATAATAATAATAATAAATTATTATTATTAGTTTATAAATAATAATAATAATAATAATAATAATAATAATAATAATAATAATAATAATAATAATAATAAATTAAAGGTAAAAAGCCTAAATTAAAAAGAAAAGCTATCCATTTTGTAGTTTTTTTTTAAAAAAAAGGCCCGCGTGAGATTTGAACTTGGGTCGCCCTGCACGGTAGGCGAATGTTTTACTAAGTAAGCTACAAAGGCTTCGTAGAAATACCATCAATTTTTTGGTCTATATGGGAAAACATGCTGAACCCTCAATTTGATTTTTAATGGAAGCGCGAGGAATGAGGCTATTGCAGTTTGTGGACATTTTATCTCAGAAACGGTTAAACGTTCGGTAAGGAAATGTCGGCTATAACGATTTCGCTGGCTTTGAGCGCACAGCAGGCCGATTTGCAGCGCCCAGCACCTGCCCAGATCAGCGTCCATACCGGACAAACTTTATAGTAGAGGCGAAGATGGACTTCCGGCTAAGCAATTTATATAGATGTCTTATAGGCCTGGATACCACATGACTAGAAATTCTGTGATCCAGTCAACCAACTTTTTGCATGAATTCTAAGCCTTTATAATATACATTCTAATTCGTAATGAGCCTTTATACAATATTTTATTTTTTTTTTTAAACGAGATCGAAAGTGACTGCTTTTATACTATATATGTTACGCAGTTACATTTCTGGGGCATATAGCTTGTGACCGACACTAAAATTACACTGACCCTGGTATTTTAGGTGCTATTCACTTACTTTAGCTGGTACGGATAACTCACTGCACCCCCTCACCGCACCCCACTCCCTGAAAATATCTTGCCCCCTATCCCACAACATCTCCCGACGCAGCTGCAATAACATGGGATTCCGGGGTCATGAGGCATTATGGTAGCACATGGGTACTCGACATTGCGCAAATTTGTATCTAATGCTAGTTGCTATTTTTAACGCCTGTTCGAAAGTTTCATAACGCAGATAGCACGGAAAAATCTAGAAGAGAGCCTTGTCAGGGCGAGGTCATGAATCTTGTAACTGCAGTCCTTATTAACAACACAAAAATGCAGGATTTCGCAGAAAAAGGCGATTGTGGATGGTCTTATTGACAATGTGATCTGTCTTGTATGGGTTTTAATGAAGATAAACCATTCTGCTTCTCAGCTGAGGCAACAACAGGCCTAAATCTACATGACAGAAAACGGATTTTCCCTATGTCCATAACAAAACTGTCGATTCATTGTTACGCGACCAACTTTCATACTAAAGAAAGAGAAGCATCTGCTGGTTGGTTGGTAGGTAGATTACCGTCCCCGGACACAGTAGGGGACTTGTATCTGCTGTCTAGCATAGTCATCATTTATAATATCCGAATTCTCCGGTTATCTTGGTTCTTGACTCATTATTTGGTTATCTGATTTAGCCTAATTAATGTAGGTTCGGATCGGTTGGTAGGACGTGTTGGTGGGCTGGATACTGAGATATAATTAAATAATTGTTGACTACTTTGGTGGATGATTGGTTCAGGTTCCCGCTGCATAAAAGACATTTAATAATTTATTGAGCTGAATTCAAAATAAATGCTTCTGCAACTAGACAATGATAAGGACGACTAAATAAAAAATATGTTGCGACGACGACGACGATGATAATGATGATGATAATGACGACGATGATGATGATAATGACGACGACGATGATAATGATAATGACGACGACGATGATAATGATGATAATGACGACGATGATGATGATGATGACGACGACAACGGCGACGACTACTACTACGACGATGACATTACTGACAACAATTACGGAAACTTCAGGTACAGCGTAATCCTAATAATCTATGGTTTTGTGTTTCTTAATTAAATATAAACCAACAGGTTGCTGTGGAGGAAGGAAAGTACAGGTCGAATTTGAACCAGGAACACGTTCGCCCATCTTCCATGCATCCCAGAGTCAGCTCTCTTGCGCTGTTACCGCTGACCTGCCTGCCCCCATCCATGTACAACGTTCCCCACTATTCTCTGACTCTAGCCCTGGTTGTTATGTTCGCCGTGTCAAAGAGAAAGTCACAACACAACTGACGCCAAACACTGGTGGTACTACACAAGTATCACAGACATTGTTTATAGTTTACTTTCACCACCAGCGTGAAGTAAGCTTTATCAGAAAGTTTTCCTGGTTTCGACGGAGTAAACCTTTCTTTTTTTTTTTATCTGAGTATAGGCAAAGACAGTTTCTGGCATTGTTGAATATTTTAGTCCAACAGCAGCTCCACATTTTGAAGCGAAGCAGAGGAAGAAAGCAGTGACCAAGTGGCACGGCAGGCATGCCTGTCGAGTATACCCAAGGCTGCCAGTGGTTTCCAGGGGCGTCGTCCACGAACCCAGAGGAAGCGTCTCACTGCGAGGGGCATCGTTTAGCCACCTTCTCTAATTGGCCTCAGGAGCACCCTTGTTCGCCTATCAAGCTCGCCAGTAACGGGTTCGCGTACTGCGGGCAGGGAGACTCCGTCAAGTGCTACTTCTGCGGCTTGATCAAAGATGGATGGGCAAAGGACGAGAAGCCGGACGTCGTTCATCGTCTGCAGTCTCCTAACTGCCCCATGGTGGTAGGGGAAGGCCTTGAAGGAGAAGGCGAAAGAGAAAGAGGAAGAAGAGGCACAGAAGGAGCAGAAAGAATAGAGGAAGGAGCCGCAGGAAGAACGGGAAGGCGAGCAGTTGAAAGAGGACAAGTGTGTGGTCGCAGGAATGTCCCTATACCGACGATGATGAGGCTCAGAAATCCAAGAATCCTCCTTTCAGCACCAACGCATACAACCGTTGCTGCTCCTCACAACCACTATAATACTGACGACATTGATCTCAGTGCTGAGCGCTTCAAGCGTGAAACTGGCGTTCAGCTCCGATATCTGCGTTCAGTCGTGCAACGAACTGGAGAATTAGGGGCGGTCCGCGCCAGACAGGAGCAACAGCAGGGAGATGGTGGACAGAGAGGAGATTTGAACCTACATAGTGATCAACACATCGCTACCGCAATGAATGCTGGATGGGCGGTACATCCAGGTAAAACAATTACTACTACTACCACCACCACACTACTATAAAACCTTACTACAAAATAATGTTATAGGAAACGCTTATGAAGTGTTTGCTTTTGACATTCATTAGACATAAACATTATTATGTAGGTTGAAGATCGTAGTGCTTAGTATATACATTATATTATAACTTTAGGCTCTTTGAAGTTACAATAATACGATTATGTAGACATATTCGATCATTACTTTAGGCGCAAAAAACAAAACCCTGGAGCACAAGTCATCCGCTTTATAAAGCATGTCTTTGCATGACTAACTAGCTTTATCTTGCTGGCCTATTATGCCTCGCTGGATTGGTATGATAAAACACATAATATAGTACATCCGAACAATTATGAATCGCTCAATGACTCTTTACAGCTTGCAATATTTGTTCCAAAAGACCTACGACCGTTAATCGTTTGCCGCGTGGGGGTATTTTAGGCACAGATTTAGACTAAATTTATCAGCTGTACATGTATTTGTACACCACAAAAAAAATCTTTTACAGACGCAAGGATCAGCGACTTATCTACATGTAGGCGAGGAGTGGATATTCACATTTAAAAGGGCGCTATTTTCAAACCTCTGAATTAATTAAATTTTTATTTAGCCTCTGATCAAATTCGCCCATTTTTAAAAAGCAATTGATGAATCAAACATGTACCAAGATGTAGAGTTGTGTGTGTATGTGTTAATTTGGTCAGTTAATTTTCGAAATCAAGCAGTAAAAATCTATTACTTCTTCTGCGAAATTTTGTTGAGAACTACACTGAAGTTACAAAAGACAGCTATCTTGATCGATACTACGGGGTAGAATTATCTTTTGCAGGACAAATCCGGGCTGGAGAGGCAGAGTCTCTTGAACCGCTATTCCCGAACCACGGGTCGGTGAAAAGTCGTCACGAGTCTTTCTTGTACAAATGTCCTTTTCATCTTCGAGAGAAGAAACGTGAACTGTGTGAGGCTGGATTTTTCTACACAGGTGAGGAAGATTTTTAAAAAATCTTTTTGTATTGCCAGACTCATCTGGAACTTCATAAGAACATTACCTAGGTCAGTGGCCTGTCTCCGCTGCCATTATATTTGCTCTATCGCAAAGGTCAAGGTCATTGGAGTAATTCTGTTGCTAAACACGTTTTGCTCAAAATCTCAAAAATGACTAAAGCGATTTTGTTGAGTTTGGGCATACAGGTACCTCAAATCATGGGCCATCCTTCAGAAGCAGTCCGGTTGTCGGTCAGTCAGTCGGTCGGTCACTCCGAATGTCACTTATTTTGTGTTCCAAACACACTTTTTGCCTAATCAATAATATTGCCGCTCTTGCGACCAAAGTTCCCATGGAAAATTCAGCGCGCGACTATTTTTTATGACAAAATTCCATAAAATTGTGCCGCTGCGACCGTCACTGTATCAATATGGACTATAGTATTATAGGCCTATTTCGCTAAGTATCCTTGGTACCAGTGAACTGATCACATAAACTGAAACGTTTTTATTTTCAGGGCTCGGGGACGTGGTGATGTGCTGGTACTGTGGGCTTATGCTGTACAACTGGCAACCCCATGACGACCCCATCCACGGCCATGTGAACCGGAGACCTTCGTGTCGTCACTTCCGACTTCCGCAACCATTTTGATGAAGAACTGGAAGTATTAGTCTCTAGACGTAATTTGATTTTTGACAAAATCGTAATATGTTAATACACATTTGTTCTACTTTTCACCTTTGCTATGTGTAATACTACCTTTCTTTTTGTTATTTATATTTTTTTAAAACCACTAAAAGATTTTAAATGAATAGACCAAGAAAATTATGCAATAAATATTTATTTCCGGTTCCTTCCCCCTCCCCAGTCCTCTGAGTATACATTTGTATGACTGAGTTTTTCTTCTCTATTTTTGTCCTTCCCTGGTTGATGTAAGATTACGATTAATAAATGTAAATATTTTTTTTTCATCTTAAAACGTAACAGGGTCTTTTAAATGTAAATCAGTGCCTCTGGAGAAAGAAAAGTATATAATAGTGCTTGTAATAGTAACTTAAACAGGATGATAATGCTTGCAGTTTTTTAAGGCGCATGACTCCATACAACAGTCATGCTCCATGTACAGGAAGAACAACAACAGTGAGTCCAGACTACTATTTCATGGTCACAAATGGACCTAAGCCTATGATCTTATCCATTGTAAATATAAAAAAAATTATTGCAAATTATATAAAAATATTATTATAAATTATGTGGTTTTTTTTAAATTCCAGTTGTTATTGTTTCTCGAATTTTATGTGGGCACAATGAGTGGTTTATGCAAAGTTTTATTGACCTGTCATTATCATTAACCACTACATATTCTTTTTATATGTAAATGTATTTGATGGTTTGATAATAAAGTCTATATGTTTGATATGTATTACAAGATTTCTATTCATATTTTGTTCAGAAAGCTTTCCGTTGCATTGGGTAATTAATTTTTATTACATAAACTAAAATGTAACCATCTGCTTTATTTTGCGTTAGAATTGTATAAAGGTATTTTTAGTACATAGTTTAAACTGAATGTAGTATTGTATCTTCGTTTGATGCTTTAAGAAATGTATCATTATTATTCATCGATTATTTAACATAAAAATGTATCATTATTCATCAATAATTTAATATAACACCAAGTCGTGTTATAAATTACAAGTTAATGCTAGCGGAATGTAATGACGTTTCATTTTTAATACTGATATCGAGATAGAAAAACACATATCATAAGTGCAGATTCAGTATGAAAAACATTACATTAGCATGGCATGCGTACTTATAATTGCTCAAACGTGGATAAATCTACTTATTTTATGTATTTAAATCCCTTACTTGGATTTTACATTATAATCACAGCATTTTATGTTTTGGAAAACCTGTGAAAATATTGCTCTCTCTCGCTCTTTCTCTCTCTCTCTCTCTCTCTCTCTCTCTCTCTCTCTCTCTCTCTCTCTCTCTCTCTCTCTCTCTCTCTCTCTCTCTCTCTCTTTCTCTCTCTCTCTTTCTCTCCCTTTCTCTCTCGCTCTCTCCTTCTCTCGCTCTCTCTCTGTCAATTGAATTGATCTCTACAAAACTAGTCTAGCTTATTCCGGTTCCACTTTGTGGAATAACTTTCCCGAAGATCTCCGCACGCCAGCATCTAAATTTACATCATTTAGAACACGTCTCCTAAAACACATTAAAAATTAAATACACATTAATTGATAATGTTGTTGATTGATATTAACAACATTAATTTTATTTCCATTGTTTGAAAAGGATTTTATCTAAAGATGACTTTGTTTATTTGTTATTGTTTTAATGATGTGAATGTTATAACCTTGAGTTGTATTTAATAGTTATTGTTAAAGCGCATCCAGCGCTTACTCTTTTACCCTTGCAAAATAAAATTGTTATCTTATCATATCTCTCTAAACTGTAAATACCAAATCTGCATATAAAACTACATCAGATATGAAATGTTTTCTGAGGAGCAAACCAGAGTACCCGGATAAAATCTCCGGGAAGTTATCCGAGTCGAAAGTAAATAATATTGGGAAAAACATAACACCCAGATGTTGGATCGATCCCACATCTGTCAGGCGCCATTGGCTTCTGGCCTGTGGACAAGGCAAGGTAGTCCCGCCTTTCACCACTCGGCCACAACGCTTGCTATAAAAGTGTTTTTATTTTCCATTCATATTTATCTGTGTGGCATTTCTTGTGTTTTTGTTTTTAAAAAATGTATAAATGTAAAATGTGTGTTTACAATATCCCGACCGACCCACATTTTTTGTCCCGACCGTAAACTATTTTTGGGGATCGTCTGGAAAAAAAACTAAAAAAAAACCATCTTATCCGAAGTTAAAAAAAAAAAAAAAAGGCTTTAAGAAAAAAAGCCGACTTACCAACCCAATTTGTTTTTCCTATGTTACCATAAACAGACATATTATTTTTTTTGGCCTAAAGAAAAAGAGTGAAACCGAACTTTGTTTTCGTTGTTTATAGCGGTGCCTTTTTGTTACTGATTTTGTTGTTGTTTTAAGACGGAGATAAGAACAAATAATTTGGTTATTACTAATATCGTATTTAACGATAATAAAAGCCTATATATATATTTAACGATAATAAAAGCCTATATATATATATATAGATAGATAGATAGATAGATAGATAGATAGATAGATAGATAGATAGATAGATAGATAGATAGATAGATATAGATATATATATATACTTTCATAAAGGTGGTGGGTACTATACTATTTAATCCAGACAATGTTTGTAAAGAAACAGTTTTGTATGAATTATTTGTTTTGAATTTTTATTCAATACAATGTTATACCTATGATCATTTACATCTTTTTGCGTCATCTATGTTATTATCTTATTTGTTATTTTCTTCAATGTCTCTTTATTTTCTGTGTGATCAATAATCGTTACAGTCATTAGTATATTCTTCTGCTTGTTGTTTCTGGTGGTGGTGGTGATGTTGTCGTCGTCGTCTTTCTTCTTCCACATCCTCATAATTTAAAATAAGTACAGAAAAAAGTAAAGAAAACAATAATACAAAAAAATCTAAATTTATAACTTTGAGTGCTTAAAGCATAGCTATACAAGGACCATGAAGTACAATAATAATAATAATAATAATAATAATAATAATAATAATAATAATAATAATAATAATAATAATAATAATAATAATCCTATCCTATACCGTAACTTGAAGGTCGTAGAGGCACCACAGATAATCGTTTAAACAGCGTACTCCACCTTTCTCTGTCCTCAGCAACCCTCATGGCTTCGCTCAGTGTATAGCCAGTCCATTCTCGAATGTTGTCCTCCCCACCTCTTTTTCGGTATCCCTCTTCTTCTGCCTCCTTGCACTGTGCCTTGCAGGATGGTCTTTGCAAGGCCTGATGATCTGGTAACGTGGCCATACCATCGGAGTTTCCGTTTCTTCACCACTGTGAGCATGTCATCGTGTTGTCCAATGGCTTGTGTGATGGTCTGTCGAACTTCGTTGTTGGTGATGTGCTGGGTATAGGAAATGCCCAGAAGTCTTTTGTAGCACATCATCTCCATGCTCTGTATTCTTCGTTGGAGATCTGCTGTGATGGTCTATGTTTCGCAAGCGTATAGGAAAACGGAGAAGACAAGGGAGCGCAGCAGCCTTACATTGGAATGTAGACTGATGGTCCTGTCTTTCCAAATGGACTTCAACCTTGTCAGGATAGCAGTTGTTTGTGCGTCGGGACCCATTGTCTGATACAATAGCTCTTAAATATTTGAAGCCATGCACTGTGTTGATAATAATAATAATAATAATAATAATAATAATAATAATAATAATAATAATAATAATATAATAATAGCTGCTCTGTGGGTTCGGGCCAATAGAATAGACCCAACGTTTCCCGGCGTGTCGTAAGAGGCGACTAACAGGGGTGATGTTAGCACGGCATCACTGGGCGAAAGTCTTCTACACAGAAGTCACCGGCCAGGGCGGAGGAACCTCACGTTACTACAGGTTCAACGACCACGTGCTCAGGGCCAAGGCGAGCCACACTGTATTCGTGGATTTCGGCTGTGGCCAACAGCCTGGAGAGGATTGGGCCCTGCCAGGTCTTTTTTTTGCCCAAGACACAACACATGATGAGGCTATCCACTAATTCCATGCCGGATCGGTCGTCGCCCGGAACAAGGACCGCGCCTTCCGTTGGCCACCAGGACGGAGGTGAAAAGTATGCTACTGATGGACAAATTAGCAAGATCCGCACGAGAAACAACATCGTCATAGGAACCTGGAATGTCAGGACCCTAACTGCGGAAGGAAAATTAGAAGAACTGGCCCACGAGCTGGACCACTATCGATGGAACGTTCTAGGTATCAGCGAACTGCGCTGGAAAGGCCTAGGTGAAACAACGACTGACAAAGGCCACAAGCTCTATTTCAGCGGTAGAGATGACAGGCACGAACACGGCGTTGGATTCTTGGTCCACAAGAACATTCTAGCCACTGTCATGGGTTGCCGCCCAGTCTCCAGTAGACTCATTACCATCCGTCTGAGAGCAACCCCTTTCAACATTACCATCATCCAGGCCTATGCCCCAACATCAGACTATGAAGACAGCGAAGTGGAGGATTTTTATGAAAATATACAGGCGGTCCTTGACCAAGTGCCGAAGAAGGACATAGTCATAGTGCAAGGCGACTGGAATGCCAAGGTTGGCCAAGATGCGCACCACAACTGGGGAGACACATGCGGACCCCACTGCAACAACGAGACAAATGACAGGGGTCTGAGGCTATTGGAGTTTGCCAGATACAACAATCTGGTACTGGCAAACACGCTTGGTCTCCACAAAAAATCCAGACGATGGACATGGCACAGTCCCGGCGGGGAACATCACAACCAGATCGACTACATCATGGTCAAGAAACGCTTCAGATCAAGCATCAACATTGGCAGGACACGCACTTTTCCAGGAGCAGACATTGGAAGTGACCACGATCTCGTGATGATGTCTTTCCGGCTCCATCTGAAGAGAGTAAATACAGCAAAGTGCACTAGGCTGAAGTTCGACCTGGACAAACTGCAAGACCCGGAGGTGGCAAAAATATTTCAGGCCACAATTGGAGGGAAATTTGCACCACTGCTTATTTTGGGGGCAGGCGAAGTAGATGTCAACACCATGACCAATACCTTCAACTCAGCTGTAACAGATGCCGCCACTGAGATCCTTGGCAAGCACCGACCAAAGAAGAAGCCGTGGATCACACCTGAACTTTTGGATCTGTGTGATAAACGAAGAGAGTTAAAAAAGAAAAAGAACACCTCACAGGGAGCTGATGTCTACCGAAAAATCAACAATGACATCCGAAAAGGCATGCGCACAGCAAAGGAGAACTGGATAGAAGATCAATGCCAGGAAATAGAGAACAATCTGAACAAGAACAACAGCAAGAAGGCCTACCAGACTGTGAAGCGGCTGTCAAGTGTTAAACAGCCCAAAGTCTCCACTATCCAAAGCAAGTCTGGCATTTGCCTTACAGAAGAACAAGAAGTCTTGGACAGATGGACAGAGTACTGCTCTGACCTTTACAACCATACACCAAATGGAGACCCATCAGTTCTAGCATGTCCCGAGAGCAGAGAAGAAGAAGAAATCCTCCCAATTCTCCGGGAAGAAGTTGAGGCAGCAGTGCAATCGCTGAAGAAAGGGAAGTCAGCGGGAGTGGACAACATACCAGCGGAACTGCTACAAGCAGGAGGAGAAGCGATGACTGATGCTCTCACCATTATCTGTAACAAGATCTGGCAGAGTGGGGAATGGCCTACACCATGGACCCAGTCGCTTGTCATCACTCTTCCCAAAAAAGGTAACCTTCAGGAGTGTGAAAATTACCGCACCATCAGCCTCATCAGCCATCCCAGCAAGGTCCTCCTGAAAATAATACTCAACAGGTTGAAACCACAAGCTGAACAAATCATAGCTGAAGAACAAGCAGGATTCATGGCAGGGCGAAGTACCACTGAACAGATTTTCAACCTCAGAATAATCTGTGAGAAATACCTACAGCACCAACAACATCTATATCATGTGTTCATGGACTTCAAGAAGGCATTTGACCGAGTCTGGCATGCAGCTCTATGGGCAACCATGAAAGTGTACAACATCAGCCCGAAAATTATAGAAGTCATCAAAAGCCTGTATGACAAGGCTACCAGTGCAGTCCTCCATAACAGCGACATCGGGAACTGGTTCAGAACAACAATCGGTGTGCGTCAAGGATGCCTACTCTCTCCAACACTCTTCAACATCTTCCTAGAGCGCATCATGTCAGATGCTCTTGCAGATCACGAAGGCACAGTCAGCATAGGGGCAGAGCAATCTCCAATCTTCGTTTTGCGGATGATATTGATGGATTGGCTGGAGAGGAACAAGAACTTGAACAGCTTGTACAGAGGCTTGACACCACCTCCAGAGCTTATGGAATGGAAATAAGTGCAGAGAAGACCAAAATGATGACCAACAACACCAATGGCATCAACACGGACATCAAAGTACAAGGCCAACCCCTCAACACAGTGCACAGCTTCAAATATTTAGGAGCCATTGTGTCAGACAATGGGTCTCGACAGGAAGTCCTCTCCAGGATCGCACAAACAACTGCTGCCCTGACAAGGTTGAAGCCCATTTGGAAAGACAGAACCATCAGTCTACATTCCAAAGTAAGACTGCTGCGCTCTCTGGTCATCTCCATCTTCCTATATGCTTGCGAAGCATGGACGCTCACAGCAGATCTCCAACGAAGAATACAAAGCATGGAGATGAGGTGCTACAGAAGACTTCTGGGCATTTCCTATACCCAACACATCACCAACGACGAAGTCCGACAGACCATCACACAAGCCATTGGACAACACGATGACCTGCTCACAGTGGTGAAGAAACGGAAACTCCGATGGTATGGCCACGTCACCAGATCATCAGGCCTTGCAAAGACCATTCTGCAAGGCACAGTGCAAGGAGGTAGAAGAAGGGGGAGACCGAAAAAGAGGTGGGAGGACAACATTCGAGAATGGACTGGTTTGACACTGAGCGAAGCCATGAGGGCTGCTGAGGACAGAGAAAGATGGAGTATGCTGGTTAAACGATCATCTGTGGTGCCCCTACGACCTTCGGGTTATGGGATAGGATAGGATAGGAATAATAATAATAATAATAATATTAATAATAATAATAATAATAATAAGACGCAAGCACAAGCACGCTGGTACACACACACACACACACACAAACACATGAAGCAAACATCAAACAATCGCTATAAGAAAATGGAGTATGCAAATCATCTGTTTGCGCATATATATTTCTGAAAAAAAATATAACCAAAACGAAGGGAAAATTTCCACCAATGGCGGGTTCATGCATGACACACGGCAGTGACGAAACTATTCCAGACGAACACCTCATTCTAAAAGCGCAAGGCCTCATCTAAAAATAAACGTTTGACCTGGTCAAGTGACTTTATCCCCACCAATCAAATGATGTTCACATCTGATCATACCGACTTTCGATTCACAATAATTTAGGTCTACCCGACACAACCAGCTGGATACAAGGGCCAGAGTTCAAGCGAGCACTGGCAATAACCGGAGATAACTACATAGTTATCTCCGGTTATAGCCAGTATAAGGGCCAGAGTTCAAGCGAGCACTGGCTATAACCGGAGATAACTACACAAGGGGCCGAACATATAGTGTTCCGCCCCTTGTGTAGTTATTTCCGGTTATAACCGGAGATAACTACACAAGGGGCCGAACATATAGTGTTCCGCCCCTTGTGTAGTTATTTCCGGTTATAGCCAGTGCTCGCTTGAACTCTGGCCCTTGTATCCAGCTGGTTATAGTATCCATGCCCCAACCACAGTAAGCTTACAATACAATTACTAATGATGACTGGCTACTGCCACTGGCTGGTTCTGGTTTAGTGCAGTAGTACTGCTGTAAAAATACTCACAGTTCCCAACTCTCTCCTCTTCTGTTGTTTTTGGGCATAGTTTAAACATGTGCTCGCCTCTTGCTGAACTCGGTCGCAGGAACAGAACTTTACTTATAAAATAATACAGGCTTCCAACACAATCATTTGGGTCAACCAGTAGTAGGTTACTAGTGAGTTAATGACAGTCTATGCATATTTCTGTTAGTTAACATTAGCATTCATTATATTTTGTCACTCCAAATTGGAAAGCGCTAAATATGAACGATTAAATAAATAAATAAAATATTGATGTTTTCTTTTTGTATCTTGTTTTACGTTCTTCAGTTCAGTGCAATGAAGTTAAATAGACAACGGTGTAAAATAAGGAAGGCAAAGTGCTCACTTTCCGTAACTACGGTGCATCAGCATTCAATCTGCATCAATGACAAAGTGGTAAAAGCGCCATAATCGTTCACACGTAGCGCTTTCCAACTCAAGAGACGCGGAAGGCGCTGACCGATACAGGATTTAAGCCAAAACCTTTCGAGGCTCACACTTGTTGCCAAATTAGGCGCATCGTCGGGCACCCAGACAACTGAGCACATTCGTGGGCGGTCGAGAGTGGGGGACCAGCGACGTAGCGCTGGCTGGGTGTATTTGTGCTGCAGACACTCCATAACCATCATTAAAAGACACCCATCACTCATCAACAAAGCAACGTGGCTCCTTAACTCCACATAACCCTGCACCCAAAACTCTTAAAATGGACATAGTAAAAATAGAAAGGGGAACTGAAATGAACACGTCAAGGCGGGGACATCGGTGCCCATGCCAGTCCTGCTCTCAACGGCCGCTGACAGAGCATGACCGGAGGAAAATCTGCTGCATTGTCCCTTATTACTCCATTGACGACATGACAGTTTGAGGGCTGGCTAGCTAGATATATAGATCTGTATAGATATATAGGTAGATAGGTTGGTAGATAGATAGATAGATAGATAGATAGATAGATAGATAGATAGATTAGATAGATTAGATAGATAGATAGATAGATAGATAGATAGATAGATAGATAGATAGATAGGTAGATAGATAGATAGATAGATAGATAGATAGATAGATAGATAGATAGATAGATAGATAGATAGATAAGAGGGTTGTTGTTCAAGCTTCAAGTAATCGAGGCCGCTCTCCTTCTCAGTTATTAAAATGAAACCAATGAAGAGAGGTATTTTGGATTAAGGACCTTCTAAAACATGTAGCACTCACATAACCGTATAAATATTTCGCACCCGCTCTTTGGAACTCTATTCCTCAGTCTCTTAAGGAAAGTGACACTTTGAAAGCGTTTATTGAAAGTGTCAAATTACATTACATTACATGGTTATTGCTTTAGGCCCAGCGGACTCTTCCGAGCCAAACCAGGACCACAAAATCAAGACCACAACTTCGCTGAAAGAGGACTCGCCCCTGATCCGCATAAAAGATCTGCCGAAACAACCCTAGTGGTAACACTGAATGCACTCCACAGTCGGTCACTTCACAATAAAGACATCCCACGCAGGGGGCGCTGAGGCTATACTCTAATTTATCCAACCCCCGTTTACAAAAACAAAATAGAATACAGACATCATTATAAAATTTCAACAAAACACGTACATATAAAATGCCTACATTGCCAAATAATAACATCACAGGAAGCCCCAGTGACCATTTGGCAGAAGGCGTCCAATATTCCCAAGATGATCCAACAGACCTCACACACAAATGAGGAGTTTTGTTCCCGAAGAGTTTTCAAGAAAAAAGGTAGGTGACTGGTCTGGTGAAGAAGAAGAGAGTATAGTAGATTGATAGAATAGATTAGGAATGAGAAAGAACAAAGGAGAAAGACAGCAACAGTGGGAATTTAAAGCACTAAATTTCCAGAAAGTGGGGATACTATTTATACTTAAAAAAAACGGCACCCTCACTGGGGTAAAGTGCCAAATGCGCACCTGTTCAACAACAGGCTCGACTCCACAAAACACCTGGCTTTAAAAGTTTGGATGTTTTTTGCGATCGACACTTTTAACCACATTTTATTTAGACCTCCTGGACCGTGGATACTGCGCTATACACTTTATAAGTCATCATCATCATCATCATCATCATCATCATCATCATCATCATCATCATCAAATGAACTTAAAGAGTAAAAGGAAACATAATATTTTGCGCAATTAGAGATGTCACTATTAAGACCGGAGGTCCCAAGCATGGCAGCAAAGGTTACCAGACAAAATTGCACAACTCTTTACTTTGCTTTACTGTACATTATTTTACTGTACTTTACAGTTTATATTTATTTTACTTTTACTTTAACAATTTCTTTAGTTTTACTTTTCCTGCACTGTATAAGTTTACCCTTACATTACTTTCATTATTACTTCATGCTTTACGTTTACTGTACTTTTTTCACTTTATACTTCAACCCTTTTTTTCTTCTAATTTTTATTTTTTTTCCTACTTCACATTACTTTTACTTTTCTCTTACTTCACTTTATATTTCCACATTTATGGTTTTCTTCGTCTCTTTATCTTGTATTTCACTTTTATTTATGTATGGCTTTTCTTTCCTTTCCTTTAAAACAACAGCAACAACCTCACTTTTATTTATCTTTCCACTTGTAATTTTACTTACCTTCCGCCCCCTCCCCCCCCCCCCCCCGACGTGACACGGCCTCTGGGGCATGGTCGTTGTTGTGTGTGGGTGGTGGGGGTTGAGTGTGTGTGTTTGTGTTTGTGCAAGGAATGGAAAATATGTGCAGGAGAGAGAAACAGAGATGGGGGAAGAAGGAGGAGAATGGGGAGAGTGAGAGAGAGGAGAAAGGGGAGGGGAGGGACGGTGTGGGGAGGGGGGTTATAGTAGGAGGTTTGCCTAATGAAGCCAGCCAAAACCTGACGTTGTTTCTGCCTCTTGCTTCTCTCTCAGCCACCCCATTCTCTCTCTCTCTCTCTCTCTCTCTCTCTCTCTCTCTCTCTCTCTCTCTCTCTCTCTCTCTCTCTCTCTCTCTCTCTCTCTCTCTCTCTTTCGTCGTTTGAAATCCCGCATGGGAAAGAAAAATAAATAGCAGAAAAGTTGTATGCTTCGTGTCCTTGGCATTGTTCATACACATTTTCGTGTTGTCTGCGGAGAAGACGAAATGGATTGTTTACTACATTATTATTATTTGACCTAGCGTGTGTGCAGTGCTCAATTGTCAGTGTGCTTAGCTTGTATTGTAGGTACGTACACTTAGACTAGTCACAATTAACATTGTAAGCTTGCTTTTTAGCTTTGAATTAAGTCTACAGTAAATGTCTTCGAATTATCGTTTGCAGATTTTAGTGTTCATTACAATTTTCAGCTTTTTCGTAAGACCTTGTGTATGTGTGTGTGTGTGTGTGTGTGTGTGTGTGTGTGTGCGTACGCGCGGGTGTGTGTGCGTTCGTGTGTGTGTATGTGTGTGTGTGAAATTGTTAAAACCATCTCTTCTGAAGCTAGTATCAGTGATCTATTGCAGTTGATGTTTCTCCGTGTTTGAAAACGTATTAGGTTGTACGGGCCTGTAGGTAAAGGCAGTTTTACAGGGAAAATGTTGTCCATGATGTGATGGCCATGTATACAGACTTCGAGCTCTACACGCTGTTATATACCACAGAAAAGACTTTTCCTAATAATTTCAATGAGGTTTTAGAACTCTCCCGAGTGGCACTACAGGGTGTAGTGGTAAGTACACATGTTACAATTTCAGAAGTAGGCCTCGGTTATCACTTGGATAGGACGTGCAGAGAAACGAAACAGCGCATATCACGGCTATCTTTTGTCGTATGAATGGGTCAATCAATCTGTTGGTTATTTCCATACATAGTGTCATTCTCCTCAATAGGTGTACAGACTCGAATTGAGATGGTCGTGGTTCCATTTTGCCTTTTGACTTGGGTGGAGCTGCGATGAGGCTTCTGTGCTGTCCTCGATTTATTTTATCGTTTGTTTGCTGCAGGTAATTTTCAACTGTTTAAAATACGTACACCAGGATTTGTTGTTGTTGTCGTTGCTATAAGTTGAATGAAAGCTTACATGCCATCATCCGAGATATTGATCTATCCTTGTTCGACCAACTGCACTTTGCTGATGCTGACTGTTCTGTACAATTTGGAAGTTTGCTAGCCCGCCACGAAGACTCTAGCGTTCACTATTCTTCTATACACTAACATCCTTAGAACCCTTAGATCCTTGTGGAGAGTTCTTTTGACGAAACGTTCACATCGACTGCTCTTTCTGTGCACGTCCAGCATCTCTGGAACAATATTATAGAGTACCGATGAAGTTCGATGAGATAGTCGCCCAGTTGGGCGAGTTCGGAACGTACCAGAAACGGGTGTTCTTCATGCTCAGTCCAGCCGCCATGGCGTGTGGCGTCCAGATCATGATTTCTGTCTTCAACATGGGGGTTCCCCATCACAGGTAAGAAACGATACAATAATTGGCTAGAAGGACTATATATTTAATGAATTGCATGTTTGGTTTTTTAAAGCACCAACGACGAAAGCATGTGCACTTCTTGACATTAAACTCTTCTAAAAAATTTTTTATTTTACCATTTAGAGTGTTAGTTTGTTTGGTTTCATTCACTCATTCTTTCTTTCTTTCTTTTTGCTTTCTTTTCTTCCTTCCTTCTTTTTTTATTTTCTTTCTTTTTCCAATAAGACGTTGAAAGGGACCATCAACTTTCAAGTTCTCAACCTCTAATGCGGAGTGTGAAAATGCCACGTATCGCTGTTAAGTATTGTGCACCTGCTGAGTCGAGTTATGATGCCTTAAGAGGATTTATCAATATATCTACGTGCGCTATAGTAGCCTATATTAATATTTCTAAGCAAAGTTTACCGGATTGATATTGTCTGTTATCAAAAGCCCCAAATTTTCAGTTAAATTATAAAGCCCAAGCAACAAATTCACGACAATGTATTACGTTAACATGTCATACAATAAAATTAAATGAAATAAAATTGGATTGCATTGAATGAAATAACTCTTACAAGTAATAATTTAATTCGTAAAAAAAAATCACGTTTGTCCCTCGCAAGAAGCTCTAAGCGCGTGCCTAAAAAAGAATTTTGACTCACACCACAACCATTGCGCGTATATAAAGCGTATCGGGCAATTAAAACACATCGTAAAAATTATACTATACTAAAACTTCATACTATTTTACATAGTACCGTACAAATATCAGTAAAACATTGATGCAAAACCACCATCACCCTGGCCTTCCTCCCCTCCCACCCCCACCCCCCAACCACCACCAATAAACAGTAACTACTACCACTACCACTACCACAACGTGACTATCAGCTATTTTAAAGATTTAGAGTTTTATTTCAAGAATGTGAATGATTCCAATGGAAGACTGGAGGAATTAGTAGTTTGTTGAGGTCATGGCAGGAAAATTCCATTGTGGTACCTCAGTCTCTCTGATATCAGTCCCCGCTTTCCACTACTAAGGCTACGGGTACAAAGGCTTGGGTACATTTGTCAGCTTTCAATGACACAACTAGCTCTAACACTGATCCAAGATCCGCTGGAAAAGAGGGGGGGGGGGGAGGAGGGAGTGGAATAGGAGACATAGGCTCCGGGCCGTATCCATATAGCGGAACAACACGTCGAGCGGCAGTGAACTGAGGCGTCGTTCGCGTATGAACCTTTTCTTCTTTCTTTTTTTAAATGTTACAAATAATTAACATTTTAAACACATTTAAATTGTAAACACGAATGCGCGTAAGCACACACACATACACACACACGCACACACACATACAGATATACACAAACAAGCGCGCACGCGCTCTCACGCTCACATTCACACACACCTATACACACCCACGCACACATATACACACACATAACAGTGAGCGGGGTCGTGTAGAGTTCAGGGAAATCCAGTTACGGCACATGTAGATGTTTTTTGTCCCTTAAAAGATAAATAAGCAGTAATAGTGCATCGTGCAAAACAAAATGTACGAATAAGTTGAGCGGAAGTGGAGAAGGCGGGTGGGGGTGAGAATGTGGTAAGAAGGTGTTGGTGTTGGTTGATGGGTGGGGGGTGGAGAATAACGCGGACCCAAGACGGGAAATAATAGAAATGTAAATACTGCAGGACTCCCTCAAGTTCACATTATTATTTTGCACAAGTGATCTGCCAAGAGCTCCCGACACATAGCCTATTGGTACATTGTCAATACAAGGGGTTGTAATCATTTTGGACTTTTTCTTCAGGCAAAGCCTAAAGTCATAAATCATATCACTTGGAAATTCGAGCTAACATTAATTAAGCTCTTTGCTAATATTCTGCATTATTACTAGAGAGAGAGAGAGAGAGAGAGAGAGAGAGAGAGAGAGAGAGAGAGAGAGAGAGAGAGAGAGAGAGAGAGAGAGAGAGAGAGAGAGAGAGAGAGAGAGAGAGAGAGTTAGAGAGAGAGAGAGAGAGAGAGAGTGACCTGCAGCAAGAAAAACAAGATGGCAAGTCATTCAAATGCATTCTCAGACACAAAATCTTTCGGATAATTTGCAGATTTTAATAATGTTAAGTGTTTTGCGTTTTGTTTTGTTCGCATATTTATATACAATGGTGGGCCACCCTATGAATTATCTGCAAGGTAAACAAAATAATCATTAAAATTGGAAGGAGGTCATTAGTTCTCCAAAGCCTGTATCCAATCTATTGTCTTCGAACTGAGGAACTGTGCATGCCACCGCAAGTTTTTTTAAAATAATAATAAGTAGTAGTAGCAGCAGCAGCAGCAGCAGCAGCAGCAGCAGCAGCAGTAGTAGTAGTAGTAGTAGTAGTAGTAGTAGTAGTAGTAGTAGTAGTAGTCATTCTTATGCGCATTTGACAATCCTTATGAGCATATGACAATCCTTATGCGCATATTATGGGGCGCCATGTGTCCATTTATTCTATGTAATCATTCTATACATAGAATAAATTCTATGCACATAGAAAGCATTCTATGCACACAAAAAGCATTCTTTATTTCAAATTGAATTTATTAAAAAGGAAATAAATTAGTTAGTCATAGAATAAAATTCTATAATACAGTATAAAATTCTATGCAAAGAAAAAATTCTATGTATAAAATAACATTCTATATTAAAGAATGCAATTCTTTATATTGAAAAAAATTCTATGTACATAATAAAAGTTTATAATATAAAATAAAATTCTATGTATGTAATAAAATTCTATATTATAGAATGCAATTGTAGGCTTAGAGTTAGGTTCAATAACATAGAATGACATTTTTGAATATAGAATGGATTAGGTAACATAGAATAAATTCTATAGCATAGAATGAATTCTATGTGCATAGAATGAATTCTTTAACATAAAATGAATTCTTTAACATGGAATAAATTCTATGACATAAAATGAATTCTATGTGCATAGAATAAATTGTATAACATAGAATGAATTCTATATTAAAAATGAATTTGATAGCATAGAATGAATTCTATAGCATAGAATGAATTCTGTAACATAGAATAAATTCTATGACATAGAATTCATTCTATGACATAGAATTAATTCTACAGGCATAGAATGAATTCTATAGGCATAGAATGAATTCTATAGGC
This sequence comes from Oncomelania hupensis, assembly GCA_036898135.1. NCBI lineage: Eukaryota > Metazoa > Mollusca > Gastropoda > Littorinimorpha > Pomatiopsidae > Oncomelania > Oncomelania hupensis. Next base: position 26,407,751 of record CM072515.1, read on the forward strand.
ATAGAATGAATTCTATAACATAGAATGAATTCCATGACAAAGAATTCATTCTATAACATAGAATGAATTCTATAGCATAGAATGAATTCTATGACATAGAATGAATTCTATAGCATAGAATGAATTCTATAACTTAGAATTCATTCTACAGCATAGAATGAATTCTATGACACAGAATTCATTCTGTAACATAGAATGTATTCTATGTTATAGAATTCATTCTATGTCATAGAATGAATTTCATGTCATAGAAAACATTCTATGTCATAGAATTTATTCTCTGTTATAGAATTCATTCTATGTCATAGAATTTATTCTATGTTATAGAATTCATTATATGTCATAGAATTCATTTTATGTCATAGCATTCATTCTATGTTATAGATGAAATCAATATATACACTTTTTTTAAAATAGCAAAAAAATGGGGCACTGTCAAGGTATTGAGAACATTTTTATGGCATGGGACTATTGCAGACAGATACACACACACTTACACACACACACACACACACATTCAATTACGTCATGGTGGGCAAAGCCATGCTTTAATAACACGTTATACTGACAGAAATGACAAAATATATGTACGTCAAAAACAATGAAGAAGCCTCCATCACAGTCTCCGCCGTATGATGTCTGATAAAGCCCGCAGAACGCTTGGTACGTCAGCCATTTCTTCAGTTTTCGCGCGCGTGCAAGGGGGCGCCACATGTCCATTTATTCGTCCGAGCCTCGTTTGACATAGAATGACCTAGATGCGCATAGAATGAACACTCTATATTATAGAATAAATTCTATGTTATAGAATGAACATTCTATGTTATAGAATGGATTCTATGTTATAGAATGAACATTCTATGTAATAGAATGGATTCTATGTTATAGAATGAACATTCTATGTTATAGAATGAACATGCTATGTTATAGAATGGATCCTATGTTATAGAATGAACATTCTATGTTATAGAATAAACATTCTACGTTATAGAATGGATTCTATGTTATAGAATGAACATTTTATGTTATAGAATGCATTCTATGTTATAGAATGGCTCTTATGTTATAGAATGAACATTCTATGTTATAAAATGGATTATATTTTATAGAAGGAACATTCTATAACATAGAATGCATTCTATGTGCACCAAATGTTAAAAAACAATTGTATGAAAATAGAATTTATTAAGTGTTACGAATAAAATCCATTTTATGTCAAAAAACGGAATTTTATGTCATACAATTCTTGCTGTGTTATGCAATTAATTCTATATACATATAATTCATTTAATTCACATATAATTTTAAAAAAAACCTAATAAAGTGTAACAAAATTTAGAATTTAAAAACATATTGTATGACACATCACCACATTGCACCATCACCACATCGATCACATCATCACATCACATCACTGCATCCACATTGCTTCATCACCATCATCGTGAAAACGCACCACCAAATAAAATCACATCACGTCAACAAATCATCACATCACATCAGCCGACATCACAGCAGCAGCACATCTTCACATTGCAGCAGACAGTGCATATGATGGCATCAATGAACCACAGCACATAATCTAATCACCCCACCCCTCCCACCCATCACATTTGTGGTGCAGTGTGGTGTGATTTAGAGTGGTGTAGTGTGATGATGTGATGTGGTAATGTGTATGTATGTATCTGCAATACAGTTCTATTATGCCTTAAAAGCGAGTGAATCAGACCACATCATCACATCACCTAATCACTCCACCCCACCTACATCACATTTGTGGTGCAGTGTGATGTAGAGTGATGTGGTGTGGTGATGGGATGTGGCAATGTGTATCTCTCTGCAATACAGCACCATGCCATAAAAAATATTCTCTATACCTTGACATTGCCCCAGTTTTTACTATTTAAAAAAAAGTGTATATATTGATTTCATTCTATAACATAGAATGAATTCTATGACACAGAATGAATTCTATGACATAGAATGAATTCTATAGCATAGAATGAATTCTATAACATAGAATGAATTCTATGACATGGAATGAATTCTATAACATAGAATAAATTCTATAGCACAGAATGAATTCTATGACATAGAATTTATTCTATAGCATAGAATGAATTCTATAACATAGAATGATTTCTATAGCATAAAATGAATTCTATGCTATTGAATAAATTCTATGTCATAGAATTCATTCTATGCTATAGAATTCATTCTATGTTATAGAATTCATTCTATGTTATAGAATTCATTCTATGTCATAGAAATAATTCTATGTCATCTTATTCATTCTATGTTATACTATTCATTCCATGCCTATAGAATTAATTATATGCATATAGAATTCATTCTTTATTATAGAATTCATTCTATGTTATACAATTTATTCTATGCACATAGAATTCATTTTATGTCATATAATTTATTTTATGTTAAATAATTCATTCTATGTTATGGAATAAATTCTATACGTATAGAATTCATTCTATGTCATGCAATTTATTTTATGTTAAAGAATTCGTTCTATGTTATAGAATGAATTCTATGCACATAGAATGAATTCTATGCACATAGAATAAATTCTATGTTATAGAATTCATTTTTTCTAATAGAATTCATTCTATGTTATGGAATATAATTCTATGCATACAAGTGCATTCTGTAATATAGAATTGTATTACATACATAGAATCTTATTCTCTATTATAAAATGTTATTCTATACATAGACTTTTATTATGGACATAGAATTTTACACTATATTATAGAATGTTATTCTATACAAAGAATTTTATTCTATGACTTACATGTACAATATTGGTTTATTTTTTATAAATGGAATTTCAACTAATGAATGCTTTTTGTGTGCATAGAATGCTTTCTATGTGCATAGAATTTGTTCTATGTATAGAATGGTCACATAGAATAAATGGACACATGGCGCCCCATACAATCCTTATGCGCATATGACAATTTGACAATCCTTACCATTTGACAATCCTTATGCGCATATGACAATCCTACATTGTCGTATTTATTATCAGTAGTAGTAGTAGTAGTAGTAGTAGTAGTAGTAGTAGTAGTAGTAGTAGTGAAGTAGTAGCAGTAATATATATATATTCATAGTCTTTGGTGGTAATGGTGGTGGTGGTGGTAGTAGTAGTAGTAATAGTAGTAGTAACAGCAGCAGCAGCAGCAGCAGCAGTAGTAGTAGTAGTAGTAGTAGTAGTAGTAGTAGTAGTAGTAGTAGTAGTAGTAGTAGTAGCAGCAGTAGTAGTGTTCTTATATTGAGCTTTTGCAGTTCAAGAGCTGCACTGGTCGATACAGAATAAAACTCAAGCCGTCCAACTTCCACATGAAATATTAAATAAAATTGAAGGGGTGTTGAGAGGGGGCGGGAGAGGTGAAGTAGAGGGGTATTGGAGGGAGCGAGGGGCCTTTCTTCCAGTTTTAATCACTGACATATGACATATCACACATTTTGCTGACATTACCATATTTTGATTGTTTGTGTGTGTGTGTTGTTTTGTTTTGTTTGTTGGTCTTTCTGTCTACATCTGTGTATAAACTACAAATCATTTAATGTTTTGGATTGTAGCTTATTATATTCGTAACAGCAGATGTGCGCTGCCGGATTATCCGAACGATACGTGGGCGATTCAAAGCCCAGAGCATGCGCAGTGGATCAATGCCAGCATCCCAAGGGATCCCGAAATAAAGGACAAGAGGGGTTACTCCAGATGCAAAGTGTATTTCCATGACAACGTCACCATGGAGAAGCAAACGGTGACGTGCACCCAGTTCGTGTATAATACGTCACCCTACAGAACTTCGGCTGTTACCAAGGTAACACATCTACATTAGGACCCAACTCGGTGTCTTATTTACTTGTGGCGAAAGCGGGTTTACCCTAAAATTCGCATTGTTATCACATTAAACAATGGTGTAGTGAACTTTCCTTGCTTAAACCAACCGCAAAAGTTCGAATTTTCCATTTCGGTTCGGACAGGGAGTGATTTCCCCTGTTTTAACGGTAAACCAATTCCATAGCCGTGTGAACTTTGACCTCATTTCCGAGTAAACCACGCGGCTTGAAGAATGCGCCTTTGATGTCTGGGGTAGGATAGGGTATATTTTATCAACCTTAAACGAAAAATATTACGAGCATTTGAGACTCTGTCTGTTATTGGCTTTGGTAGTTGCTATTTTTAGCTCCAGAATGTTGGCTGGCCATTCATTCATTTTAAAAATAACTATACTTTCGAAAGAGTTATTTTTTGTAGTAAGCTTGTTATTTTTTCAGTGGGGCAACACTCACTGCGAAGTTAAAAGGATCTGTGGAGAGGGCGTGGTCAAAGTGGGTCCTTTCAAATATTAATGTAGAAATAATGGAATAAATATAATGTGTAGATCCCATTTAAACGTCAGTGTAGTGTTGTGAGGGCAGTGTATATGCATGGCTCATGTGCCTACCTACAATCGCTACGGCGGTAATCCCAAATCATTAAATCTGACCTACTAGCAAATTGTTCTATCCAATCTACTTTAACCTTTCCAGATGACCTGGAAGTGATTTATTCCGCGAGGAATACCGTAAATGGAACAATTTCAGACCTAAACAGTACAGAGTTGTTACCTCCCTTCCGTGCTCTTCAGGGACCATATTCATGAAGTCTCCGATAAGGGTTTTGTCGGTCCGATAAACAGAAAGCTTCCGATAACCCTCTATCGGTGGCACTGTCTTAAGATAAACTTAGAGGTGCCTATCCCTATCCATAACCACTGTTCTCGGTGCGATACCTTTGATTTCAAGATGGCAGCTTTCATTCTGTTATGAAGGTCGGTGACAACAGTAGCGTGGAGGGACAGAAACACAGCCTACAACAATTTATTTCTTGTCACAATCGCCATTTCATCCACTGTGGTGTTCACAAACAATGACGCAATGTACGGGTTAAAATAAAAATCCAAATGACGTCAAAATAGTCGATGACGCACTTTCTCATATGACGCATCACCAGGAAGGTTAGCTCGCGGGAGTGCAATAATAGCAGCGGGAAGAATTTATCGGACATGAAAATGACGGATTTTAATCCTTGAACTGGAGTGGAAACGTGCACTATCGTAAGTGTCGCCATTTTAAAGGTGTGTACTCGATAAACGCGGGTTGATTGGTCTCTGTCAGATGATTAGCTAAAAGATTAGATTTGACGGAAAATAAAAGAGACAAACCCTTTTTGCTCAGCATTTTGATAGTCAAATATTAGAGGGATCGTATGGGGGAGCCACGCTTCCATGGTATGAAGTTCTGTGGGACAATTCAGCGTTCAAGTGCAAGCGCAGATGAACCTGAAACTTGGCGAATCCCTTTAACTAAAAAGTCTATATATCGGTAATTAGGGCTGGACGGTTTTACCGATACGTAACTGTATTCAGGTTCGGAAACGTGACGGTACGGTATACAGGTGCGGGTGTCCGAAGTCCGGTTTACTGGGAACTCTCGACAACACATAACGCGACAGTGGGCGACATCTTGTCTGCCCAGAGAGCGAGCCTAAAACATAAACACGTGAAAAGCTGTTCTTGAAGAAGAACTTATAAGAACAGCAGCTTATCCACGTTTATGAGCATGGTACGAGTCGCCATTCCTTCTGAACTTTTAAAATTTTTTAAAGACCTTTCCCGTGGAGTGTTTTTGTTTTATTTTGATTTTGTGGTTTAAAGTTTGCTGCTGTTCTAAACGGTGATTTATCATAACTTGTTTTGAAGGCGTTCAAGCAATATCCCCCGTTGGGGTGCCGGGAGTTTCAGTATAAATAGTATCCCCACTTTCTGGAAATTTAGTGCTTTAAATTCCCACTGTCGCTGTCTTTCTCATTTGTTCTTTCTCATTCCTGCTTTGTTCTATCAATATGCTATACTATCTTCTTCGCTAGACCAGTCACCTACCTTTTTTCTTGAAAACTCTTCCGGAACAAGACTCCTTATTTGTGTTTGAGGTCTGTTGGATCAGCTTGGGAATATTGGACGCTTTCTGCCAGGTGGTCACTAGGGCTTCCTATGATGTTATTATTTAGCAATGTAGGCATTGTATATGTATGTGTTTTGTTGATAATTTATAATGATTGTATTCTATTTTGGTTTTGTAAACGGGGTTTAGATAAATTATAGTATAGCCTTAGCGTCCCCTGCGTGGGATGTCTTTATTGTAAAGTGACTGGCTGGTGGAGAGCTTTCAGTTTTACCACTAGGGTTGTTTCAGCAGATCTTTTATTGGGTCAGGTGTTGTCCGGTCCTGATTTTGCTCGGAAGAGTCCGCTGGACCTAAAGCAATAATCATGTAATGTTCAAGCAATAATAAAGCTGCCGTATCTATGGAAATGCGGTTCTTTCAAACTGAAAATCATCAGTGGGCTAAATGACTACAGACCCGTGGCCTTAACATCTGTGATCATGAAGGTGTTTGAGCACCTGATGCTCCGCCACCTTCAGCGGGCGCCACAGAGAGCCGGATGGACCCACATCTGTTTGCGTACCGGAAGAATAGAAACGCAGAAGATGCAGTGGCTCTGGGATTGCATTACATTCTGCAACATCTTGACCCTCCCAAAAGTTATGCTAGGATTCTCTTTGTGGATTATTCCTCGGCATTCAATACGATCACTCCTCACAAGCTGTATAGCAAGCTAGAGAGCATGGGAGTAGAACAGGCCTTGTGTAGGTGGCTACTAGATTTTCTCCTTAACCGCCCCCAATCAGTAAGAGTAGGCAACAAGCTCTCCGACCCTCTTTAATGTATTTACTTTCACTGTAGATTATTTTAATGTTATTGTGTCATCACTTTTTTTTTGTAATAATCAGGTTTTGATTGTCTGCCAGACATAAAAGAACCTTTAAATGAGTAAAGAAGCTGGTATCAGTTTTCAATAAAATGAAAAGGACATGCTCTTGAAAAATAGTACCACTTACAAGTCAAAGTTAAGAGCTAAATAAATAAATTAATAAAGAACCAGCTGACAACAATCAAAACTACCTAACATCAAAGATTCAAACATAAGCCTAACTAACAACACAATGACAATGTCTGACTGACAACAAATACTAGTAAGCCTACTAGGAATAGAATAATAGACTTCCAGTATTGAGTAGACTCTACTTTAGTACTTACACTAACTAACAACACAATGACAACGTCATGCTGACAATAGAATAATAGACTATCGCTGTATTAGTATTGATTAGGCCTACTAGTTCTACTCTACTTTAGTACTTACAATATTACAGTACTGAAGAAACAAATGACATTAAATTAACACAAATAATAATAGTACTTTACCTTAGCTTAAGCCTACTAATATTATTATAATTAATTTAGTATTGTGATTATATGAATGTGCACGTTCAACTTTGTGCAAGATAGTTTACATCATATGTTGCGGTATAGGCTTACTCGGTGAACTACTCTTCTTCATATGAAAAATAATAAGAAAAGAAAACCGGCTATTGCGGTATTTTTCCCTCTCAGTGAACTAATCTTCTTCATATGAAAAAATAAGAAAAAACCGACACAATTCACAATACTTATAACAAAGCAATTCACAATGCATATATTACAAAGCTGACTGAAGCGATGAAGGCGGTATGGTAGGCCTAATGGAAAAATGACGCACCAACTAGCGTGGAGCAGAAAGGAATGAGCAAACTAACCTTTGGCGTGTGAAGACACTGAAAAGCACGAAAAGGGAGGTAACAACTCTGTACGGTGTGACATCGTCAAAGTTCCTAGTATCTTATTTGGGCTGAGAGCGACTGGGAGCATTCTGATTGGTCAACGCATTACAAAATTCGATGCATGCGCACAGTGCTATTGTAGTCTTAGTAAGGATTAGGGTTAGGATGCCTAAGAACATCGTAAAAAATCCGGCGTGACTTAACCTGGCGCATGCGCAAAGGCTAGGAACATTGTAACGACGGTGTGACATCGTCAAAGTTCCTAGTATCTTATTGCGGCTGGGAGCGACTAGGAGCATTCTGATTGGTCGACGCATTACAAAATGTGACGCATGCGCACAGTGCTATCGTAGTCTTAGTAAGGGTTAGGGTTAGAGTTAGGGTTTAGGTCAGGGTTAGGGTTAGGACACCTATGAACATCGTGTAAAATCCGGCATGACTTGATCTGGCGCATGCACAAAGGCGCCCGGCTAAAGTAAGAGACCCGGAACATTGACGATGTTTACTGGGAAACAACGGTTTAGGTCTGAAGTCGTTCCATTTACGGTATCCCTCAGACGTGATGTGGGAAATAAAATATCGGGACCTGGACAGTTTGTTTTAGGTGATTTACGATTTGGTTTTTTTTATAATTTATGAGTCGCTTTTGGCGATTTCTGAATCGCTTTTGGTGATATCTGATTTTTGTGTGTACATGATTTAACTTGCTTCACTTAATCGTTGCTCAGTGACTCGCCTTGCCCATCCATCTCTACATTCTTGGTTTTAAAACGTATTATTTGCATATATTTGTGTTACTTATTCTTTAAAATGTTGTTGGTTTCAGTGGAACCTGGTGTGTGAACGCAAGATATACAGGTCTCACTCTCGAATGATTATGATGGGAGGTCTTCTTGTTGGTGCCTTCGCCACCGGGATTATCGCTGACATGTATGTGTGTGTGTGTATGCGTGTGTGTGTGTGTGTGTGTGTGTGTGTGTTTTAAAGGCTCATTCAGCAGCATTTTAGTGCATTTGTATACTAGGAAGACAATTTAAAAAGGAATAAATGAGATAAAACACAGCAGATTAAAAGATTCTCTATACATGGATTTCATCATGCAGGAAGGAGTTGCAAGCCAACTGTATGTATGCAACACAAGCAAATATAATTCTGTGTCCTGACCTATAATTATATTATGAAGAGATAGAAACAACAAACACCGTGGACTTGACTATGATTCTATTATGCATGATAGACCTACAAGACACAATGGAAGGTCTACAGTATATCAATTTGAGAAATTAAGAATGTAATTGTGCCTATAATAGTAGGCTATAGGAGAGCTCAATGGCATCCGGGACCAACATTATTTTTTTTCCTTTATGGAAGTTATACCTATATTCGTAATTGACTGAATTTCACATTAAACAGCAAATTAGTAAAACAAAACAAAACAACCTTCTGCGCTTGACTGAGTGCTCAATAAACTATAATGAGTAAAGTAACATTTAACTATGCACTTATGATTGTTACCGAAGACGGTGGCTGGAGAGAAACTCGGTACCAATGGCATATGTGTGTGGCACAGCTCTTTCAGTCAACCGTCAGATCCTCTATCTCTGTCTCTCTCTCCCTTTCTCTCTCTCTCTCTCTCTCTCTCTCTCTCTCTCTCTCTCTCTCTCTCTCTCTCTCTCTTCTGTCTCCTCCCTCCATCTCTCCTTTTTCAACATGGGGCATCCCACACACCCAAACACATATAGGCTTATATGTATGGAAATACACACTGTACTTACCCTTGAACATCAATTGATGTACTCACAATGCAATGACGCTAAAACAAGAAGAAAAGGTAAACTACCAGCATTGCACAAGTTAATCACAGTGAATCGTTCAGTACAGTATAAAGAATGGTAGGTTTACAAGGCAGACAATGGCAGTACTAAAATTGTAATACAATGTCAGATTAAAGATGTGTAGTGATGGGGGTTGTTGTTGGTGGTCGTGTCCGGTGATGGTGTTAGGTGTTAATGTCCAGAGTCACACCACACATAATTTACAAATATATTCACAAACAGAAATAAAACACGCAGGCTGGAAGGTGTGCGTTTTAGCAACTTTACTGAACACAGACACAGAAAACATTTAGCAAGTAGCATTTACAGTGTTCACAAATCTATATTTCACTCTTCTACAACATTGTGCTACGTTGATTCCTACTTCCCTACAGTTTATTTCCCATTCTAACTCTAACTAAACTAAACCATCTTCTCTTGGTACTGTCCGAGTCTCGTCCCTCTTTCTATCTCCTTCTCTCTCTATCTATCTGTTCTAACTACCGCGAATCCCTGTCCTGCACTCATTATTATCATTCCAAGAGCAATTTTGCTCCAAAACTCGACCATCGGTCCTAACACTATTCCTCCCTTCCTGTCAATCAAAACATTGTTTCCCACACAACAATGGAACCCTTCGTGCTGACATCCTCTTCCGTAGAAAATATACATCTACATTTCAACTTTGACACTGCCTGTTGACAGCACTAGTCTGACACAAAACACAAATGAAATCAAACGTTCACCATTATTAAAGTTATTTCTACATAATCATAACACACACAATAATTACATTAGACAATATACCAAAGCAATAAACATAACACTTCAAGCGTCAATTAACATATATATTCCTAACCAAAATATATATCAACTGCTAATTAACAAAACTCTAAACTTACTAACTAAACATAAATATTCATTCATAATTATCACCTTACTATACTCAAGTTTATGCAACAAATGCTCAAAATTAAAATCTAAATACAGGCATGGAACCAACATTGTTCATACAAACTATCAGTGTCACATGTATTAACACTATAACTTTAATACTCCAACCGTGCACGTAGCTAATTAAATGATTGACGTGTTTGGATGACTCAGGTCAAACATTTGATGGGGACAGGAGGTACGGGGGTGGGGGCGGAGAAAGGAGGGGGAGGAGGGGGCACACGGCGAGTGGCGTGTAAAATAAATTTATTATTTCTACAACTTCCGCTCTTCATTTCACACTTTGTACATTTTTCAATCCCTACTAACTATCTTGGCATCACAACTATTTTCATCCTAATATCCCGTACGTCTGCGTTTATTTAGATGTAGCGTGTTTCAGGGAACAGCAAAATAGATCACACATTTTCATTAACCAAGGCTACGGCCAATTGGTTACATCCCCCCCAACCGTTATCCCATCAGCGTCCTTGCTGATGCAAACGTTGGTATACTAACATATGGGATCTAACGTTGGAACAAGACAAGTAAAATAATTAGGGCTGTATTTGACAGACACACCAATTTTTCACCTATGATTGTCCATGCAATTATGGGATCAATTCCATAATAACTCATCTGTTCGTGTTTATCTTCCTACAAACACGACACCAAATTCCTCCACTCAAAAAGTGAGGTAACTAGGAACGAATACTATATCCCTGTGGTTAAGATGTATTTTACATATTAACCTAAACAACGCTCATTGTTAAGATTCAGTGTGGGCATTGCCCCAACAAAGAGAAAGCATGTATTTGACATAGAGTTTAATCTTTGCTGATAGCGCTGACTCAAAACAAAACATCTATTAACACTAAATGGATGCAATAAAATCTGAACGTTCTGAGGATGCCTTCACTGACCAAGACATAGAAAAAGCATGCATGTGGCAGAAGGCTTAGTCCTCTTGTCCAGAAAAACAAACTCCGTGAACAATTCAAACCAAATATCATCCCCTTGGCATAATCTTTTCGCCATCAAAACAACAATTTATCTCACCTCAAATATAATAGTTTTAACGGTGATTTTCGCCCACTTTGTAAGTTGGGAACAAGAATTACGTTAAGTGACTATTACACATACTTATCATCCAACTTGCACTTTCTTTATATTCGTACAAAAGTCTCTCTTCCTTTTCACATTATATTTCCGCTAACAGTTAAACAAATTCGTATGTATCGCAGTCCTCAGCCTCGCTTTTCTAAAGTAATTCATTTATTTACTACAACAATGTTTCCCCTCAAACTTCACGCAACTAAAATCATTATCCTTCAATTCAAACAAATCTTCAATCCTGTATGTATCCTAATAAAATGAGCAAAGACAATCTCCGTCTTTAAAAGTAAAATACATATTTCTTTATCCACTGTTGTCCAAAAATCTAATCCGTTTGACAGGTTTCCCATCAAAATTCCTACCATTAATACGCAAAGTAGTTTTAAACAAAAACATAAATATTAAAGCACTCAAAACTCCTAAAAACATGAGCTACACACATGTGCACTAAAATCGATTGACGAACATATATCCACACATTAACATGCAAAAGATTAGCACATAAAATATACTTCACGCTGTAATGATTAATACATTAAAAATTTACATAGATAGTTACATAATACACACATTTCAACAAAATAGACATACGACGTCACAAATTACTTACTCTCGAAAAAGTTTTAACCATCTTTGGGTACACATACTAATCATCAAACCCAAATTCCAAACAGTTAAGCACAAAATTAAATAATACCTATGTCACAAACAAAAGTAAAAGAAAACTATACATCGAAATTAACCTAAATATTTGGTAAAAAAAAATGGGTTTACTACCGTCACACAATCGAACTCGCGAGCAAAACTAAACAACCAAAAAAAAACAAAAACAAAAACAATTAACTTTAACAATTCAATCTCTGAATTTGTTATTTCAGACAAAATATTAAGGCTGCATTATATTCCCCAATCGCAAATAAACAGATGGAATAGACCAGCCTATCTTGAATAGGTTCTGGAAACCCTATTGGTAAAAAGCCACACTAAAATGAAGGCTCAACCAAAAATCAGACCAAACTACTTAACCCACACTATATTCCGAGTATAAACTCCTCTCAAACACCAAAACTCACATGGTTTAAAATCAAAAAGTCATATCAAATACACAATTCTAGCGACAATTCTCGGGTAACTATTTTACCATAATAAACAGTCCATCCCACTAGTTCTTAGATTTCACAGGCAAAACATTGCATTGTAAAGTCTCTAATATTGGTTTGCCTGCCTAGCAGCAATACGTTTTGATCTACGCTGAGCTGCGGGACTTGACGTCGATACCTGGCTCAAGGTAGGTCTCTTGGCCGGCAATGTGTAATATCGAATGTCTTCTTCACTATCTGTATTATAGTCATTACTCTCAGGCCTATCTGGTCGCACAATGTCCTGCATATCAAGCGGCGGTTTGGCCAGCTTCAGGTCTTTTCTATTGAGAGTCGTTGTTGGCCCACCTTTGTAAGGTTTCACCGTGTATACACAACTAGAGTCTCCATAAGGTCGATTGACAATCACATACAGTTCTGTCCTCCAAATGTCTTGCATCTTATTTCGTCCGACCACTCGGTTAATGATATATACAAAATCGCCTACCTGTAGCGGCTTTTCTCTTACGGTTTGGTCGGTGATGCGGGCTCTCTCCGTGGCTGCTTCTTTCAGTTGTTGAAGAGCCTTGTGATGCGCTTCTTGCAGTCGGTGTCGATGTTGTCGCACCCAGTCTACAGGACCACAGGCTGATGGCCCTGGACGACCCAACAGCTCATCCAATGGAAGTCTGGGCTCCTGCCCAAACAGGAGGAAGTGTGGAGCGAACCCAGTGGAAGCATGCGGCGTGTAGTTGTAGGCTTGCACCAGTTCGGGAAGATGTTCAGGCCACCGTCTCTTAAGTTCACTGGGCAGGGTTCTCAGTAGATCGTGCATGGACCGGTTGAATCTTTCACATTGCCCGTTGCCTTCAGGATGATAGGGTGTTGTTCGGGACTTCTGGATGTTGTAGATCTTGCACAGCTCTGCGATGACCTCTGCTCCGAAGTTGCGGCCTTGGTCGCTGTGGATGCATTGAGGCACGCCAAAACGCTGGAACCACTCTTTCACCAGCACTTTGGCCACAGTCACAGCCTCTTGGTTGCGTGTTGAAATCGCCTGAGTAAATTGTTCTTTAACCTGTGTTCAGCATCCTCCCATCCTATCTTGCTCAATCTTATATCTCGCTGTATTCAGTATCTTTCCTATCCTGCTCGATCTTGTCTCTCGCTGTGTTCAGTATCTTTCCAACCCTACTTGCATCAAACTTCCTCACTTGTTATCTAACCTGTGCTCAGTACCCTTCCAATCCTGCTCGCAGCGCCATTTGTAGTGATGGGGGTTTGTTGTTGGTGGTCGTGTCCGGTGATGGTGTTAGGTGTTAATGTCCAGAGTCACACCACACATAATTTACAAATATATTCACAAACAGAAATAAAACACGCAGGCTGGAAGGTGTGCGTTTTAGCAACTTTACTGAACACAGACACAGAAAACATTTAGCAAGTAGCATTTACAGTGTTCACAAATCTATATTTCACTCTTCTACAACATTGTGCTACGTTGATTCCTACTTCCCTACAGTTTATTTCCCATTCTAACTCTAACTAAACTAAACCATCTTCTCTTGGTACTGTCCGAGTCTCGTCCCTCTTTCTATCTCCTTCTCTCTCTATCTATCTGTTCTAACTACCGCGAATCCCTGTCCTGCACTCATTATTATCATTCCAAGAGCAATTTTGCTCCAAAACTCGACCATCGGTCCTAACACTATTCCTCCCTTCCTGTCAATCAAAACATTGTTTCCCACACAACAATGGAACCCTTCGTGCTGACATCCTCTTCCGTAGAAAATATACATCTACATTTCAACTTTGACACTGCCTGTTGACAGCACTAGTCTGACACAAAACACAAATGAAATCAAACGTTCACCATTATTAAAGTTATTTCTACATAATCATAACACACACAATAATTACATTAGACAATATACCAAAGCAATAAACATAACACTTCAAGCGTCAATTAACATATATATTCCTAACCAAAATATATATCAACTGCTAATTAACAAAACTCTAAACTTACTAACTAAACATAAATATTCATTCATAATTATCACCTTACTATACTCAAGTTTATGCAACAAATGCTCAAAATTAAAATCTAAATACAGGCATGGAACCAACATTGTTCATACAAACTATCAGTGTCACATGTATTAACACTATAACTTTAATACTCCAACCGTGCACGTAGCTAATTAAATGATTGACGTGTTTGGATGACTCAGGTCAAACATTTGATGGGGACAGGAGGTACGGGGGTGGGGGCGGAGAAAGGAGGGGGAGGAGGGGGCACACGGCGAGTGGCGTGTAAAATAAATTTATTATTTCTACAACTTCCGCTCTTCATTTCACACTTTGTACATTTTTCAATCCCTACTAACTATCTTGGCATCACAACTATTTTCATCCTAATATCCCGTACGTCTGCGTTTATTTAGATGTAGCGTGTTTCAGGGAACAGCAAAATAGATCACACATTTTCATTAACCAAGGCTACGGCCAATTGGTTACAGATGTTTCAGTCGATATGCACACAACATACGTAAAGTTACACACGATAAAGTAAAGTAACTATACGGTATAGTAAAGTATTTTCGTTCGCTACTACAGTTTGGTGTATATGATCCACATATCAATGGCCTCTCTCTGTGCAGCATCGGACGCAAGCTTGCGTTGATGCTGATGGTGTTTTTGCAAGCCACGTCCAGCATCGGTGTGGCTTGGGCGCCGTCCTTCGTCGTCTACATCATATTGCGATTCATTACCGGCATCACGATCTCTGGCCAGTACCTCGTCGTCTTTGTTTTAGGTAAGGCATGGTGGGTGTGGTTGTGGTGGAGGTGGAATTAACGGTGGTGGTAGTGGAGGGCGGTGTCGGTAAAATTTCACTTCTTTTTCTTCTTCTGCCATGTATTAGCGGCGCGGCGGTATAATACTGTTGATTTTACATCGGCTACAATGTTGGTTTTTTCTGTGGTCAGTGCTGGAGCTTGTGGGACCGACCAAGAGAATGTTTGTTGGCGTGGTCATCACTGGCTTCTGGTCCATCGGTGTGATGATAGTGGGTGGCGTGGCCTATGCCGTCAGGGACTGGGATACACTACAGATGCTCATGTCCTTCCCCATTCTGCTCCTCTTGTTTTACTGGTGGTAAGCGCTTGGTTTGCGATTGTTTGTTTGCTTTCTTGGTGTTTTTTGTTTTGTGTTCTTGTTTGGTTTTTTTACCTTGGTACATGGGTCATGGTGTTGGTATTGCTGTTGTGGTAGTGGTAGTCATCACAAAGAGAATGATGTCTAAAAGCCCATAATATAAGCTTAAGGTAAATGTTAGTGAATTTGTGGAGACATTAAATAAAGCTAATGCAGTTAAGTCTCCTCTCTGAAAATCCTTAACGGGAAGAGAGGGGACTATAAACTGATTTAAAAAAAAAATTAAATAAAGCTACAGTATTGCATTGAATTTAAAGGGACTCACTTTGACCACGCCTCCTCAGACAGATCCATTTTACATTCACGGTGAATGTTGCCCCACTTTAAAAAATTAGTTTGCAACAAAAAAAAAAAAAAATGTATCAGGGCCTCAGATCCACGAGGGCTTCAATAGGACATTTGTCCTGAACAACATTGGTTCAATAGGTCATTTGTCCTGCCTGAGAAAAACCAATAGGACATTTTGGTCCTCAAACCATTGAATCAATAAGACATTTTGGTGCACAAAATTGTGTATGTTTATAGAATATATGAGAAAAAATAAATAATTTAAAAGCATTCATTGGTTGTTTCACAGACACACACACAGACACACACAGACACACACACACACACACACACACGAAAAAACTTTTTTTAACAAATACAAACTTTAATATCAATTCTTCCCAAATTCCCTTTGAAAAATAACATTGGAGCAAAAAATAATACTGATAATACGGTCCAATTCAAAATGTTAATGATGTTCCATGGGGAGGATCAAATCATTATTGATATGTAAAATAAATAACAACAATGGTTGCAGTCAGTCTTGTTGAGTAGAACATTACTTAGAATGTGCTTTGGTTAGCAGCATCCTTTTTTGGCAGCTGCCCACTGGTCAATCACCCTGACTATCCACCTCTCAAGATCAGGTGTGTCAGGGCCTTCCATCTTTACTCTCATCAGCATGTCCTGATGCTCTGGGGTAAGGGCATTCCTTAAAGGCGTGGATATCAGGTTTTGGTTGCTGAATGATCTTTCCACGTCTGCAGTGTGAACTGGCAAGGTTATGGCAAACCTAGCAAGTTGCAACATCATAGGGTATTTATCAGCATGGAAATCAGCTATTTGGGAATACAGTTCCACCATAGAGTACCTGCTGTATCTCTCTTTCTTCACCTCTTTCTTCAGTTCTGTTTATTCTCTCCTTGCACTGTCTGGATCAATGAGTGGCCCAGACTCTGACACTTTTTTCTCCCCCTCTTCTGTCTTCCATTCTTGACTTTGCTTTTCCCCGTAATGACTGAGCAATGTCTCTATTCTGTCGTTTCCCCATTCCTCGATTTCATCGTCTGGAATGTGAGTGATGGGCTTCATCTGAAGAACTCCGAATGCGCTCAGCAGCTCTGTCTTGGGAAATCTGCACACAAATCAACAACAGGAAAGAAATTGTATATATAGCAAATGATAATCATCAGTATTCACTCCATAACCACTTCACTTTAGGGTAGAATAAAAACAATAAACATTTCATCGATTTGGATGTTCATATCACTCTTAGTCTTATATTATTTATTAACTTTTGCTTTATCTAATGCTTTTGAAAACATTGCTCACTCCCCTTAGATTCTTTCATGATTTGATTATGTCCAAGAAAAAATATATTATAATATAATCAGCATATATCACAACAAACCTTCTCAAGATATTGCTTTGAAGATTGGTGATGAACTTTGCAGCAGCAGATGCAACATCAGTTAGCTGGCATGAAGCAACCAGATGACCATGGTAAGTTGTTTTCCCATCTTCATCCAACACCAGCTGGGTCTGGAAGTCCTCAAAGTGCTTGCCCCCACTCTTCAAGTCACCAAGCCTTTTGACGCAGCTGTCAATTTTGCCCTGAAAAAAAACATTTAAGTTTATGTTCAAGTAATTATTGTGTGATATGTGCTCAAACAAAAATCTACCAGTATCAAAAAGAAACATCTTTTATTTCTTAAAGTAAAAAGAAAATTAGACATTAAAGCATGCTAATCTATGAAATAAAAATATTAGTTTGTTATGCCTTCAATATTTTTTTCATGAGAAAATACAGCTCCTAATTATCAAAATATTACATTGTGTTGAGAGTGTTGCAAACATACCTTAATTGAGCCAATGTCAACATCAGTAGCCTGAAGAAAGAGGCAGAGGGCACCAATGACCGGAATCACATCCATCAGGACAGAGGTAAGGCCAATGAATTTGGCAGTAGCAATCTGAAAGCCCACAAAACTAATACTTAATATACAGTAGTAGATCCTCTCTCTCTCTCTCTCTCTCTCTCTCTCTCTCTCTCTCTCTCTCTCTCTCTCTCTCTCTCAAGTTAATATATGTACTAGCTTTTTTATTATTGTTAAATTTTTCTTTCTTTCTTCTGCTTACGTAATCATAGCTTCTATAACTAAAAAAAGTGAATGATCTAGTAACATTAACGTCATGAATATTATGATACTATGGAGCTTTGTAATTAATAATTATACACAACGAAAGGTGAAATGATGAACATACCTTCCTTTTTAAGCCAATGGCTTTGGGGTCCTGGGCTCTTGAAGATGCCTCTGCGTTCTCCAGATACGATAGAAGAGGAAGGATGCTTCGATTGACTAAGTCGAGGGCCTCATAGAA
The DNA here is from genome assembly GCA_036898135.1 of Oncomelania hupensis. Taxonomy (NCBI): domain Eukaryota; kingdom Metazoa; phylum Mollusca; class Gastropoda; order Littorinimorpha; family Pomatiopsidae; genus Oncomelania; species Oncomelania hupensis. Next base: position 26,426,294 of record CM072515.1, read on the forward strand.
TGACAGCCAGCGTATTTGGTGCACTTCTCTGAACTTGAGTTTGTCAGACTGCAGAATGTCTTGGATTTCTTTAAATTTCATGCATCTCAGTGGCGAAGCTTTGAAATAGTAGAAAAGTGAAGTGACTGTTTCCACGTAGTCCTTGAGTGCAGGGATATCTTCTGCGGCTTGGCTGGTACACAGGGCAAGCCTGTGTGCAATGCAATGCACGTTGACCATGCTGGGGTTCGCCCGCTTCAGTAGACCGGTGAGGCCCTTGGTGTCGCCCGTCATTGCTTTAGCACCATCAGTTCCAAGTCCATGAACCTTAGATAAATTGTCTATTCCTCTCTTCTGCAGCTGCTCCATCACTGTTCTTGCCATTGTTTCACCTGTGCCATCAGGTACTTGCACATTGGCCAGGTAGTGAGTGATAGGCTTCATTTGAGAATTAATCACTCTAACCAGTATTGCAAAGCGCTTGGTATTTGTTCGGTCAGTAGACTCGTCGACTTTGAGAGTGACAACATGAGAGTTTTCAATGTGTTCTGCCACTTGTGTTTCGATAGTATCAGACATTGCCTTCAAAAATTCATAGAATGATTCAGTGCTTTCATATTTTGTTGACTCTGAGATTTCAATTTGTTTGACAAATGGTGTTTCCACGGACTTCAGCAAGTTGAGCAATGACTTGAATTTACTGCATGCTAAATTCTCCTTGATAATCCAGTATGCAGCTCGTATGGCAACTGCAGCCCCTTTCTCTTGAGCAGATAGAAGGCGGATCGCTAACTCTTCAGTGTTTTTCTGAAGGGCAGGAACTTTCAAGCTGTCCCTGTGTTCTTTTGTTACTTCATGGTCTGAAAGCGCCGACTTGCGAAAATTGATGCATCCGCTTGTGAAGGCATTTTTCATGTTTCCATTGTTACATGCAGTGCAAAACATCTTTTCGTTCTCATAACGTAACCATTTAAAAGAAAGTGTCCATGCTTGCACAAACTTTCTAGTAGTAGTGGATTCTTCTTTTTCGGCTGGTTCTGCCTGTTTTGTTTGTGCATTATCACACGATGTAGATGGCTGTGGATCGGGAGCGTCGCCGGTCATATCTACATCTATCATATCTCTCACCTCTCTTCTTTCTTCTTCTGTCGCTTGAGAAGCGCTTGTTTGGTCGGATGCATTAGTTTCTTCTCTCACACCTTTAACGGTTTTACTAAAACCGAAGTTTTTCAGCTGTTGCTGCTTTGAATCAGCTTTAATTTTCTTTTTCGGAGGCATCGCGAGTCGGATTCGCGAGTATCGAAAACGAAACTTTAAAGCTGGGTAAGGGAAACCACTCTGCGCATGACAACCAACCAGTGCATGGTTACGACTGCTGGTGCAGACGCACTAACTAAGCCTATCCTTTATCGATCGGTTTCGCAAAGAGGAAAGGGCGAGTGCACTAGGCTAGTCCTTTCTCAAGTTGAATGTCGCGATGTAGGCCTAACGGGTAACGCAGTTATTAAAATGAACGAACGATGTCCGGCCTTTACGCAGCTTCGATCGGACAATGACCGCCTCCATTAAAAAGCAATAAGACATTTGACAGATTGAAGGCAAATTTAATAGGACATTTGGATTTTTTATCGGACAATTGTCCGATGTCCGACGTGGATCTGAGGCCCTGTATATTATTTTTAAATTAATAATTCCTGTGTTTTTGTGCCTATTAATAGCATCCGCTAGATACCTTTATAGCCTTTAAAATATCTATCTAGTAGATTGTACATCGTATTCGTGCAATCTTAAACAGGGGAAATCACTCCCTGTCCTAACAGAAATAGAAAATTTAAACTGTAACGGTTGGTATGAGCCACGACAGCCCACTGTATTATTGTTTTATGTAATATCAATGCGAAGTTTAGGCTAAACTCATTTTTGCCAAAAGTAAATAAAACCGTCCAACTGACGCCCTTTAAATGAACTGAATTGAATTGTTTTGCATAGCAGGACGTGTAATACAATACCTAACTTCACTGTTGTGTGTCAGGATGATCCCAGAGTCTCCACGCTGGCTGCTGGCTCGTGGGCGAGATACTGAGGCTGAGGACATCATCCGCAAGGTAGCACGCGTCAACAAGGTGACACTGCCCGAGAAAGTGTTAAAGCACACCACCCCCGACGATGTCGACAGACAGGATAAAATCTGGCACATCTTTACCTCTCCCGTCCTCGCCCTACACGTCCTCATCCTCTGTTGTAACTGGTCAGTGTGATGATGAGGATGATTATGATGATATGAATAATGATGATGATGCTGATCGAGGTGATGATGGTAGTGATGATGATGATGATGGTAGTGATGATGATTGTCACGTGGGGTTTATGGGCTCTGCACAATGGAATTATGGACCCTCACGTTTATTCGGTGGGAACTGCTAGTAAGTCACCCTATGAATTACTTTAATAAATTTATTTGTTTAGCTCGTTCTGTGTTAAGGTTGGGGTACAGAAATAGATAGAAAAATGGTAAAAGATTACTGTCACACTAGCTTTCACACGGCTATGAATCATATGTAGTCCAGCCACTTGATAACAGTTAAAATCACACATTTATTTCTTCTACTCTATACAAGATTCTCTAAGTACTAATCTAACTTGAAAAGTCTCTTTCAATGCTAATAGTTCGATCGCTGATAGTCTAGGTAGCTGTTATATCTTCATCGGGCACTTGCTAGTATATCTCATGTAGATTTGGACTACTGTGGTCCGTGTTACAGTTTCTGGAGAGTTGGACTACTGTGGTCCTGCTATGATCAGTTTAAGGGCACCTTGGCGTGTTCACTTAACTGCTAGATGGTGCGTGCGAAGTCCTTCTGTGAGGTAGCTTCTGGTACACCTTTGTCGTTGTGTAGTTGGGTTCCCTTGCCACGCTGTGGGGTCTGACAGGGTGTTTTACCGGGTCGCTCGTTCCGTCTTGTGCGGTAGAGGTTCCTCAACCAACTAGTCGTTTCTGTGGAGTGGGGTGCACAGGATAGCTCGGGATAGCTCGGGATAGCTCGCCTGCTCGTCTGTAATATAAGAGACGAAATTCTGCACAACCCTGAATAATCGGTTTGTGCAGAGCGTCTCACTGAAAGCCAAAGTAGCCCTCAGTGATAGCTCCACATCTCTATACATAAGCGACGAACATTCTGCTACTTCCGGGTTCCACTGGAATCTCACTCTAAATTCCTATACATATATAAATATCAAACGTGGCTAACTATACACATACAGAATTAATAATATTATAAACATTCCGTGGTACAGCCACTGGTCTGCAAACATACATATAAGTTAAACAACAGTGGTTCCGTACGGGATACAACATGGCTGCGTAACCGGTCGTGTTTCGCCTCGTGGTCGGCTCTTCCACATGGTCACGCAAATTCGGATTAATAATTCACATTTATGCATAGCAAATTCCACAAACATAATTTCAACAATAATATAAATATATCACGATGAAACAGAAGGGTGTTCATTTACCTGTTTGACAAGTTCAGGCCCGTTGTGACTTGATAGAATTCTATGCTTCTAAGTCCTGCTTCCTGGTCTAAGTGTGTAGAGATTTCTCTAGCTATCTAGCTGTTCACACTTCGGTGTATTCCTCCCAACTGACCAAAACTGTGCGTGGTTTGGACCCAGTCAAACTGGCTCCAACCACTTTGCCTAAGCTCTCCCATTGGTTCCAACGGTCCGATTCAAAACTTAAGTGCTGACGTCACTGCGCTGTGTGTGTGGCTCAGGCTCGCAGTGTGCTGTAATTTAATTGCTGCTGTGTAATAGACTGACTCTCTACTATTACAAAGACTACACAATGCTAAATAGTCAACAAGCAGAGTTAAAACTAGTCCTAACGCGACAGGCTCCCTCAACTGAAAAAAGGCGATGACTACTGGATTCGACCTTTTTCTACTACAGAGCCTAGTTTAACGCTGCACTATCCTAGGGTCCTATTTACAAGCTAAGTAAGTTGCTCTACCTGAGCTGCAATGCTGTGCCAGGTAGCTATGGACTCTAGTGACAGGGTATTACTGGGCGGGGACGAATTCTGGTGCTGTGGCCCTTAGTTGTGTTGGGTGGGCGACAGCTGCTGTGTCCTCCACGAGATGGCGACTGAGGTAGTCGGCTCCGTGGTTTTCCTTGCCGGGGATGTACTCGATTTGGAATGAGTATGCCTGAAGGGTGAGTGCCCATCTCATCAGGCGAGAGTTCAAAGACTTGGAGGCTGCCAGGAACGATAGTGGTTGGTGGTCCACCTGAACTGTGAAGTGGGTCCCATACAGGTAGAGTTGGAATTTCTGTATGGCCCAGACTAGTCCAAGGCATTCCTTCTCCGACGTGGCGTAGTGGGTCTCGGCGGGTCTCAATTTTCTGCTGGCGTAGGCGACAGGGAATAGCGTCTCCGCATTCTTGGGGTCGCGCTGTAGCAGTACTGCTCCGAGGCCTAAGTCGCTTGCGTCGGTGCGAAGAACGAATGGCTGAGTCAAATCGGGTAGATGGAGTACTGGCGCCGATGTCATTCTGTCCTTGAGTGTTTGGAAGGCTGTCTCGCATTCCGCTGTCCATACGACTTTGTCCGGGGCGATTTTCCGGGTTCCATTTGTCAGAGGTACGGCGATGCTGTTGTAGTTGCGGATGAACTTCTTCCGCGATGGCGATGGCCATCCATGTGTGTGTGCTGGGGGTCGCCGGTCGGTCCGTGTACTTCTTGAGGCGATCGATGTGGTGGTATCGGGCTCTCCCGTTTACCTCTACTTGGTAGACTGTCTTGGATTTCTTGGCAGTCACCCGGTACGGTCCTCTCCAAGCGATGTCCAGCTTGTTGGTTCCACTTGGAAGTAAGAGTAGCACTTGATCGCCGACTTGCAGTTCTCTGTCCTTCGCGTGGCGGTTGTAGTACTTCGCCTGACGGGCTCTTGCCTTCTTCAGTGCTTCACCAGCTTTCTTCCACGTTGCTTTGAGGGTTTCCTGCAGGTCTGCGACGTACTTGGTGGCACCTCTTGGTGTGTCGTCTATCTTGGCCTCCGTCCAACTTCTGCGTAGGGCTTCTAGCGGTCCGGCTAGAGGTCTGCCGAATAGCAATGTTGACGGGGTGTAGCCTGTGGCTGCATGGGGCGTTTCTCGGTATGCGAACAGTGCCGCATTCACGTAGGTGTCCCACGCTTCTGGATTGTCGTCGGCGACTTTCCTGAGTATGGTGAGAAGGGTTCCATTCAGTCTTTCTACTTGTCCGTTGCTGGCTGGGTGGTATGGTGGTGTGCGAATGTGATGAACTTGTATCAACTCGAACACGTCTTGCATCAGGCGGCCGGTGAACTGAGATCCGTTGTCCGTTCTAATGCTGTCCGGGAATCCGACTCTGGTAAAGATGGCGATGAGTGCATCTGCAATCTTCTTGGTGTCGATCCCTGGCAACGGGACTGCTTCGCACCACATCGTACATGCGTCGACGAGTGTGAGTAGAAATCTGTTCCGCTTCTTGGTCATGGGCAGTGGTCCTACTATGTCTACTGAGACTTGCTGGAATGGCACGCCGACTACTACTGATGGTCCTAAGGTAACTGGTACGGTGTGATGTCGCGGGGAATATCGTTGACATTGGTGGCAAGATTTCACGTAGCGCTTGACATCCTCCGTGATTCCTGGCCAATAGTAGTGTGCGCTGATTCTCTGCACTGTGGCTCCAATTCCCATGTGTCCGCTGAGTGGCATGCTGTGGCCTAATTCTAGTACTTGGGCTCGAAGGGTGGCTGGTAGTACTAGTTGGGTGTGATCTCCATCTCCTTGTCGATGTAGAACTCCCTCTTCCATGTAGAAGTCTCCCTTGTGCGGGGGTGTGTGCGCCTTGGGTAGCTTCTGGAAGCACTTCGCTATCGAGGTGTCTTCTTTCTGTGCTGTTTTGATCTCTTCGAGTCCTGGATTCGGAGCGAACTCGGGCTGGGGTGGTTGGGTTTTAGCTTGGGCCCTGGTTTGCACTGCAGCTATCTCTACAGTTTTAGGGGGCGTGCCTAAGAACACATACCTACCACCTAGCACTAGATCATACAGGGGTTTCTGTAAAACAGCTGCTTGGATTCGTCCTGTGACGTACCTACTCTCTACTTCTATCCATGCTATTGGGCAAGTAGTTGTCGGTTTCGTCAAGTCTGCTCCTTGTAAGTCGACTGTCTTGTCTGTCAAGTCCGCGCGCGATACAAGAGATTCGCTAACTATCGCGTCGTATGATAGACCTGTGTCATACAGACAGTTCGCTTCTTTTCCGTTGACCTTGACCGTGTCTGTCACCGATGGGTGATCTCCGATCGTGTGTGGCTTGTTACCGCTGCTTTGAGTTAGAACTCTGTGCGCTGGCCGGCTTTCGCGCTCTTCCCTACGTTGTGCGGCCAACTTGAAACATTCTGCGGTGGAGTGATTGTTTCTGTTGCAGAACGAACAATACCGTCTCTGTTCTGCAGGACCTCTTTTCCCGAATTCCGTGTTGGGTCCTTTATTTTGCCCAGGTCTGGGGTTATTCGGCTTATTCGCGGTGCGCTCTTCCCGGTTAGGGCTTCGTTTCTGTGCCTCTTTCCCGTTAGGCTTTAGGTCTCGCCTGAAGCTCTTGGCTTCTCCGTGGGCGGCCACGTACCTATCTGCGACCTTGACCAGATCTTCCAGTCTTTCCGCGCCCTGCTCTACTGAGAATGTTCTCAGCTCGGGGGTCATGGTTTCCCGTAGCTGTTCCCATACTAACAGTTCTGTCAGTCCATCATACGTCTTAGCCGTGGCTGACTGGCTAATCCACTTATCCAGCGTTGTGGACAACCGATCCGCGAACTGCGCATAGCTCTCTCCTTTCACTCTCCGGTTGGTGCGGAATTTTTGCCGGTAGCATTCTCCTGTTAGTTCGAATCCCGTTAGGAGTGCCTCTTTTACTTTGTGATAGTCAGTCACTCTGTCAGTCGGTAGCTTACTGTAGATGTCATAAGCCTTTCCTCTAAGCCCTTGACTAAGCTTGAAAGACCAATGAGTGGGATCTAGTTTGTACTCTGTTGCTAGACGCTCAAACCTAGTCAGATAGAGATCTAGACCTTCCTCTCTCTCATTGAATGTTCCCAGTGGAAATGACATTCCTTGTACAGGGTTGGATGCTACCTCTAGCTGATCTGAGTGGGGAGGGGTTGAGGAAGAACTTGAAGCTCCTGATCCCAATCTTCTTAGCTCTAACTCATGCTGTCTTTCTTTTTCCTTTTCTTCCCTCTCTTTTTCTTTTTCTGCCCTTTCATACTCCCATTTCCTAACTTCTGCTTCTCTCTCTGCTGCTAATGCTGCCTTCTTCTGTTCTACTTCTAATTCTAGTTTCTTCTGTTCTGCCTCTAATGCTAATTTCTTTTGCTCTGCTTCTAATTTCTTGGCCTCTCTCTCTGCCTCTAATTCTGCTTTTTTCTGTTCTCTCTCTGCTGCTCTCTCTGCTGCTTCGAGTTTCTTAGCCTCTCTCTCTGCTGCTCTCTCTGCCTTAGCCTCCTGCTTCTCTACCTCTGCATTGATATACGCAATTAGGTCTGCCCCTGCTAAGTGTAAAGCTTCTCCCAATTCCTTGAAACGCAATCTCAAGGCCACTGGGTCCGACATTGCCAAACGTGTCTATGAACACCCTCTGAATCACGTGGAATACCGAAACACTAGCAATATTGCAATTCAATAAAAAACAATGCAAAGACAATTAAATTCGTAATCAATAATAGAATAAAACAAGAGTCAAATGGCATACAACAGTTATTTAAGCAAAACCTGCAAAAGAACAATGCAACATACAGGCACAAAAATATTTGAAACAAAAAAGTTTTTAACTAAAGAATAGTGCACCCAACTGATCAGTCCTTGTTACCACTATTCTAAGTTATTCTACTACTCCTACTGTTATCTAATTTTATTGTACTTAGATCCGGTTATACCCAATTCCTATTATACACAGATCCTGGCAGGCTCGCCAATTAAAGTGTCACGTGGGGTTTATGGGCTCTGCACAATGGAATTATGGACCCTCACGTTTATTCGGTGGGAACTGCTAGTAAGTCACCCTATGAATTACTTTAATAAATTTATTTGTTTAGCTCGTTCTGTGTTAAGGTTGGGGTACAGAAATAGATAGAAAAATGGTAAAAGATTACTGTCACACTAGCTTTCACACGGCTATGAATCATATGTAGTCCAGCCACTTGATAACAGTTAAAATCACACATTTATTTCTTCTACTCTATACAAGATTCTCTAAGTACTAATCTAACTTGAAAAGTCTCTTTCAATGCTAATAGTTCGATCGCTGATAGTCTAGGTAGCTGTTATATCTTCATCGGGCACTTGCTAGTATATCTCATGTAGATTTGGACTACTGTGGTCCGTGTTACAGTTTCTGGAGAGTTGGACTACTGTGGTCCTGCTATGATCAGTTTAAGGGCACCTTGGCGTGTTCACTTAACTGCTAGATGGTGCGTGCGAAGTCCTTCTGTGAGGTAGCTTCTGGTACACCTTTGTCGTTGTGTAGTTGGGTTCCCTTGCCACGCTGTGGGGTCTGACAGGGTGTTTTACCGGGTCGCTCGTTCCGTCTTGTGCGGTAGAGGTTCCTCAACCAACTAGTCGTTTCTGTGGAGTGGGGTGCACAGGATAGCTCGGGATAGCTCGGGATAGCTCGCCTGCTCGTCTGTAATATAAGAGACGAAATTCTGCACAACCCTGAATAATCGGTTTGTGCAGAGCGTCTCACTGAAAGCCAAAGTAGCCCTCAGTGATAGCTCCACATCTCTATACATAAGCGACGAACATTCTGCTACTTCCGGGTTCCACTGGAATCTCACTCTAAATTCCTATACATATATAAATATCAAACGTGGCTAACTATACACATACAGAATTAATAATATTATAAACATTCCGTGGTACAGCCACTGGTCTGCAAACATACATATAAGTTAAACAACAGTGGTTCCGTACGGGATACAACATGGCTGCGTAACCGGTCGTGTTTCGCCTCGTGGTCGGCTCTTCCACATGGTCACGCAAATTCGGATTAATAATTCACATTTATGCATAGCAAATTCCACAAACATAATTTCAACAATAATATAAATATATCACGATGAAACAGAAGGGTGTTCATTTACCTGTTTGACAAGTTCAGGCCCGTTGTGACTTGATAGAATTCTATGCTTCTAAGTCCTGCTTCCTGGTCTAAGTGTGTAGAGATTTCTCTAGCTATCTAGCTGTTCACACTTCGGTGTATTCCTCCCAACTGACCAAAACTGTGCGTGGTTTGGACCCAGTCAAACTGGCTCCAACCACTTTGCCTAAGCTCTCCCATTGGTTCCAACGGTCCGATTCAAAACTTAAGTGCTGACGTCACTGCGCTGTGTGTGTGGCTCAGGCTCGCAGTGTGCTGTAATTTAATTGCTGCTGTGTAATAGACTGACTCTCTACTATTACAAAGACTACACAATGCTAAATAGTCAACAAGCAGAGTTAAAACTAGTCCTAACGCGACAATGATGATGATGATGATGATGATGATGATGATGATGATGATGATGATGATGATTAGCTAGTTAGTTAGTCATTGCTTATAGAGTCCAGAGGACTGCAAAGAGCCGAACCAGGACCACAGCTTGATTGAAAGAGGGCTCACCCCTGATCCGTATTAAAGATCTGCTGAAACAACCCTAATGGTAATACTGAAAGCACTCCACCAGCCAGTTCCTTTACAATAAAGACATCCCAGGCAGGAGACGCTGAGGCTGTACTCTAATTTATCGAACCCCCGTTTATAAAAACAAAATTGAATATAAACATCATTATAAAATATTAACAAAACACATACATATAAAATGCCTAAATTTCTAAATAATACCATAGAAAGCCCCAGTGACCATTTGGCAGAAAAGGGTCCAATATCCCCAAGCTGACCCAATAAATGAGGAGTTTGGGGAGAGATTGTAGGAAAAAAAAGATAGGTGACTGGTCTAGCGAAGAAGATTGATAGAACAGATTAGGAACAAGAAAGAACAATTGAGAATTACCGAAACTGTGGTAATTTAAAGCACCAAAGTGGGGATTCTATTTATACAGAAAACCCCGGCACACCAATAGGATGGTGATGATGATAATGATGATGATGAGAATGATAATGATCGAGGTGGTGGTGGTGATAGTGATGATGATGATGCTGATGATGATGATGATGATGATGATGATGATGATGATGATGTTGATGATGATGATGATGATGATGATGATGATGATGATGATGATGATGATGATGATGATGATGATGAACCTGCACTAATCACGGTTTCTTCTGTAAATCTCTCCAGGCTGGTGGCGTCCATGGTATTTTATGGACTGAGTCTGAACTCTGGGAACCTGGGAGGCAGCGTATACGTCAACTTCCAACTGATGGCGGTGGTGGAGATCATTGCCTACATCGTCTGTTTGCTGCTGCTCAACAGAATAGGCCGCAGGATGCTCCATATTATTTGCATGACTATCGGAGGCTCTGCCTGTATCAGCACCATCTTCGCCGTCCTCTATACTAGTCCGGGTAATTCAATGATTTATGAATACTGTTATAGTTGATGGCTTGTGAATGTATTGATGTCGTTAAGAGTTGTGATGGCGATGTGGCTGTCATTCATAATTATCTTCGTAATTCAAGAGATTTCGTTTGGTTCGATATGGGTAGGCCTACCCGGTGAGATCATGTAGCGTTTGGGAATAGCAGGAATATGTGTTGTCTGCTGTAATTAAATATTCCTTCGTGCATACAGATTAAACTAAATAAAACCTCAGTATTGATGCCGAAATCTAATTTATATACGTGATCTTCATTGTTATCTAACAAACTATTGATAAAGTAAATTGTTCATAGAGGAATTCAGGGCCGGACCTAAGTTTTTCAGGGGTAGGGGCCCAAATTTATTTTAGGGTAGTAGTGAAGGCGCGAAGCGCCTAGTTTGCTAGGGGGATCCGGGTGCATGCTCCCCCGGAAAATTTTTTGAAAAGGGAGAAAAAATGGTGCAATCTGGTGCAATCTGAGCATGTAAATTGCAAAATTTTGGTGCTATAGTCAAAAAAGGGTAGGGGCCCGGGCCCCTCAGGCCTCAAGGGCAGGTCCGGCCCTGGAGGATTATACTTGAATCCCCATGAATCCCCATTATACATCAGTGGTGCAAAGCGTCTTGGAAGGCGTGGATTCGATCCTATTTCCGCTAAATATTTTGCGCATGCTTGATGTTGGTGACCGGCGGCTTCAGAAGCTCTCCTGTAGATATAGGTATGTTCTTTATTTTTCTGTCGGACATACGTTGCAAGCTTATATAGTATACGGCAAGCTTACTGTTGTTTTTAATATTATTACATATAAGAATGTACGATTTGCTTTGGCGCTCACAGAAACGCAGACGTGGCTGATCGTGGTGCTGTCGCTGCTGGGCAAGTTAGGAGCGTCAGCAGCCTTCTCCATCGTCTACATTTACTCCGCTGAGCTCTTCCCAACCATCATCAGGAACTCTCTCATGGGTATCGTTTGCCTCTTCGCCAGAGTCGGTGGCATGATATCCCCTTATATTGCCGATTTGGTGAGTCGAGAACAAAACAACGTATAGATCGCGTTGGATAGTTCAGAGAATGCGGTTTTTAACTTTGGCAGAAATAGATACCCGAGCCAAGTTTGTTAGGACGGTGCCCACCTCAATCTCTACTTCTCCTGTTTACATTTATCGGCTCTCAAGAGAGCTAGCCAGGCACCACCAATTCACTGCTAGGTAGACTGGTTGATTCTTGTGCGACGATTATTTATTATTATGATTATGAGTAGTAGTAGTAGCCGTAGCCGTAGCCGTAGTCGTAGTCGTAGTCGTAGTAGTAGTAGTAGTAGTAGTAGTAGTAGTAGTAGTAGTAGTAGTAGTAGTAGTAGTAGTAGTGTTATTATTATAATTACTTATCATTATGACGGTCAGTTGTTGGTTTGCAGGACGATTTGGTGGGAGGAAAATTCGGGACAGCATTGCCGCTGTTCGTGTTTGGGGCTTCTACGATAGGAGCCGGCCTGTTGTGCATCTTCCTGCCCGAAACCTTACACAAGCATTTGCCCGAAACGCTAGAGGATGCTAAGGTTTTCGGAAGGTCAGTGATAAAAAAAGAGTGTTTAATTTTAAGATAAATTCTATATAAGCGGAATAATATCTATAGTTGTGATTGCAAGTGGTGGTGGTTGATACTGGATGGCTGTGTTCGCCTGGGGGTCTTGTGTGATCCTGCCTGTCTGGTTACTTGCGCATGCTTGGGACTGTAGGTTTACGCGTGTAGCCTATCACTTATTCCTTGGATTACATTTAATGCCCGACGTTTTACCGAAATTATGTATATAGCAATTGAAGTATACGCATCAGGGCAAAATTCAATACCGAAACATGTAGACTATATACTTGTAAATTTTTATCTTTTTTTATCCTTTCTTTTTTTAACAGTTTTCGTTTCCCCGGCATGGGACCTCCTCTTTTAGTTTAACCCTCCTATGCTCACTGTTGGCCACCGTACACAGACATAACCACCAAACTGATTGATGCATTAAGATGGCCTGTGCTAAGGGCCAAGACAGACTGATTGACCCTTGAAGTTTAACGTCTATACCCACCTTAAGCGACTTGACAGACGGGGATAGCCATACTATGTTTGAGGGGAAGGGAAAACACCTAAATTAACACTGCACCACCAAGTAATCATACTTCTAAGACGGACAGTGAAAAATGGCCGCTTTCATCTTGCTCACCGCGGGATCCAATGGTTCATTGGTGTGCCAGGCGAACGTTCTACCACTTGGCTACGGCGGGACTATTTCGAGGTTCGAACTCGCAAACTAAATCGCTAGCTCGATGCTCTGCCGACTTCTGACCTCAGCTTGATGCTGTACCATATATATTATATATGGTACAGCATCAATAGATAGATAGATAGATAGATAGATAGATAGATAGATAGATAGATTAGATTAGATTAGATTAGATTAGATTAGATTACATTAGATTACATTAGATTAGATTAGATTAGATTAGATTAGATTAGATTAGATTAGATTAGATTAGATTAGATTAGATTAGATAGATAGATAGATAGATAGATAGATAGATAGATAGATAGATAGATAGATAGATAGATAGATAGATAGATAGATAGATAGATAGATAGATAGATAGATAGATAGATAGATACACCAATGGTGGAAATATACCAGGCGTCTTACATTGCTGAGGTACAACGACGTGCTTAACAATTGATGAATCGGTATTCTATTTACAGAAAGAAGCCTAACAACAGGCTTCGACAACGGGACGTGAAGATGGACTTTACCCTCGATATGGTGGCCAACGGCAACGATAACTGTGAAAATGGCGGTCGGGGTCAGGAAAAAGAATCTCTGACGTCGGACAGTAAACAGACAACGGGGGAGGTCAGCGTCATTTACAAGCCCGGCGCTGGAGCCAGTGGGAATGGCAGACTTAAGCTAAACAATAAATAAACCACTGTAGTATATGTAGTATACTGAGATTTCAAATGTAAAGTCTTAGAGTTATATATTGGTTGGCAGCAAACATGATGCAGTGTGAATAAGACAGTAAACTGAAAATAGTTAGTTAGTTAGTTAGCTAGTCATTGTTTATAGGGTCCAGCGGACTGCAAAGAGCCGAATCAGGACCACTGATGATCCGTATAAAAGATCTGCTGAAGCAACCCTAATTTTAACACTGAAGGCACTCCTTTACTGTAAAGGCATCCCAAGCAAGGGATTCTGTACTCAAATATTTTGAACCCCCGTTTACAAAAACAAAATAGAATATAAACAGTATTATAAAATATTAACAAAACATATGCATATAAAATACCCACATTGCTAAATAATAATACCATAAAAAGCCCTAGTGACCATTAGGCAGAAAGTGTCCAATATTCCAAAGCTGACCCATAACAAGAGAACATGCCAAATGCATTCAGGTTTTGGAATTCTGACCCTAGGGCTGTTTACTAATGATTTTTATCAAATTATAACTTTTCACAGCTTTTTGCATTAAATACTCGATATGCTTTTTCCAGTGTAATTTAGAGGTTAGGCAAACATATAAAAATTTAACTTCTTTGACATATTTGAGTTCAACATTTTCAACATTAATTTTGTATAATTGTTCATGCCCATTATTAAGCAAAATCATACTGGTGCTTTTTCTTGAGAGTTCCAGTTTATTAGTATTCATAGAACTTGAACTATTAATTTCCATTTGATATAATTTAGTGAGGTGCTTTATATCATAGATAGACGATATTTTTTTAAGGATGCATTCATCCAGATGGCAATATCATCTGCATATTGAAAACGTGAAATTCTTTTACTTAAACCTTAGGTAAATCATCAATTAAAATATTAAAAAGAATCGTAGACTTCTGGAATACACATCTCTGTTGTGTGATGTCAAGAATATGAATTACCAACTTTCAGGCTTATTTTCCGCACTGTAAGAAACGTTCTGATATAACTGTATACACGGCCAGATAACCGAATTTGTTTCAACTTATATAATATTATCGCATGCATCGTATTCATGGAACTTGAAATATTAATTTCCACTTGATATAATTTAGTGAGGTGCTCTATATCATAGACGGTTTTTTTTAATTTTAAAAGGATGCATTCATCCAGATGGCAATATCATCTGCATATTGAACACGTGAAATTCTTTTACTTAAACCCTAGGTAAATCATACATTAAAATATTAAAAAGAATCGGAGACACTATCGAACCTTGTGGAATTCGGATATCTGTTGTGTAATGTGAAGAATGTGAATTACCAACTTTTACGCTTATTTCTCGAACTGTAAGAAACGTGATGATATAACTGTATACCACTGAGCTCTTATATAAGAGCTCAGTGCTGTATACACGCACAGATAATCGAATTTGTTTCCACTTATATAATAATATAGCATGCCATACTCTATCATTATGCTTTGCATACATAAAAAATGGTGGCTGTCGAGAAACAAAAGTTCGCGAGTATTTTTATTTCTCCAAGTGCAAACGTTTGTGAAGACGCTACGTGTCAGTCGCCATTTTTTTTTCTAGATTTAGATTTAGAAAGGGTGAAATGAATGAATTTTGTTGATAATTCTTTTGTGTGATAGATGCAGTTTAACTTTTGTAATTAATTTTGAGAGAAAATTAATATCTTTTAAACAGTTTTTTTTTAAATAATAAATGTCGTATTTAAGATAATAGTTTTTTTTTGTTTAGCGATGTTCTCATTGTCTCGTCCAGTTGTGGAAAATTTGCTGGTAGCCTAGGAGAATTAGATTCGAGGCAGAATCGGTTGAAAAAGCAGTTGAAGGATCAGTTGGGAAGGAGACATAGAAGGAATAAGGAGGACACGACCTAAGCTCCGGGGCAACTTAACGGGCTGCATGCCAACGCTAGTTTAGTTTGCCACTGGACGACTTCAATCGTAGCTGGTGGGCTCGCTTGAAGTGAGGTGACGGTAGTCATCAGCCCAGCGGGCCAGGAAATTAGTCAAGTTCTTTAGCGTTGCACGGCGACGTGATAACGAGTCTTTTGGTTGTCTATGCCAAATTCCTACACCGCAGGGTAAATATTTTGATTTTGTTTCATTCTAGATAATTTCCTTAAGAGATTGCTAAGTAAACTAGTTTGTTCATTGAAGAATGCACTTGTTTTGTTTTGATTGATCATAATGTGTTTTTCCAAGCGGAGCCTAGCCGGACCTGGATAAGTTTAGGTTTGTATGAAAATAATATTTCATGCAAATGTTTAAGACAAGGTTTGTTCGGTAGGTGTTTATTTTTCCGTCTTCGATCTACATGGGCTTTCTCTTTGACGTTTGTGTCCATGGTCGTTACGATTGGATCTACAATGAGAACTGTGTGTTAATGTGACTACGGATACCTCTGGTGAGTCTAGGCAGTCACAAGTTCCAACAGCAACATCAGCGTCAAGTTCTACCTTCGATAGGCTTTTTCTCCGGTTCCATCGTAACCCGGGATTTCATTGTATACTATAACAAGATACCAAAGTTAAGTCTGAAGCTTAAGTGAAACGAACATTTCGGTAATCGCGACTGAAAGTAATATTAATACATCATTTCGGTTTCCTCATTCCGAGGGGGAAAAACGAACAACAGATAATAAAAGAATTGAACTTGGAAAAATGTGTTAGTGAAGTAGTGGAAAGAAATATGGGACTACGAAGTTGCATTCTAGTGCGATTCAAAATTATATTCGTGTGTGATTCATAACTATTATTCTCCCTCTCCACCTCCCTCCACCCAAAAATAAAATAAATAAATAAATAAAATAAATAAAGTTATGGTTTTAATGCCCTGCTGGAATTGTGTGATTTCTTTGAAAGCGAACTTCCATGCTCACAAAAATTATTTTTTCGTATTTTTTTTTCTGGAAAATTGAAATTATTGAATTAAAAAAAATTATACAAATTGTGCATTTATCAGTTGGCCTTGGAAGAGTTTTGCACTGTGTGCGTTACCACCTTTTAGTCTGTGGGACATCAGTGCTCAACGATTTTATACCATTATTCCAAAACACTCGAACAGTTACACCGAGACACAAATCTTTTGAATCCTATTTACCTTTGTACAAGCGCGGTGTTATTCCACATTTTTAAGGACTTCTAATGGTGTTTTACTTCACCTTGCAAAATGGTTCACTCATGGGCAGAGCTCGATTGACATATTTGTATCGGCTTTTATACAGCCCCATAACGGAATAAACCATGCCATGCCAGATGTAAAACAGTTTGCTTCTTCTGGCGGTTTGTCAATCTGAAAGTTTGCTTATTTAAAAACTACTGCAGGATAGATCTTTATTGCTACGTGATACCATTTATGAATATTCCTCATACTGTTTTTGTACATTTTTGCTTCTTAATGCAGATGAGTACTGATGCATAATCTCAAACTGCGTTGGTCTCAGTAAAGATGTTCGCTTACCCTATTGTTCTCCTTATTAATACTTTTGTCATAAATATATATGACAGGATTCGGGAAGCAGGGTTGTGGAACGAAAGCACTGGATGAGCAGTTTAAAAGATATAATTATAATGAGTGATAGAAAGATTTGTTTTCTTTCATTGAGAGAACGTGTGGACGTTTTGTAAACACTATATTGCATACGACTCCACTAAGTTCCAATGCGTGTAGTTGCGATAATGATGATGGGGAAAAGATGAATAAGGAGGAGGAGAGGGACGGAGAAGGTAATGATGAGGCGCATGCGTATAGTGTTGTTTATTTATTTATTTATTTTGATTTGTTTTTGTTTCTCTCAACATTTTTTTTTTAAACCAACGTCTCGCTCACTTTCCATCTATGATAGAAGCGATGCATTTATTGTTCCATTGATTTGTTTTTAGACCTACTTATTATGTCATCGTTTACCCCTTATATCTTTTACTTTTAATAAAACAAGTCAGTATTTCCTGGCAACGAAATTGCAACTGCCGTTCATTAAGCTGGATGAAGAGCGCATGCCAAATGCTATTAGAAATGTCATGTATATATATTATTGTATGAATTTTTGTTTTTACTGCGTCCAATAACTTCAGTAAATATGAAAGCTTTTTTTAACAGGCTGGTTTTTGTTACTCGAGTTTTATATTCCTGTTGTGTTTTTCTACTTTTATTGTTGTCTGTCTATTAATTGTTCTGTCTGTGTTTGTTTACGAAGGAAAAAACAATGGAGGGAGGGGTGGGGGGTGGGTAGTGGCAATAAAGTGTCCACACTCCCCAAAAAAATTTAAATAAAGAAATAAATAAACGTGCGCTCATTATACGCGCACCAGCAGACATACACTCCACACATCTGTCTGTCTGTCTCCCTCCCTCCCTCTCTCTCTCTCTCTCTCTCTCTCTCTCTCTCTCTCTCTCCATACATACACACAAATCATACCACAAACCCAAGGCAACACAAACATTTGCTCCTAAAAGATTGTTGTCTCTTTTTTGTTCTTTCATTCTCTCTTTCTCAGTTACATCATTAACAGCATTGCAACCAGCTACTATCTCTAGTAATTTCTCTGTTGTAGTATAGTAACCCACGACGGATTATTTTGTTATGCCAGAAGAGACAGTGGCAAAACAATGCCCGAAAGTACCGTGGCGAAACAAACGTTTGCCCAAATATATACCTCAATAGTATGCTCCAAGGTACAAAATGTATTTTAATGGTGTTAAAAAAACAACAGTAAGTGTCACCACCATTAACATCATAATATACGCTAATTATTACATAATATTTCTCTAATATTTATGACATATATAATAATTTATAATGCCCGAAAATACCGCAGCAAAACACACATTTACAGGAATTAATATGACTTGCGTGCTCATGAGGACGGAATGCTTAACAAGACGGTACTGCTGTTTAACCATTCTGTAATGGCACATCAGTACAGTAGTGTTCATAAAATAGATAATTATATAACAATGATTTTATGCTTACATTAACAAGTATTATTAACGAGTCAACCTCTGAGAAATAAATAAATGAACTTTTCCATCAAGATTTGTTTAACACACCAAGACAAATTATTTTGTACATAAAGAAATTCCACACGCAAAAAATACAATGATATAACACAAATTGGATCAAAGAAACAATTCGAAGTTCACATAACGAAATACATTGATTTTAAAACTGCCAGGACACCTACACTAAGCCATATATCCTACAATTATGTTCGCACAGAAAAATAATTCGATTTCACATTAAAAAAAAAAAAACACAAAAAAACAACAACCTGATTTTTAAACTGCCAGCACTCCTCAAACGATCATAAACAATGCAAAAGAGACAGAAAAGAAGGAGAGAGAGAGAATAGCAAAGACAGAAGCAAAATGATCTTTTAATACGACTAATAGCACATTTGGATTGATAACAAGACCAATAATTATTCAGCTCTAATGTCAGCTGTAACGTCAGGTACCTTGAAAATAACAGGTAGCCTCCATCAACACTACTCAAACGTGGTACAGCACGGAACTGATAATGGAAATGATGCAGTACTAGTATGTTAATTATCAACAGCGTATAGTTTGTTTCTTTAAATGCCAGTTGTTGTCCGTTCACACTTTTATTTAACAACGCATAATTTAATGTTATTTAATATTTTCTGGTTCAAGAACTCCAATTTACCCGTTATATAGACCATTAGTTTTGAAGCATGAAATTTTTTTTTTTTTTTGGCATTGATCCCTTTTATCGTGATACAATACTTTGTTTCCAATAGATGTTTGTGTATGTGTGATTTAGACATTGAACATAAACATACTAATAAACAAATGTAAAAAACTAACTATAGAAATAATCAACTCATTAACTAGAAGAATGGATTTAAAAATATAAATAAAAATAACTCTCTCTCTCTCTCCATTTCTCTCTCGCTCTCTCTTCCAACACCCCTATGATCGTTTTACTAGAGAATCATTATCAAAGTGTATAATACTGGCAGTGGCCCCATTTAGCCTTTGCAATCATTCAGCCAATATTTCATGTATTGTCTATTCATAATATTAGAAGAAGAAAAAAAAACACAATGGAATCGCAATTAAAAAACCTCATAACGGAAAGAGGAAGGAGGAGGAGGGGATGCAGGGAGCGAGAGGATAGAGAGAGGGGGGGGGAGAGGAATTTAACACCATACCATAGCAGTCTACCAATAAGCAACTTTGCAATACTTTCCCAACTTGTTATCTATGAATGATGTTAAGACATCATCCAAAAAACGTCAATACTGGGTAATATTATGGCCTTGGTTTTCATACGATCGACCACCTTAACTGTAAGCCATGCATATTAGTTTTGTTACTATACATATAACGTGAACAAGGTATTTTCGAATGAAAAAAAGAACACAACACATGGGGAAAAAAAGCATATTTATATTGTTGGCATTGAGGTAAGGCTGTGAAATGTAGCTAACAGCTTTAAGTACATCCAACGGTAAGTATAAACTTTACTTTACTGAGTGGTAAGTTTAGCACTTGGTAGTTTATAATTTCAATACCCTGTAAAGTGGTACCAAATTGTATTTGAGCAACATCGGCTTACACCAACTTAAGGCAAAACATAACATTGTTATTAACAGATTTGAACAAAAATCACAACTTTAGTAGGCCTACAAGCGCGGAGATCACTCTCTCTCTCTCACAAACAGAAACAGACAGCAGCCATGTTGAAAGCACGCCCTACTCCGTCCACTGACGCTGGCCCGAGAAAAGGGAACATCGTTACCGCCTTTCGTTTTTGCTGAGCCTGGCGGGTATTGTCAAAGTTCTGGCTTTGAGGTCTTTCAGCCTCATCAGGCGTACAGACAAACACACATTCGCCCCGCTCCCCACTTTCCCCTCACACACAGACCCATCCCTCCCCACCCCCTTCTCTCTCTCTCTCTCTCTCTCTCTCTCTCTCTCTCTCTCTCTCTCTCTCTCTCTCTCTCTCTCTCACATAATAAAGAGGTTTCATTGGCATGAAGTAGAGACCAAACGAACTTTCCCCGACCACTCTCGATTTGGGGCTATTCGTAACGTACAGTAATGCTTGGCTTTCGTACCGATCGTATTGGTTAACTATCATACCAAACGGAACCTCCTTTGATCTCTATAAGAAGTAGGCCTACGCAACTTAGCAGAACAATAGTGTTAAATGTTAACATCTTCCTTTTCACTAGGAGAGTGTCGGAGAGGTAGATCACAATCCGCCTTTTTTTCCGTCTTCTCCTCCTCACAGCACCAGCAGAAGGAAGAAGCACTGAAATACAAAAACCAAAAAATAAATAAATAAATTTCGTGGAATGAAGTTACACTATCTGTATTTCAAACATCAATCATAAATATCGATAATATTGTATTAAAAAAAACAACAACGAATAAATGAATAAATTAATTTATTAACTAATTTTATTTTTAAGTTGTTACGTTTATAACAGACTTACTACACTTTAACACGAAGACATGCAACTCAACTAGTCAGGCAACACCCACATTTTCAGTGATGATTATTTTTTCAATACAGTCTAGATAATAGGAATAGCGTAATGTTTTAAGTTGCAACTATATCCGTTTTTAGTAGGCCATAATAGGCTTATGGTATCGTCAGCATCTTTCTCTTTCCTATAGTTGTGTTCCTGCAGATAATTACAGAATATTTGAGATTGTTCAGCCATTCGTCAAGACGCTTACCCTTGACAGATCCCTGGCACTCAGTATACCTGCAGATATAGTAGTCAGATGGAGGAAGGAGGGTAAGAAGGGGAGTTAAGGGGAGAATGAATGGTGAGAGGAAGGTGGGGAGTAAGGGATGGGGGATGGGAGGTATCAAAGATGGTTTGGTTTGGTTTGGTTGGGTGAATTAACGTCCCCGGACACGTTGTGTATAGGGGACAAGCATCAAAGACAAAACCACTGCGGTTTTATACTGACCAGCTTTGGCCAGAATCCACGTCCTCAAGCAGTTGGGGTAAGGGACGGCCTGCCGTTTCCGGAAGTAGAAAGGCGAGGGTCGCCGCCAGCACGGACAACCCGCCGAAAATCAACATAGGTAAAACTGGCATAAAGGTGGCCAGGTCCAGTATCAAGGGAGCCATGATGCCACCGATTCTAGCTGACATCGACGACACTCCCATGCCGATATTCCTGCAATGTGAAAAGGAAATGGTCATAAGTTTTCAATACATATGTGTGCCTAACTGCACCTACAGAATGAATACAAAATTCAATAGGCTAACTATATACAGAAAACTGGCCTTGTGTGTTAATTGGGTATAAGCGACTAACATAGGTTCTCCTCGGTGACCAGACAATGTTCTCCAAAGAGTGATGACTCTGTGCAGTTTTCATGAGCACTTCAATATCGCCTCAGCTGCACTTTCAAGAAGGGTCGATCGTTCTGTCAATCTACTGGAGACGGGTCTATATACATAATTATCCATATGTGAGAGATTGCTCAGTGCTCTAATGAGTCATTCAACAGTGCTCACGCAATGCATACAGCGTAGCCAGCTGAGATATAAGACGAGTCCGCCTGGTTTGCAGTGTGTGGGTCTGGATGCAGAGATTGGCCAGCGCTCTGAGCAGTCTCTTCAGCTGGGTAAGTTTGCCAACATAATTATTGAAAACCCGTTTACCTGACGACAGTGGGGAAGATCTCCGCAGTCGCCAGGTAAATGATGCCGTAGGACGACGTGATGCCGAACTTGCCCAACATGGCCAACACCACCCTCAGTGTCCGCATTGCTACACAACGACAGCACAACAGTGACCACGTCAAATAGCAGCAGGTAAGAGTAACTAACCCATGGGTAAGATACCAACATTGACAGTTAAAATTGCCACAAAAACTGCACAGATCATGGTAAAATGTAATAACAATGCTGTAGAGTTAAGTAACCTTTTATTCAGTTAACCAAGCGTCAGAGAGAGAGAGAGAGAGAGAGAGAGAGAGAGAGAGAGAGAGAGAGAGAGAGAGAGAGATAAACAGAGACAGACAGACAGAGAGAAGAAGATAGACAGACAGACCGACACTCAGAGACGGCATTGAAGGCCTATGCATACACTGATTTTGCTTATTTGTTCTCTCTTCACCCCACCCACATTCCATTCTCCCACCCTCCTCGCTAATAGAACCTCATTCGTTATACAACCCATAAAATGAAAGCGGCCTTTACTGTCGCTGTAGTTGGGGATGACCCCGCTGAGGATGCAAGCCACGCCTCCTAAGTACATGGTGAAGATGAGCGGCTTCCTGCGACCCACTTTGTTGAGCAGCAATATACACAAGGCGTAAGCAGGAATCTCCACAGCGCCGGCCAAACAAAAGTTGAGGTAAGGGGACCCTGCCAAGTTCTCCGAGTTGAGAGAAAGGCCGTAGTACACTAGCGCATTCACCAACCTGAACATTTCAATACGCCATGTAAAGCTTCAATGCTGAGGTAATAAGCTGGGCTGTAAAGGAAAGAGATTGTGTACTATAAATATAATGGTCATAATTATTCAAGATGCAGCAAGCATAATTTTGTACAACTATGGATCATCGTCTTTCTCTGTTTATTTGTTGGTGTATTTCTTTGTTTGTGTATCTGTGTTGAGTATTCGTTGTTTGTCTTTTATACAAGATGATTGATTATTGCTTCTTCTTTATGTTCGTTTTCATATTTCTATATTGCTTTTTGTTCTTCTTGTTGTTTTTTTCCTTTTCTTCTTCTTCTTCTTCTTCTTCTTCTTCTTCTTCTTCTTCTTCTTCTTCTTCTTCTTCTTCTTCTTCTTCTCCTCCTCCTTCTCTTCTCTTCGTCCTCGTCGACATCACAGTCGTGGTGGCCAGACGTTGACGATGACGATGATGATGTTCATAATTATGACAACGACGGTGATGGCAATAAAAATGTATAAAATGCTACTTAGTACGAGAAAGTATGCACATGCAAACCCCCTGCGTTTTCGTTTAATATAGGCTTCTGTCTGTAAATGATCATTTCAGTATTTCTCACCAGTTGAACCAAACGTTGAGCGAGATCCTGGCCATTTTCCAGGTCCTGACGCAGTCGATGATGGTGTACTGGCGAGCGATTTTCATGCCTGGGTCATCCTGCAGATCCTTGAGCACGTGTGGGGGCAGATCACGACCGTTAGTCTTGGCCACCTTGGTCAGCACTGCTTTGGCATTATCCGTGCTATGGTGGGACAACTGCCATCGAATAGACTCTGGGAGAAACCTGCAATGTTAAGCTTAGTGTATTAGTGAGCTTCAGGATGCTTGGATGCAGGACAAAAAAAATCTAGGAATCGACCAGGCTAAATATTTGTCAGTTGCTTTGTTTGCGTAGCCTACAAAATGTGGGTCAACATTGTCTTGAGGATAAGGTCATCACGTCAAAGGCTATTTATTATTTCTCTTACTGAGTACCCATTTTTTTTTTTTTTTAGGAACTAATGCGAATATTTCGTAATGACATTGAGTTACAAGATTCTTTTCACAATTTAAAAAAGGAAACCACGAAAAGTTTCTTCTTCTTCTTCTTCTTCTTCTTCTTCTTCTTCTTCTTCTTCTTCTTCTTCTTCGTTCGACGGCTGAGTCAGAAAGAAAAGTTCAATGGAATGTCTTGCACATCAAAATAAGCTCAGTGTATGATAATTATACACTTTTTAGCAGTCTCCCTCTCTCCTCTCCCCTCCCCCTCCCCCTCTGTCCCTTTCCCAACAGACAAAATGAATCTAGCCTAATTCGTTGTTAATTATGAAACACTGCATCCTAGCAACTGCTACGGATTTTCAACGCGTTGTATATAAAAAAAATTCAACATCTTCATTCAAAATGTTAACATTCGGCAGGCTAAAAAATACATAAAACCGAAAGCTTTGATGCGCAGTGACGTAACAACACTCTGGTCACACAGAGTAGCTGAGACTCGCAAACGTAAAGTCTCTGTCAGTCTCAGCTCCGCTGTGTGCACTGTGGTATCAGTGCGGGACTGGTAATTAATATATACAAAGTTTGCAAAAGGCTAGGTTTCTACTAAATCGGCGACCTTGACGCTAGCTGAGAGTCAGAGATCGATCAAGCACAGGCTGTGTGTAGGTTAGCAGTATGCGATCCACAGCTTCTGGGGTCAGCGTCGTTTTCGGGCCGACTGCCTATATAACCTTAGTAACAGCGCACTAGCGGGCAAAAGGGGTTATTAGTTTGCCTATGTGTGTCACCTCTGCGGCAGGCTACGTCGGCTTACCACCAGTAGGTGACAAACAGCAGAGCAGGGGCGGTGATGGCGATCTCTAGGTATCTCCAGTCTCTGATGAAGTAGGCGATGCCAGCCAGCGACATGAAGCCCACGCTGTAGAAACTCTGAATGACGAAACCCGCCACCACTCGGTACTTAGGACCCACCAGTTCTGTCGCTATGAACAAGTCCACACAGCGTCAAAGCAATGATAGATGGTGGTGATGGTGATGGTTGCGGTGGTGGGGATGGTGGTGGGTGGTGTGATGGTAGTGCTGGTGATGATGATGTGGTGGTGGTGTTAATGATGAAGATGAGGGCAAGGAAGATTATAACGTTGAATAAAAAAGAGGAGGACGACGACGGCGATGAGGAGGAGAAGGAGATGGTGATGATGATAAAGGAGGAGAAGAACAGGAGGAGGAGGGGGGATGAAGAGGAGGAGAAAAGAAGTAACAGAGTAAAATGATGATGGTGATGAGGAAATGGAGGAGGATTACGACCACGACGACGAAATCAACGTTATGATGCTATCGACGACGAGGGCTTAAATAACGACTATGTTGCTGATGATGACAATGGTACCATCAACCAAAAAAAAACAAGGCCGAAAAGAACTGCAGCAGCGTGATAACTATTCACTGACACAGGGTGTAGGAGACGAGGAAGGCCCCGGTATGGGCCGCGCCTTGCATGAAGTACATGGGCAAGAAGACCAGCATGCTAGGTGCGGCTGCAGCCACACTGCCCGCCAACACCAGCATCCCCACTCCCACGAAAAACAGCGGCCGCCGACCGAACCTGCAAGCACACAGAATGCAGCAGTTAATGAAGACTGAATTGAAGGACAACAATAATAATAATAATAATAATAATAATAATAATAATAATAATAATAATAATAATAATAATAATAATAATAATAATAAATACTAAAACAGAAATGCTGGTATGTAAATACAGCTGCCACACTGCATCACACCACAACCCAGCAAAGTGCGACCGAACCTGCGAAACTAGTCATGCATCGGAATGAAGAGAACGAGAAAAAAGAAGATAAACCTTTGCGAAAAAAAAACAAAAAACCCCGATGTTCACAGAAAGAACACAAAAGTTCCCAAATCATCACTGTTCAACATATCCATGTCCATTAAAAAAACATAATAATATATTTTTTTAATTGCCGACTTCCTCTATAAAGACACAGAGATTTGAAGACTATCCATTCTGCAACTGTTACTCTTTATTCTTTGTCATCATGATGATGACGATGACGACAACGACGACGACGACGATGATGATGATGATGATGATGATGATGATGATGATGATGATGATGATGATGATGATGATGATGATGATGATGGGCAGAAAGAAGGGGATAAGAAGAAGAATGTTTACCTATCAGAGAGCTGTCCGAAGATGACGGCTCCTACCAGCCTGCCTGCAAAGAAGACGGACTTGGACGTGCTTCTCCAGAACTTTTGCTCACACACCAAGTTAAACTGCACACAGCATAGTCATTAACACATTCATTAAATACCAATCAGTATGTGTACAATGTCCAATTATCTTTAGCGCCAAATGTTATGTCTTGATACAATGTCATTATAATTTACATAAGCACATCGCATAAGCTTACATCTTAATAGAATGTACAGGTAGTAAACGAAATGCTGACCTTCAACAACGTAGGCGTAGACCTAAAGGCTGAAGGCATATAAAATAGTGTACATTTATGCAGTTAACTAACACAAATCATATCTGCTAAGTAAAAGCAAAACAGGTCAACTTCAAGACTATAGACATAACAAATAAAATCCTCTAACTTAAACTGTTCGTCTGACAACAAAAACAAGACTCACAGAAGAGGTGATGGTAGCGTCGTATTCGTCTTTGGAGTAGGTGTACCCTGCTGGACACAGTTCTGTTTCCACTTCACTTATATTCATCCCCTCCCCTCTCTTCCAGCTCCCGTTGACGAAAACGTATTGCGGCAACAGCTCTCCGGGCTTGTAGCGTGCACAACTCCCTTTCTCACCCGCCGGAGTCAGCGCCTCCTCCACATCCCATTGGCTAAAATTGGCCGGAAGTCCGAAATCCGACGCGTTGACGTCACCTCCTGCGCAGCGGAAGCGAGGTTCGGCGCCGACGAAGACCATGTTGAGGGCGTGCCAGGCGGAGATGACGGAGAAACCACACAACAGGAGAAGCCGCGTCTTCTGGTACCACCCAAACTCCCCTACAACCTTCAACGCGTCGTCCAGATGCATGGCTTAAATTGTGGCCTGCTGATGTCCTCTGTAACAACCACATCATTTAAAGTAACCACCGTTCTCGTCAGTAAAAAAAAAACAAACTACTACTACTACTATTACTACTACTACTAAATTGACGTCAGCCTATTATATGACTATATATAATTATGTTTTTTGCATTTTGGTGGTATGAACAATCTTGCCACTGTAGATTGTTCTAACCTATAAAGGGAAAAGTGAAAGCCCCAGTTGAAAACCTGTCTTGACTTTGTAGGCATGACCGATTCACTGCGGCAACAGTACCCCCGTTGGAGTGCCGGGGGTTTCAGTATAAATAGTATCCCCACTTTCTGGAAATTTAGTGCTTTAAATTCCCACTGTCGCTGTCTTCCTCATTTGCTCTTTCCCATTCCTGATCTGTCCTATCACTCTGCTATACTATCTTCTTCTTCGCTAGATCAATGACCTACCTTTTTTTCTTGAAAACTCTTCTTGGACAAGACTCCTTGTTTGTATATGAGGTCTGTTGGATCAGCTTGGGAGTGTTGGACGCTTTCTGCCGGGTGGTCACTAGGGCTTCCTATGATGTTATTATTTAGCAATATAGGCATTTTATATGTATGTGTTTTGTTGATGATTTATAATGATGTTTGTATTCTATTTTGTTTTTGTAACCGGGGGTTCGAGTAGTTGGGGTAAAGCCTCAGCCGTCCCCTGCGTGGGATGTCTTTATTGTAAAGTGACTGGCCGGTGGAGGGCATTCAATTTTCCCACTAGGGTTGTTTCAGCAGATCTTTTATGCGGATCGGGGGTTGTCCGGTCCTGATTTGGCTCGGAAGAGTCCGCTGGACCTAAAGCAACAATCAATCAATCAATCAATCATGGTGGTATGAAGATCATTTTGGCTTGGTTATTTTAAAAGTAGCTCGCATGCTGAAAAAGTCATAGTGTTGGCAACCTATCCCATAACTCGGAGGTCGTAGGGATGATCGTTTAACCAGCGTACTCCATCTTTCCCTGTCCTCAGCAACCCTGATTGTTTCGCTCAGTGTCAAACCAGTCCATTCTCAAATGTTGTCCTACCACCTCTTTTTTGGTCTCATTCTTCTTCTACCTCCTTGCACTGTGCCTTGCAGGATGGTCTTTGCAAGACCTGATGATCTGGTGACGTGGCCATACCATCGGAGTTTCCGTTTTTTCACCACTGTAAACAGGTCATCGTGTTGTCCAATGGATTGTGTGATGGTCTGTCGGACTTCGTCGTTGGTGATGTGCTGGGTATAGGAAATGCCAAGAAATCTTCTGTAGCACCTCATCTCCATGCTTTGTATTCTTCGTTGGAGATCTGCTGTGAGGGTCCATGTTTCGCAAGCATATAGGAAGATGGAGATGACAAGGGAGCGCAGCAGCCTTACCTTGGAATGTAGTAGACTGATGGTCATGTCTTTCCAAATTGGCTTCAACCTCGCCAGGGCAACAGTAGTTTGTGCGATCCTGGAGAGGACTTCCTGTCAGGACCCATTGTGTGATACAATAGCTCCTAAATATTTGAAGCTATGCACTGTGTTGAGGGATTGGCCTTGGACTTTGATGTCCGTGTTGATGCCATTGGTGTTGTTGGTCATCATTTCGGTCTTCTCTGCACTTATTTCCATTCCATAGGCTCTGGAGGTGGTGTCAAGCATCTGTGAACCAGATGTTCAAGTTCTTGTTCCTCTCCAGCCAATCCATCAATGTCATCCGCAAAACGAAGGTTGGGGATTGCTCTTCCCCCTATGCAGACTGTGCCTTCGTGGTCTGCAAGGGCATCTGATATGATGCGCTCTAGAAAGATGTTGAAGAGTGTTGGAGAGAGTAGGCATCCCTGACGCACACCGATTGTTGTTCTGAACCAGTTTCCGATGGCGCTGTTGTGGAGGACTGCACTGGTAGCCTTGTCATACAGGCTTTTAATTACTTCAATAATTTGAGGGCTGATGTTGTACACTCTCATGGTTGACCACAGAGCTGCATGCCAGACTCGGTCAAACGCCTTTTTGAAGTCTACGAACACATAATATAGGTGTTGTTGGTGCTGTAGGTATTTTTTACAGATTTTTCTGAGTTTGAAAATCTGTTTAGTGGTACTTCGCCCTGCCCTAAATCCTGCTTGCTCTTCGGCTATGATTTGTTCAGCTTGAGGTTTCAACCTGTTGAATATTATTTTCAGGAGGACCTTGCTGGGATGGCTGATGAGGCTGATGGTGCGGTAATTTTCACATTCCTGAAAATTACCTTTTTTGGGAAGAGTGATGGCAAGCGACTGGGTCCATGGTGTAGGCCACTCCTCACTCTGCCAGATCTTGTTACAGATAATGGTGAGTGCGTCGATCACCGCTTCTCCTCCTGCTTGAAGCAGTTCCGCGGGTATGTTGTCCACTCCCGCTGACAAATGCTCGAGCGTTTGCTATATCTCGCCTCCCATACTAACCCCTGATCCGCGTACAAGATCTGCCGAAACAACTCTAGTGGTAACACTGAAGGCACTCCACCGGCCGTTCACTTTACAATAAAGACATCCCACGCAGGGGACGCTGAGGCAATACTCTAATTTATCCAACCCCCGTTTACAAAAACAAAATAGAATACAAACATCATTATAAAATATCAACAAAACACATACATATAAAATGCCTATATAGCCAAATAATAACGTCATAGGAAGCCCCAGTGACCACCAGAAAGCGACCAATATTTCCAAGCTGATCCAACAGACCTCACACACAAATGAGGAGTTTTGTCCCGGAAGCGTTTTCAAGAAAAAAAGGTAGGTGACTGGTCTAGCGAAGAAGAAGATAGTACACGTATAGTAGATTGATAGAACAGAGAAGGAATGAGAAAGAACAAAGAAGAAAGACAGCGACAGTGGGAATTTAAAGCACTAAATTTCCAGAGAGAGAGAGAGAGAGAGAGAGAGAGAGAGAGAGAGAGAGAGAGAGAGAGAGAGAGAGAAAGAGAGAGAGAGAGAGAGAGAGAGAGAGAGAGAGAGAGAGAGAGAGAGAGAGAGAGAGAGAGAGAGAGAGAGAGACTGGCCCACGAGCTGGACCGCTATCGATGGAAAATTTTAGGTATCAGCGAACCGCGCTGGAAAGGCCTAGGTGAAACAACGACCGACAAAGGCCACAAGCTTTATTTCAGAAGGAGAGAAGACAGGCACGAACACGGCTTTGGATTCTTGGACCACAGGGGCATTTTAGACACTTTCATGGGTTGCCGCTCAGTCTCCAGTAGACTCATTACAATCCGTCTGAGAGTAGCCCCTTTCAACTTCACCATCATACAGGCCTATGCCCCAACATCAGACTATGACGACAGCGAAGTGGAGGATTTCTAACCAAGTGCCGAAGAAGGACATAGTCATAGTGCAAGGCGACAGGAATGCCAAGGTTGGCCAAGATGCGCACCAAAACTGGGGAGACACATGCAACAACGAGACAAATTACAGGGGTCTGAGACTCTTGGAGTTTGCCAGATACAATAATCTGATACTGGCCAATACGCTGGATCTCCACAAAAAATCCAGACGATCGACAATGCACAAACCCGGCGGGGAGCATCACAACCAGATCGACTACATCATGGTCAAAACACGCTTCACATCAAGCATCGACATTGGCAGGAGACGCACTTTTCCAGGAGCAGACATTGGAAGTGACCACGATCTCGTGATGATGTCCTTCCGGCTCCACTTGAAGAGAGTAAACACAGCAAAGTGCACTAAACTGAAGTTCGACCTGGACAAACTGCAAAATCCGGAGGTGGCAGAAATATTTCAAGCCACAATTGGAGGGAAATTAGCACCACTGCTCATTTTTGGAGCTGGTGAAGTAGATGTCAACACCATGACCACCACCTTCAACTCAGCTGTGACAGATGCCTACATTGAGATCCTTGGCAAACACCGGCCAAAGAAGAAGCCGTGGATCACACCTGAACTTTGGGATCTGTGTGATAAACGAAGAGAGATGAAAAAGAAAAAGAAAACCTCACAGGAAGCTGATGCCTACCTCAGAATAATCTGCGAGAAATACCTACAGCACGTGAAAATAAGTACAGAGAAGACCAAAGTGATGACACACAACACCAATGGCATCAACACGGACATCAAAGTCCAAGGTCAATCCCTCAATACAGTACATAGCTTCAAATATTTAGGAGCCATTGTATCAGACAATGGGTCCCGACAGGAAGTCCTCTCCAGGATCGCACAAACAACTGCTGTCCTGACAAGGTTGAAGTCCATTTGGAAAGACATGACCATCAGCCTATATTCCAAGGTAAGGCTGCTGCGCTCCCTTGTCATGCCCATCTTCCTTTTACGCTTGCGAAGCATGGACCCTCACAGCAAATCTACGACGAAGAATACAAAGCATGGAGATGAGGTGCTACAGAAGACTTTTGGGCATTTCCTATACCCAGCACATCACCAACGACGAAGGCTATCACACAAGCCATTGGACAACACGATGACCTGCTGACAGTGATGAAGAAACGGAAGCTCCGATGGTATGGCCACGCCACCAGATCATCAGGCCTTGCAAAGACCATCCTGCAAGGCACAGTGCAAGGAGGCAGAAGAAGAGGGAGACAGAAAAAGAGGTGGGAGGACAACATTCGAGAATGGACTGGCTTGACACTGAGCGAAGCCATGAGGGTTGCTGAGGACAGAGAAAGATGGAGTACGCTGGTTAAACGATCATCTGTGGTGCCCCAATGACCTTCGAGTTATGTGACAGGATAGGATAGGATAGGATTGTTGAACACTCTGAAAAAGAGCGGCTGAGTGCACTGCTTGTGTAAGCGTGCGTGCGTATGTGGGTGAGAGAGAGAGTGAGAGAGAAAGAGAGAGAGAGAGAGAGAGAGAGAGAGAGAGAGAGAGAGAGAGAGAGAGAGAGAGAGAGAGAGATTGTATTCGTGACGTGTAATTTTAGCTCACCTTGTATGAAGTGTTCCATTTTTGTTTGAAAACAATTCCTCTCCCCTCCCCCCCCCCACCTCCCTTCCAGCGCCGAGACCATTCTTTTTGTGTGGAAATGTTTATGCGCTTAATACATTTTTATTCATTCACAGATTTAAGGTGCGCATGGCCAAGGCCTCAACTAAAAAAAAAGTCATCGTTCTAGCTAAACTAGGTGAATCGGTTTGGCTTTATTAAAAGGGTTAAAACTTTGTACTGACACAAACACTCTCAGTATCATGTTAACAAGAGTGAGAGTGTAGTGGGGGTGGGTTTGGAGTGGAAAGAGAGAGAGAGGGAAAGAGATCGCGATCTTTAGGTCTGTGTCCCATAATAAGGAAACCTTTGTGAAATATGCAAATAGAGACCTTGGAATTTGGAAAACCACTTACAACACAGGTTTTCAGACTACAAGTAGTAATAGTATTAACATTACAGGGTAGAAAGGGTATGGTGTGGCGTGGATGCAGACCTTTTCATTGAAGGGCAGGTAAAGACTCGGATGTTGTAGAAAAAAATAGTGAGGAAAAATATTACGATAGTGCAATATATTTTTAAGATTGTCGTCGTCACTGTGGTTGCTGTCGACGTTGCTGTTGTTATTATTTTACTTTCGACTCGGGCAACGTCTCGGAATTTTTTTTCCGGGTACTCCGGTTTGCCCCCCCCCCTTCCCCTCTCCCCCAAGCAATATTTCAAAACCACAACTAATATTCCGTAGATTTGTTTTTTGGCGCGCCACAGGCTGCGACTACGCCTTCCCCAGGGGAGGCGGCCCAGAATTTCCTGATAAAAAAGGACTATAAAGTGTCAAAAATCAAAATCAACAAACTATATTTAGGCGCACGGCCAGCAATGATAGTGGCTAGTTCATTTGATCTGTACTGTCGCTGGAGGAGTCTTACGTAAAGTTTGTTTATTAATCGAAGATTTGAGAGCTATTAACATATGATTATATTCTCGAAGTCTGTAGAATGTTCTATGACGTTAGACAGAGAGAAACTCCGGTGACGAGTTTTATTTCGATTTGGTTGTTGATTGCGTCGGTCTGGAATGTTCTGTATTTGATTAGTTTGTTGATAGACTAGATATTAAGTAGCAGTACCTGCATGTGAAGAGAGAAGATGGGTTTTTGGAAAGAGATTATGTATGCAGTTGTTGATAGACTAGATATTAAGTAGCAGTACCTGCATGTGAAGACAGAAGATGGGTTTTTGGAAAGAGATTATGTATGCAGTTGTTGATGCTGAATAAAATTGGAAAACGTTATAAGGACGACTTCTGCTTTGTTACTGAGTGAACGGGTTGCGTGGATAACACATTCGAGTTACACAAGATTCAAGCACCGACCATTGCTGAGTAACAGAGGGCTTGTCTATGGTAGGGAATGTCTAATATCACTGTGGTGAAGACATTCCATTTTTAAGGACTAAGAGCTGTCAAGTCCGTGTAGTATAATCAAAAGATTCAAAAGGATAAAAATGTAAAAGTTATTTTCCTCGACTGATAAACAGACTAAACCCATCCAAGTCATTATACCGATGCAGTGACAACAGAAGAACTAAATTCTTCAGTTCTTAGTTAAAAAATGAGGGAAGATATTTTTCTTAACTGTTTGAGAGGCGAGGCAAAACATTAGAGTCATTATCAATTGCAGCGGGAAAAAAAATTATGGTCCTATGTTTTATTTAAGGCATGAGCGCTCTCTTCTACTAAGCTGATAAGACTGTATTGTGTAATTTAAGGATTTAAAGGATAAACATTCAGAAGTGCTATCGTTCAACTGTTTCAAAAGAAGAAAATTAAAAAATAATTATATATTTTACAAAAACATTTAAAACTCTTCCGTAGCTAAAGGCAGAATTTGCTCAGTCAGTTCATGACCACAACACGAGTAAAACGTACAATTGCATAACAAGGATTTGTCTAATCGTCTCTCTGATAAGACTGTGTCAAAGGCGTTGAGAAGACTGTTTACAATAATTAAGCTGAAAGTATCAGAACATACAAAGAATGAAACAAATATCACAAAGGTTTTAAAGGTTTATTCAGGCTTTAAGCCCAAGGGGGCTTTTTAGACGACAAAGGGAATGGGGAAAGAGAATCAAAAGAAACAAACAATTAAATACCTGTATGCATACATAGTTCCCACAGCCATACAGAATTAATTGAAGAAATGATCTACATAGATGATCACACAAGTTGTTGTTGTTGTATCAATTTTTATTCATCAGATTAACATAAGTTGTACTGATCACACAAGACGAGATCACGCACAGTTTGACACAGACTCAGTAGAACCGTAACAGAAGGA
The DNA here is from genome assembly GCA_036898135.1 of Oncomelania hupensis. Lineage (NCBI taxonomy): Eukaryota > Metazoa > Mollusca > Gastropoda > Littorinimorpha > Pomatiopsidae > Oncomelania > Oncomelania hupensis. The sequence continues at coordinate 26,460,686 of CM072515.1, forward strand.
AAAATAAATAAATAAATAGCTGAACCACTATACGTTACTTAAGCAGTGAAATCAAAATACTAATATAACAGTTCAACCTCATCAGCATTTTCTTTGACTTAGAATTCATTAGTTGATTTAATTTAAATACATTAGGCTGAAATGTAAGGCATTGTGGCAAAAGAGAAATCCTGGTGTCTTTTAGTAAGGGATGTGTACAATTAAATATATAGTG
>CM072515.1:26465899-26550899 GCA_036898135.1 Oncomelania hupensis
AGAAGATCAATGCCAGGAAATAGAGAACAATCTGAACAAGAACAACAGCAAGAAGGCCTACCAGACTGTGAAGCGGCTGACAAGCGTTAAACAGCCCAAAGTCTCCACTATCCAAAGCAAGTCTGGCATTTGCCTTACAGAAGAACAAGAAGTCTTGGACAGATGGACAGAGTACTGCTCTGACCTTTACAACCATACACCAAATGGAGACCCATCAGTTCTAGCATGTCCCGAGAGCAGAGAAGAAGAAGAAATCCTCCCAATTCTCCGGGAAGAAGTTGAGGCAGCAGTGCAATCGCTGAAGAAAGGGAAGTCAGCGGGAGTGGACAACATACCAGCGGAACTGCTACAAGCAGGAGGAGAAGCGATGACTGATGCTCTCACCATTATCTGTAACAAGATCTGGCAGAGTGGGGAATGGCCTACACCATGGACCCAGTCGCTTGTCATCACTCTTCCCAAAAAAGGTAACCTTCAGGAGTGTGAAAATTACCGCACCATCAGCCTCATCAGCCATCCCAGCAAGGTCCTCCTGAAAATAATACTCAACAGGTTGAAACCACAAGCTGAACAAATCATAGCTGAAGAACAAGCAGATTCATGGCAGGGCGAAGTACCACTGAACAGATTTTCAACCTCAGAATAATCTGTGAGAAATACCTACAGCACCAACAACATCTATATCATGTGTTCATAGACTTCAAGAAGGCATTTGACCGAGTCTGGCATGCAGCTCTATGGGCAACCATGAAAGTGTACAACATCAGCCCTAAAATTATAGAAGTCATCAAAAGCCTGTATGACAAGGCTACCAGTGCAGTCCTCCATAACAGCGTCATCGGGTACTGGTTCAGAACAACAATCGGTGTGCGTCAAGGATGCCTACTCTCCCCAACACTCTTCAACATCTTCCTAGAGCGCATCATGTCAGATGCTCTTGCAGATCACGAAGGCACAGTCAGCATAGGGGGCAGAGCAATCTCCAATCTTCGTTTTGCGGATGATATTGATGGATTGGCTGGAGAGGAACAAGAACTTGAACAGCTTGTACAGAGGCTTGACACCACCTCCAGAGCCTATGGAATGGAAATAAGTGCAGAGAAGACCAAAATGATGACCAACAACACCAATGGCATCAACACGGACATCAAAGTACAAGGCCAATCCCTCAACACAGTGCACAGCTTCAAATATTTAGGAGCCATTGTGTCAGACAATGGGTCTCGACAGGAAGTCCTCTCCAGGATCGCACAAACAACTGCTGCCCTGACAAGGTTGAAGCCCATTTGGAAAGACAGAACCATCAGTCTACATTCCAAAGTAAGACTGCTGCGCTCTCTGGTCATCTCCATCTTCCTATATGCTTGCGAAGCATGGACCCTCACAGCAGATCTCCAACGAAGAATACAAAGCATGGAGATGAGGTGCTACAGAAGACTTCTGTGCATTTCCTATACCCAACACATCACCAACGTTGAAGTCCGACAGACCATCACACAAGCCATTGGACAACACGATGACCTGCTCACAGTGGTGAAGAAACGGAAACTCCGATGGTATGGCCACGTCACCAGATCATCAGGCCTTGCAAAGACCATTCTGCAAGGCACAGTGCAAGGAGGTAGAAGAAGGGGGAGACCGAAAAAGAGGTGGGAGGACAACATTCGAGAATGGACTGGTTTGACACTGAGCGAAGCCATGAGGGCTGCTGAGGACAGAGAAAGATGGAGTATGCTGGTTAAGCGATCATCTGTGGTGCCCCTACGACCTTCGGGTTATGGGACAGGATAGGATAGGATAGGATCATGATTACGTCACTTGATTTGCATAATTCGGGTATCACCTTGGAGATGTAGGTAAAGTCTAAGTATATATATATATATATATATATATATATATATATATATATATATATATATATATATATATATATATATATATATATATATATATATATATATATATAAATACTTAGACTTTACCTATACCCCCAATATATATATGTACCAAACTTAAACCAAATCCCTACAGTAGTTAGTTTTTCATTGCTTACAGGGTCCAGCGGACTACAAAGAACCGAATCAGGACCACAAAATTTAATTAAGACCACAACTTCGCTGAAAGAGGACTCAACCCTGATCCGCATACAAGATTTGCCGAAACAACTCTGGTGGTAACACTGAAGGCACTCCACTAGCCGGTCACTTTACAATAAAGATATCCCACGCAGGGGACGCTGAGGCTATACTCTAATTTATCGAACCCCCGTTTACAAAAACAAAATAGAATACAACCATCATTACAAAATATCAACAAAACACATACATATAAAATGCCTACATCGCCAAACAATAACATCATAGGAAGCCCCAGTGACCATTTGGCAGAAAGCGTCCAATATTCCCAAGCTGATCCAACAGACCTCACACATAAATGAGGAGTTTTGTCCCGGAAGAGTTTTCAAGGAAAAAGGGTAGATGACTGGTCTAGCGAAGAAGAAGATAGTATAGTAGATTGATAGAACAGAGTAGGAATGAGAAAGAACAAAGGAGAAAGACAGCAACAATGGAAATTTAAAGCACTAAATTTTCAGAAAGTGGGGATACTATTTATACTGAAACCCCGGCCCCCTCCCCCCCCCCCACCTCCATGGGGGCCTCCAGTAGTTTGCGAGTACATAAGATTACAAAAAAACAACAAGAAGTTTCCAAGAAATCCGTTCATTAGTTTCAGACAAAAGTGCGCAAATGTCATCTTCAAACGCCGGACGGAAGGACAGCTGGACGGACGCCGGACGCCCAAAGCCAAAAACAGTAGTTCCCGAGCTGGAACTAATAATAAAAACGCATAAGCATAACAATCATACTTCAGTATAAAACAAGAAGGCTAGCCATTCAAACGTATTTCCAGAAGAATACTCATGTTCAAAAGTGTTCATTTTGTTGTCGGTGTTGTCACTGGGCTTGATCCTAAGGAAGCAAAAGGAAAACATGGTATGATGGGCCACTTATCGGAACTATCTGCAAACCAAAAATTATCAAAATGGCATAAGCTAATTTTCAAATAGTGCGCCAAACGTTTTTTGGAAATTTTTTTAAGCACAATAACGTACAGAGGCTTGACACCACCTCCAGAGCCTTTGGAATGGAAATAAGTGCAAAGAAGACCAAAATGATGACCAACAACACCAATGGCATCAACACGGACATCAAAGTCCAAGGCTAATTCCTCAACACAGTGCATAGCTTTAAATATTTAGGAGCCAATGCATAAGACAATGGGTCCCGGCAGGAAGTCCTCTCCAGGATCGCACAAACAACTGCTGCTCTGGCGAGGTTGAAGCCAATTTGGAAAGACAGGACCATCAGTCTACATTCCAAGGTAAGGCTGCTGCGCTCCCTTGTCATCTCCATCTTTCTATATGCTTGCGAAACATGGACCCTCACAGCAGATCTTCCACATAGAATACAAAGAATGGAGATGAGGTGCTACAGAAGACTTCTGGACATTTCCTATACCCAGCACATCACCAACGACGAAGTCCGACAGATCATCACACAAGCCTTTGGACAACACGATGACCTGCTCACAGTGGTGAAAAAACGTAAACTCATTTATTAATTTCGGTTAAGCTACATGTATTATTGAGATAATGCAAAAAGTGTGTTTTAAACAACAATAAAAAATTGATGAAATTCGGGGCCATAGACAAACCGACTGACCGAGAACCGGATTGATACTGAGGAATGGCCCTTGATCTGAACTACCTCAATACCAAAACTCCACAAGTCACTTCAGCCGTTTTTATATAGTGAGCAAAACGTGTTTAGCAACAAAATGATTCCAATGACCTTGGCATTTGCGGTAAAGCACATATGATGAAACGGGATGCAGGCCGATAATCTAGGTAATATTCCTATGAAGTTTGACAGGCCGGCGAACCGACATTTGGCGCGTTTTGATTGTTCCCTCCCCTTCCCTCCTCCCGACCATATGAAAGTATTTCCAGATAAGTCTGGAAATATTAAACAAACCACACCAAAAAAAAAAGCCCATCACCACCACCACCTCCACCACCACCAACAACAACAACAAATAACAGTAGCATTATTACGCTAAACAGTAGCATTTGGGTTCAAAACCATTTCAATGTGTTATCAATCGTTCAATACCAACCATGTCAGCCTTCTCACAGACTGAAACACGAAGAAACATATGTGACTAAAACATCGCTTACAACTCTTTTCCAACTAATATTAATAACGTTTTCAAATAGTAGATAAAAGTATTTATGACCGCCCCAAGCATTAAAAAAATCAGCATATCAAATCTTAATTCAATTTAATCAATTGAAATATGAATTACCTCTTGCAATGAATTGTGAGAGAAGCATTATACACTGCTCAAATAAGCTCAAGACATTCAACTTTCATGTATCATGCAATTAATGCGCAAGACTGTCTTATTTTTTCCCTTTGAATTGGTGTAATGTAGATAGGCAAAGAAAGAACTGGACAGATTGTGTCAAAACATGGACAGGTCTGGACACCGCAGCACACAGACTGAAGTAGCCAAAACTTTCCGCAACAGCAAGGGAGAGGCAGAAAAAGAGGTGGGAAGCCAACAATCGAGAATGGAATGTCTTGACACTGAGCGAACCCATCAGAGTTGCTGAGGACAGAGAAAGATGGAGTACGCTGATCAAACGATCATCTGTGGTGTACCAACGACTTTCGAGTTACGGGATAGGGTAGGATAGGGATATTCAACGCCATAGCCTCAAAAGAGGTCTGCGTTCCACACTCCACACACACAAACAACACACCTACGCACCACATCATCACACACACATACTCACACACGCACACACACACACACACGCGCGCACGCACCACATCACACACACAAACACACACACAAACACCCGCACGCACCACATCATCACACACACAAACACACCTACAAATACACGCACGCACCACATCACACACACACACACACACGCACACACACACACACCATTAAAATATTGTCTATACATGTTTTTCAACTGTGTGAAAGGCACAGCGTAATACATTTTGCCGCCCAGTTCCTCTTGTTCGTTTTAACTTATTATTTGGTATTGTTACTTTCCTACCAGGTGAGCCGATATCCTTGCAAATTTGTTTGACGTTGCTCCAATACTAAAGCCAAAGCAACTGTTTGTTACATAGGCTTGTTATTTGTATTACTTAGAACTGCACAAGATAAAACTAGGAGGGTCACTGTGGGTTGGAGCCTTGCGATAAACGGGTGGAGGAGGAGCGGGATGAGGTGGGAGGGGGGAGAATCGTTGAGGCGGCAAGGCTCGGTTCTGGATCTGGATGGGGTACATTGCGAACCCAAAAATATTGGCTACTTCTGCAGCAAATGTGTGGCTGTGGGAATGTGGCGTCTGTTCGTAGACTTTACAAAGGCTGATATTTACTTGTTTATAAAGTTATACAGGCTAATGAAAAGAAACAGCGCCATGGCAATGCTATCGATCTGAATGAAATGCGCGAGGTATCCCTCCGATTTTAGAGTAGCATGTCGTCGCTGTCAGACGAAAACCTCGTAAGTCCCAAAATGGCGGTTTGGAGATAACTTCATAGTTGTGACCCTTGGTCCCTTGCCCATGTTCTGTGCTAAGCTCAAAATTGCGTCTCGAATAGAAAGTTAATAAAAATCCATGAAACCAAACCTTGTATCTCTCTACTGGCAGACCAAACCTCGTATGTTTAGATACGAGGTTTTTACCGAACGTTTTCGCAGTAGGAAGTGACAATGACGCAACATACGAGGTTTTCTTTGTCGCAAAAGTTTGGACGAAAATTGTAAGTACAGAGCACACATAACACTTTGAGTCTTTTGATTTCCTTCACAATTAGACAATGAATGTATGGAAAGGCATTGAATCATGTAGTCTTGAGTTTTCAGTGGTTTTCAGTGGTGAAAGACTTCTCTCTCTCTCTCTCTCTCTCTCTCTCTCTCTCTCTCTCTCTCTCTCTCTGTGTGGTTGAAGAGAAAGGGACAGTTCTGGAGGCGAAGAGAATAGATCTAGTGTGGGGAGGGTGTATGTGGAGGTCACTGGATCTGGGGGACGGATGTTAGATCTAGTATGTAGGCTTAGATTGAGTAGATCTCCATATCGCTTGTTTGTGAGAGGGGCGTACAGCATACATTCATTTATTTAAATCGGAATAAAACACTTGAGATTGTTTATGTTAATTAATTTCAGAATCTACGTCGATGTCTGATAACGGAAATCTGTCGTCTGGGACCCTCTGCGGAAAGTGCAACCTGCCGCACGAGAAACAACATCGTCATAGGAACCTGGAATGTCAGGACCCTAACTGCGGAAGGAAAATTAGAAGAACTGGCCCACAAGCTGGACCACTATCGATGGAACGTTTTATGTATCGGCGAAGTGCGCTGGAAAGGCCTAGGTAAAACAACGACCGACAAAGGCCACAAGCTCTATTTCAGCGGTAGAGATGACAGGCACGAACACGGCGTTGGATTCTTGGTCCACAAGAACATTCTAGCCACTGTCATGGATTGCCGCCCAGTATCTAGTACTCATTACCATCCGTCTGAGAGCAGCCCCTTTCAACATCACCATCATCCAGGCCTATGCCCCAGCATCAGACTATGACGACAGCGAAGTGGGGGATTTTTATGAAAATCTACAGGCGGTCCTTGACCAAGTGCCGAAGAAGGACATAGTCATAGTGCAAGGCGACTGAAATGCCAAGGTTGGCCAAGATGCGCACCACAACTGGGGAGACACATGTGGACCCCACTGCAACAACGAGACAAATGACAGGGGTCTGAGACTCTTGGAGTTTGCCAGATACAACAATCTGATACTGGCAAACACGCTTGGTCTCCACAAAAACTCCAGACGATGGACATGGCACAGTCCCGGCGGGGAGCATCATAACCAGGTCGACTACATCATGGTCAAGAAACGTTTCAGATCAAGCATCAACATTGGCAGGACACGCACTTTTCCAGGAGCAGACATCGGAAGTGACCACGATCTCGTGATGATGTCTTTCCGGCTCCACTTGAAGAGAGTAAATACAGCAAAGTGCACCAGACTGAAGTTCGACCTGGACAAACTGCAAGACCCGGAGGTGGCAGAACTATTTCAGGCCACAATTAGAGGGAAATTTGCACCACTGCTCATTTTGGGGGCTGGTGAAGTAGATGTCAACACCATGACCACCACGTTAAACTCAGCTGTGACAGATGCCGCCACTGAGATCCTTGGCAAGCACCGACCAAAGAAGAAGCCGTGGATCACACCTGAATTTTTGGATCTGTGTGATAAACGAAGAGAGATTAAAAAGAAAAATAACACCTCACAGGGAGCTCATGTCTACCGAAAAATCAACAATGACATCCGAAAAGGCATGCGCACAGCAAAGGAGAACTGGATAGAAGATCAATGCCAGGAAATAGAGAACAGTCTGAACAAGAACAACAGCAGGAAGGCCTACCAGACTGTGAAGCGCCTGACAAGTGTTAAACAGCCCAAAGTCTCTACGATCCCAAGCAAGTCTGGCATATGCCTTACTGAAGAACAAGAAGTCTTGGACAGATGGACAGAGTACTGCTCCGACCTTTACACCAAATGGATACTCATCAGTTCTAGCATGTCCCGAGAACAGAGAAGAAGAAGAAATCCTCCCAATTCTCCGGGAAGAAGTTGAGGCAGCAGTGCAATCGCTGAAGAAGGGGAAGTCAGCGGGAGTGGACAACATACCCGCGGAACTGCTACAAGCAGGAGGAGAAGCGATGATTGATGCCTTCACCATTATCTGTAACAAGATCTGGCAGAGCGGGGAGTGGCCTTCAGGAGTGTGAAAATTACCGCACCATCAGCCTCATCAGCCATCCCAGCAAAGTCCTCCTGAAAATAATACTCAACAGGTTGAAACCCCAAGCTGAACAAATCATAGCTGAAGAACAAGCAGGATTCAGGGCAGGGCGAATTACCACTGAACAGATTTTCAACCTCAGAATAATTGATGGATTGGCTAGAGAGGAACAAGAACATGAACAGATGGTACAGAGGCTTGACACCACTTCCAGAGCCTATGGAATGGAAATAAGTGCAGAGAAGACCAAAATGATGACCAACAACACCAATGGCATCAACACGGACATCAAAGTCCAAGGCCAATCCCTCAACACAGTGCATAGCTTCAAACATTTAGGAGCCATTGTATCAGACAATGGGTCCCGACAGGAAGTCCTCTCCAGGATCGCACAAACAACTGCTGCCCTGACAAAGTTGAAGCCCATTTGGAAAGACAGGACCATCAGTCTACATTCCAAAGTAAGACTGCTGCGCTCCCTTGTCATCTCCATCTTCCTATATGCTTGCGAAGCATGGACCCTCACAGCAGATCTACAACGATGAATACAAAACATGGAGATGAGGTGCTACAGAAGACTTCTGGGCATTTCCTATACCCAACACATCACCAACGACGAAGTCCGACAGACCATCACACAAGCCATTGGACAACACTATGACCTGCTCACAGTGGTGAAGAAACGGAAACTCCGATGGTATGGCCACGTCACCAGAGCATCAGGCCTTGCAAAGACCATTCTGCAAGCCACAGTGCAAGGAGGTAGAAGAAGAAGGGAGACCGACAAAGAGGTGGGAGGACAACATTCGAGAGTGGACTGGTTTGACACTGAGCGAAGCCATCAGGGCTGCTGAGGACAGAGAAAGATGGAGTATGCTGGTTAAACGATCATCTGTGGTGCCCCTACGACCTCCGAGTTACGGGACAGGATAGGAAATGCCGGAAGATATGGTATTTCTGTGTTTGACGTTTTGACAGTTTGTGACACCTATAAATATGGCTTTCCTGCGATCTTTGACAACGTTTTCCTCTGATTTTGTGTTGTACCAGGGTCTGTTGTTTTATTCAAAAACCTCGTAACTAAAACTTTTTGACAAAGTTGTAAGTCGAAAACCTCGTAACTCTTCATTTGCTTCCAGTTCTCAACGGAAAACACTTCTTCGACTTTTTATCCCATACTGCCAAATTTCTAGACTTTTCATAGTTCCTTTGAAGTAAAAAAGTCATTGGTTTGGCGTTACCCGACTGGTTGAAACAGTTTTTATCGATTTTCTCAAAACAGCAAAAAATGAGATACGAGGTTTTCGTCTGACAGCGACGATGTATAAGTATCCCAAACACTCTTAGCGTCAGAGTGCTTTCTTTTCTAGCATTTAGTCATATAATAATATACAAAATACAGGATGCTATCTCGCGCTTTTTCTTCAATCGAACTCAAAGAGCGGCGATCTGAAGAAACCGTGTTTACAGAAGTCGGAATAGAACTCGATATTTATTTTTAAAACTTTCAATTTAATGCATCTATGACCGTTGTTGGCGCAGCAGCTTAGTGGTTTGGACACGCGCTAGAAATGTTTCGTTTATTAACGTCAAACTCGATTACTGACTTGGATAGCAATGGATATAGAGTAGCCTACGTGAAATGGAACCATTGGGTATTGTGTCCGGGGACGGTAATCTACCCACTGAAATGAACTGAACTGGAACCATTCAACGACACAAAGAATGAAGCAAGCGCAAAGTACACCCCAATCCACCCAGCTGTGAATGAGTACCTGGCACTGCTTAAAGCCGGGGAAGGTAAGGCAGCAAAGGAAAAAGGAGAACAACACCATCCTCATTATTAAGCTGGTCCAGATAAAAGGGGAGGTCCCAAACGCTTCTCTCCAAATGGGCCGAAAGGTTACAGGAACAGCTTTACTTCCTCCCCTCCCCCCCCCCCCCCCCCCCCCTCATTAACATTTAAGCATTATTCCATGCATACGCATGCTTGAGTGCGAATGCGCGTGACAGTGGGCCCACATTATGCGCACACTCCCTAACACTGACACCGGGCAAGGCGGCCATTCCATTCAGTCACAGATCGACCATGGACTCTATGTGTATTATTATATAGTGTCCATGGATCGACCTTATGCTCAAGGAGGTTTGACCCTGCAAGTTCCCTAAGAGAACAAATGCAGGGAATCTCGGGGAGTTGAGAATGCCGCATGCACAGTACCACTGCTTCTCTCTGATTCAGTTTTCTAGTCATTGCACTCATGCTCAACGGAGGCAACTATCCCAGATAGTCCGGTATCCGTAGACGTACCCGTTCAATAGCCAAACGATCGATCCGTTTGGGCTTGCCTCGTCAAAAGCCTTTAGAATATCAACCAGACGATGCCGATACTTTCTAACGAAGGGCTGTAGTATAACTAAACATAAATGATTTACTTTAAAAGGCACACAAAAAAACTCAAATCATTTTACTTAAGGCGCTCGGACACGCGCATAATACACAAACACACACACGCGCCCCCACTACGCACGCGCACACACACCTATATACACACATAGGGGGGGGGGAGGGTAAGGGCCTAGAACCTAACTAATTAACAGTTTTACTTCTTCATGATCGAAATGAGTTCGTGACAATAGTGAATTCAAGTTTACAATTATTCTTCGAGCTGACATGTAGGCTTATATCTCCTCTTTTCGAAAGTTTTTTTTTCTTTTCTGACTATTCATTCAATTTGCTTACATTATATTCATTTGTGTTGTTATTGTTGCGTGTGTCTAATATTTGCTAAAATTTTAAAATACAATTTGAATAGGAAGACCGTCCCTCTAAATTATTGCATCATCGCCTTACCTTTCACTGTATGCTAAAGTCATGTTGCATGGTGACTCGCTACAGGTATGCAGTTTAAAACCTAACGTATTTCTATGATCGAGACGGTCAATGTGAATATTGATTTTAGACTTCGTGAAAGATTGATAAAGTCTCATTGCATACACTTAAACGTCCAAACACGTTGACAATGACGGAAGGGCAAATCTTGCACGCACTTTTCCCTTATTCATGTGCCGCTGTGTCAATAGCGCTAAGAGCATGGGATCCGTGAGCACAGGGAAACACCAGTTGTGGCTCGCTCCTGCAGGCAGAATCAGCTTAGTGGCTAGAATGCTGGCCCGCCGTACAAGACCTGGGGTCAATAGGTTTTTCGTTTTAGGTTGAAAAAGAAAAGAACAGAACAGACCTTAAACCTACACCACACACCAAAGACGCATCTTCCAGCCGCGTGGGGTCATTCAAAACTAGGATCAAAGGTCACACGGCTATGGTATTGTTAAAACAGGAGATGTCACTCCCTGCCAGAACAGAAATGGAAAATGTAAACTTTAGCGGGTTGGTTTGAGCAAGGAAAGCCCACTTTATCATTGTTTAATGTAATAACAATGGGAATTTTAGGGCAAATCCATTTTCGCCAAAAGTAAACAAAGCCTTGGAATTGGGGCCTTTTAGAGGTAGTTTCTCGCAGGACTCTATAATTATGTATGGTGACAATTTATTCTAGGAGTCACTTCCAGCAGAAGAAAGGGACATTAACACCCAAACAAGTCGTACAATATTCTCTCTACCTTTACACTACATGTTTGAGCGAGAGATTTGTGGTTGTTGTGTGTGTGAGAGTGGGTGAAACATGTGAGCGTGTATGTTGATATAGATCGCCTTCACTTGAGCCTGACTGGTGATTTGGGCAAAAGCGCGTATATAGTAGTAGTAGTAGTAGTAGTAGTAGTAGTAGTAGTAGTAGTAGTAGTAGAGTAGTAGTAGTAGTAGTAGTAGTAGTAGTAGTAGTAGTAGTAGTAGTAGTAGTAGTAGTAGTACTAGTAGTAGTAGTAGTAGTATAAAATGCTCCCAATTTTCGCCTTCAGATTTGTTCTCCAAAATCTTCCTCACGGTACAAAGTTACAGCATAAAATAATTCACATGCAGTTCACATTAATTTGCAGACAGTAAAAACGTTTCGTAATTTATTGTTGGCACTGAAAGTCATATTTCACTTCCCTTCGGCTACAGAATCCGTCAGTGCTTAAAGTCCAAGCGTTACTCAGACGTGTTATATCCGATCGATTACCTAGTTCTACTACTATATTGATTATTGAAAAACGTCCATGGGTTGCTTCGATTATTAAATGCGTCAATGGTTTGCTTCATTGAAACGCCCTTATATGGGTGCGGGGTCAGGGTAATCTAAACGATATTGATGTGCCGTAGTCAACTCTAACACTCGTATACACAGCGACACCTCTTCACTACAGCCACACTTCTACTTCTATTAGTTCTATTGTTATATTGCTACTTCCATAAATTGCGGGAAGGAACCCCCCAGCAAGAACACAACAACAACAATAATAATAATAATAATAATAATAATAATAATAATAATAATAATAATAATAATATCAAGTCAAGTCGAGAAATCTTTATTTAAAAAAAGACAGTGAAGCTTTGGTCTGTCGATTGCTTTAAATAAGAAATTCACACACACGCGCGCGCGCACGCACACACACACACACACACGCATACACACAATATATAAAACGCAATAACAATGCAGCCCCTCACGCACTCGCGCGCACACACAAATATAATTATGCCTATGCATATTATTTCTCATTTTTGCAAGTGGTTAAGGAAGTCCCTATCTAAATAAATTAAAGTTGTGATTTGAGAGAGAGAGAGAGAGAGAGAGAGAGAGAGAGAGAGAGAGAGAGAGAGAGAGAGAGAGAGAGAGAGAGAGAGAGAGAGAGAGCGGACTGTAAAGAGCCGAATCAAAACCACAACTGGTTAAAAGAGGGCTCATCCCTGATCCGTATAAAAGATCTGCTGAAACAACTCGAATGTTTTTTCGTCCCCTATACGCTTATGTGTCCGGGGACGTTAATCTATTTTAACTAACTAACTGACTAACTAACTAACTCGAATGTAGTCGGGCAGGGTAGCTCAGTTGGTATAGCGGTATACTAGTAACCGAAAGGTACCTGGTTCGAATCCCGAATTGGCCAACGTGTGACCATAATTTTCTCCTTACCATCAACTGGTTCGCTAGTGACAGAATAATGTGACCAGTAGTCGCCTATACATACGCTCCGGTGTCGTGTGATTATAATCTACAGTTACCCTTTTTACCCTAATGATAACATTGAAGGAACTCACTCTACCAACCTGCCTTTTTACAATAAAGGCATCCCATGCAGGGGCGCTGAGTCCGTACTCTAATTTCTCGAACGCCCGTTTACAAAAACAAAATAGAATATAAACAGCATTATAAAATATTAACAAAACACTTACACATATAAAATGCCTATATCGCAATATAATAATGCCACAGATAGCCCTAGTGACCATTTGGCAGAAAGCGTCAATTATTCCCAAGCTGATCCAACAGACCCCCATACACAAATGAGGACGTTGTGGAGAGTTTTCAAGAAAAAAGGTAGGTGACTGGTCTAGCGAAGAGGACAGTAGATTGATAGAACAGAGTAGGAATGAGAAAGAACAAAGAGAATGACAGAAACAGTGGTATTTTAAAGCACTAAATTTCCTCAAAGCGGGGATTCTATTTATACAGAAAACCCCGGCACCCCAACGGGAAGAGGACGGGTGAGGGTGGAGTGAGAGAGAGACGAGAGAGACAGAGACAGAGACAGAAACACAAAGACAGAGAAATGGAGGACGGGAGGGTGGTTTCAACAATACAAACATTCGTGAGGATGTCCGGACAAACATACATTGTTTTAAATTGTGTGTTGTTGTTTTTTACTATTTAGGACTGGTCTCGCACAGATTTCCAAAACTTTTGATTTTTTTTGGGGGGGGAGGGGGATGGGGTGGTGGGGAGTGGGATGTGAGTACATAGACTCACGCTGCTACAAGAGTTCGTTAGTCATTCTTTATAGGGTCCAGAGGACTGCTAAGAGCTGAATCAGGACCACAACTTGGTTGAAAGAGGGCTCACCCTTGATTCGTATAAAATATATGCTGAAACAACCCTAATAAAAGCACTCGCTCCACCAGCCGGTCACTTTATATTCAGAGAACGCTGAGGCTTTACTCTAATTTATCTAACCCCGTTTAACAAATTAAAAAAAAAGAAAGAATATAAACATCATTATTAAATATTAACAATACACATACATATAAAATGCATTAACTGCTAAATAATACTATAGAAAACCATAGTGGCCATTTAGCAGAAAACATCCATTATCCTCAAGCTTACCCAACAGACCCCATACACAAAGGAGTTTTGGAAGAGTTCTTAAGAAAAAAGGTAAGTGATTGGTTTAGGCAAGAAGATAGATTGATAGAACAGATTAGGAACGAGAAAGAACAATTGAGAATGACAGTAACAGTAGCAATTTAAAGCACTGAATTTCTACCAAGTGGAAATACCGTTTATACAGAAAACCCATGGACCCCAACGGGGGTAAGAAGAAGGAGGAGGAGGAGGCGGATAAGGAGGACGAGGAAGAATTAATGAATGACAACTTATACAGCGCATAGAAACTTCCACACCAGGCGGCGTGCTCACAGTAGAGAGAAGGATCGAGAATTTTATGTTCGTTTCAAGGTATTAACCCGTGTATAAGAATCTTAAGACTTCAGCAAACGAAATTTTGTGTGTGTGTGTGTGTGGTGCACAAAGGTAATGTTTCATACGTCCATGCAAGTGTGACGTTGCCAATCTCATGAACTTAACGTAATACCCACCAAGGCAAGCCTGTACCCTCAGCCACACTGCGTTGCCGAGATGAACCGAGGCTAACAATAGCCTCTTCGCTTTTGTGAGAGGTACGCAAGAGTCTCGACTATGCTGCGTGAATATTCGCTTTACAAATAATTAATCTTACACACAGAGACTGAAATCAAGTTTAGTCCTGCATAATTTGTGGTAGGTCTTGTAGTCGGAGTATCTTAAAATTCTAAAAGGGTGTGTGTTTTCTCCCTGGATCCCTCATAATGTGTTTGTGCTTTGATAGAGAAGATCAATAGGTACCTATCACTTTCAGCGTCCTCTTCCATGTTAGAAGCCCACTCTTTGAAACAGCAGGAGCCAATGTCAGACAAATGGTGCAAGTGTACTTTAAATGGACTATGTTGACTCGACACTGCGACTTTCGAAAGTAGAGGTATGCATATGCTAATGTCAGTGCGAAAGAGCTGTGCGCTGAACTTATGCTATAACATAGCAAAGTATAGAAAGAGCAAAAGAGATATGATCAGAAAAAGAACAACAAGAACAAGAAAAAAAGAAAATATACACTGTCAAACATACACACACACACACACCAAAAAGAAACGCATGACGTATTACTTTGATAAGGCTTCTTTAAAAAATTATGTACATCTTAATCTGCACACACCTCAATACACACCATCTTTCCACATAATTGGAATCACTCATACCATTCTCCTCAAGGTTTGCTCTAAAGACATCTGTAAGTAGTTGAAGACAGGTCAAAACAACGGGTAACAAAAAAGCATTCATGAGGTATATATTATTTCTTTTTCAAATGACAACACGATACACACAAGAATTTATATTAAAAAAAATAATTGGAAAACAAACCATCCTTCTGTGCTCTGTTAAAAGTAAATTCTTACAGCAAAAACAAAAACAACAACCAATGACAAACGGATCTCAGCTGTTGATGCCAATTCAATACACATTCATTTCTCTTCCAAGCACAAAAAAAGTGATAAATAATTTGGAGATAATCATTACGTGGGACACCTACTGCCCGCTACAGTAAATATTATTTATAGTTTTAGTTGTATGATCAAGCAATGTTACATTTCTCATACTGCATGTTTATACAGATTTTTATAAACCCAGTCCATCTGTTAGTGCATTATTTGTGGCAGACAAACTAACCAAGCCAAAGCAACAACAAATAATAATAATAATTTACCATGAAACAATCCAAAACTAAAATCAACTGTCATGAAACAATACATTAATAAATAGTACATAACAAAAATATTATCAATAATAAATAAAATGGCAGGTAAGTAGTGATACAATCTTTTATTGGTGTTATTTGGCTATTTCATATCACAAACAAGACAACCATGCTGAAGTGATATAGAATTATAAAATATAGTATCTGTGATAGTTTTCCTTTGGTCATCGCAAAACAAAATATTATAACAAAATGCTCTTTCCACAACAAAACGGTGATAGATCAACTAAAAGTCCAGCCAAGCAACCAAGGTTATTGGAAAAGCAATTGTTCATAACAAAACAATGCAAACTAAAGAAACAAAACCTGTCTGGTATTTCCTAACACTGAATAATCCTGAACACATTTACTGTTCTAATAGGTATAATACAGTCACTGTTGACACAATAACGTCATTCACAGCCTTAGCAGCAATGTTGCTCTGGAGTAACGTAACATTGTTCAAAGCCGCTTATAGGATTATATCCATTCACACGAACCACTACATTTGGCATTCTCTACAATAAATAAACATGTTTCTACCCCAAAACATACAAACTTACAGGAGAAAAATATTTAATAAGCCATCACATCACAGAAAAAAAAAGAAAAAATATATCACAGAGTTACAATGTAAATGAAAACAAGTTAGTCATTGTTTATAGGGTCCAGCGGACTGCAAAGAGCTGAATCAGGACCACAACTTGCTTGGGAGAGGGCTCACCACTGATTCGTATAAAAGATCTGCTGGAACACCCTTAATGTTAACATCGAAGCCATTCCACCAGCCGGTCACTGACGCTTTAATCTATCGTACCCCATTTACTAAAACAAAATAGAAAACATTATTAAATATTAACAAAACACATGCATATAAAATGGCTACATTGCTAAATAATAATCCATAGAAAGCCCTAGTGACCATTTGGCATGGCAGAAAGCGTCTAATATACCCAAGCTGACCCAACAGACCCTCTACACCAAGAAGGGGTTTTGGAAGAGTTTTCAAGAAAAAAAAGTGGGTGACTGGTCTAGGCGAAGAAGATAGTCCAACAGATTAGGAACGAGAAAGAACAAATGAGAATTACAAAAACAGTGGTAATTTAAAACACTACATTTCCACAAATTGGGGATACTCTTTATACAGAAAACCCCAGCACCCCAACGGGGGCAAAGGAAAACAAGTTGCAAATAAATTTTATACACATGAAAACAGCATATGTAAATGTATCTCCATAAAATCATATACAAATCCCTGCTAATCACTAATTTTGATATTTCAACTTTTATGGAAACTCCACAGAAAAGTATTCCATGTAATATGTTGAAGTAGCTATAAGAGGTTGAATTTTTTAGTATATATATATCAACAGGAAACTCTCCAACTATCAGCTTCTGAATATAACACATTGTACCAAATGTAAGTGGTTACAGGGTGGGAGAGACATTTTAGGAGAATTACAACAAAACAGTGTGAATGTATTATATACGTGTGCACGTGAAAGAGAGAGCTCGTGTAAGTGTGCATCCATCAAGTTATAATGTGCTGCGTTTGTCCCATTTTCTTTCATTATAATTCCACAGGATAAATGACACTGTCAATAAACAAAAAGCAAACACTCTTGCTTTAACAAAACCATTGTTATTCATTCGTGATCAACAGCCTCACAGGCGCACGTCTTACTCCACGTTAAAATGCACCGACAATAAGACTTTACTTGCTTCAGACACACCAATAAAATGCGGAAGATAAATGAAGTAATAGTAATGCAAGCACGATCACCCTTTTAAAAACATTTTCTGAGCAATCGGAGCCGATAAGCCAACAAATATACTTCTATACAGACATATTTCACAATCACGACCACTACTATTCCCAATCACTTGCTTGTGATCATAAACTTTGGCATCGCCTGTTTAATGCGGAAAATATTGTTACGTACTTCATTTTCCATGCATGGTCATTTAGAGAATAACAAATGCTGCATAGACACTGGCGGAAGGATGAACTATAATCATTTTCTATCAACGTGAGGGAGTGAACAAAATGCCAGTTGCGGCCCACTTTGCAATGCATGTAGCAGGCCTTTTTCTGTGATCTACATGTTCTTTAGGATGAATGTGGCTAAAAGCGTAATAGACCAAGGTTTGAACACGTTCATTAGCTGTATGACGACACAACAACCATGCTGCCAAATATAAGCCCTTCACATCTCCCTGGTCACTAGACACAACGTTCACACTCCTCTTTTGGCCCAAAATAAAAGCTCTCACACTAAAAAAAAACAACTGGGTTACAATAAACGAGGCATTCCAAAATGGTAGTGTACCCAAAACAAAACTGAAAGCAAGTTTACTACTATGACCCATTGTATCAACCTAGGGTGATCACCTGCAATAAGAAATGTAAAGTCTGACTCTGAAGGGAGATGGAAAATGATAAATGAAATAAAGCATATATCCCCCTATTTTACCTCTCCATCCACCCACCCACACACACCCTTCTTTCTCTAAATAGGCAAATACTATCAAAATACATTCAAATGCAAACTTGTAAATATATCATACCCTTGCTGAAAACCATTATAGATAAAATTCTGCTACATAAATTAAATTACAAAAGCAGTGTTTGTAAGCAAAACACTAACTAAACTTTATGCTTTTTTCAATTTTACAAAAGAATATGAACAGTGCAGTAACCAGAATGAACAAACAAAAATTGATTATTTTATATTGAATAAAGGTACACTACAAGCTGAACATAGAGGTGAATCACTAAGGACTATTGCGAAAATATTCTAATAAAAAAATGTACACACAAAGATCGCTAATATATTTCGTATCTCTTAGTGTATGACACTAAGTCGATAAATTATTTGAACGTCCAAAACAATCCAATGAAGCAATCAAAAGTTAAGCTATAGTCAGTGAGCTGCAATGAAAATAAAACTAAAAAGGACTTTACAAAATATATAATTTGGTCAATAAGATTACTTTCAATGATGGGAGGAAACAAAAACCATCAACAATTCATACATCTTCAGTATACAGCCATCAAAGCTTTTCGTCAAAACAGGAAAACCAAACACCACAGCGGGGATTATTGTAACGGTACGGGATACGAAATGACAAATCAATCAAACAAAAACTACGTATTCATATCGTTAGTAATATGAAGGACTAAAACTACGGATAATCTAAATAAGAACAACTGGTTCTTACTGGTAAGTTCTGGTACAGGTTATTATTTATTTGTATTATTATACATGATATGGTCATACATAACACAGGCTGACGGTTATCACTATCACATTCACTCTAGCATCCACACTGCATCAATTATACTATTGTAGTATCTATAGTTACAACATTGTACTCTTTCAACAACAGTCAAATATTCTTTCAACAACAGTCAAATATTCTTTCAACAACAGTCAAATATTTGCTTTCAAATCGCTTCAAGTCTTTCTAACTCGCAGGCAGATATTTTATAAATTCAACAAATCACGCACATTTCAAATGCTGCAACATCTATCACACACGTTTGCAGTTCAATAATCAGGTCAATAAGTCGTTATAAATATACCGACATAATGACATAGTTATGGTACAAAAAGTCAGAAGAATTGCTTTCTCTTTTATCAGTCAATCTTTCTCTCTCAATATTCCATTCAAACAACAAGACGATTGATATTTTTACCATTTTAAATATAAAGAAAACCTGAAGCAATGTCTATGGCATAAGGTACACAATACATTATATAAGCCCTTTTTTTAAATACACTTCTCACTGTAAGCATCTGAAGTCAATAATAACTAGATTGAGTACGTTTCTCTGGCTTGCCCCAATTGCTAACATTTTATTTCCAATAACTCTAGATTTCCTCTATAATTATTACTGGTATATGACTAAGATTAATGCGAAAAAATAACTATTAATAAAAACGACAGTGAAATGTTTAAAAAAATGTAATTTCATCTGCCATATCGTACAAACTCCTAAGGAACCAGCCTTACAATTAAAAAAAAACAATAACAAGGCAGAACCAGTCACATTTAGAACACAAAAGTAAATGGTACATCATTTCAAATTTCAACAGACCTTCCTCTCCAATTCACCAAATCCAGCTAAAACTAATGGAGCAAATGTCATGATGGAAGCAATCACAGCAGAGTGAAGGAGGTGAGGAACGTGTATCCAATAAGAAAAATGAACAGCGAGGACAAGATGGGAGTTGTATGCACAATACAAAGGACTCTGCATCCAGGTAAAAAGAGTGACAGCACCATGATATGATAGCAAGTGGCACTGGGTAAAGCCAACCCTCAGGAGTCAAAACAATTATGCTTGTGATACGTCGATCCAAATAGTGACGTTTCATAGATCAGACGCTTCAACAACATTTACAATTAAAAGTAAAATGTACAACAACAAACATCATCATCACTCAGTCGTACAATGTATCTTTTTCATTCATTACAATGCGTACACCCCAAATTTGAACACCGATGTTTTTGACGAAAGCATTCATCTTCAGCCATTTCAACCTTTCAAATACATTCAACGCACACATATAGGAATCATAGCAAGTTCAGATCAAGATCGTTTCAATAGCAATAATGTATCTGAAATATAACTCGACAGACACTATACATTATGGTTTGATTACATCACAATGGGAAAACTACTATTTGATTTTATCAAAACACTCGCGTTTTCCACAATATCACCCATATATATCAAGCATCTTCTTTTTTTTTTTTTTTTTTTTTTTGCCATTACAAAAAAGTTCCTTCTTATTGGTGGAAAACAGTAATAAAATGTGAAAGTTTATCTGAATATGAATGGTCTCTCTATCGGCATCCCTCTAGCCAAAGCAACAGGCAAGATACAAGCTACACTGCAGCACGATTAACACTATAATTGTGTTTCTATTTCTTTATTGTGCGGAGTGTGTGGTACTAAATGCATGTTTAGCTCCTTCTCCTTCCTAAACCTATGTCATAATATTATCACTACTCAGGCATGCACACAGCCCATCAGTTAAAATGTAAGTGGACACAGCAAATATTTTATCAAGCAAAAGCATATAAATGTTTTTGTTGTTGGGATGTTAAAGTATGGCCACCAGGTTAAGTTCAGAATTCTATTTGTAACACTTTCAGGAAATAATTGAAATTCCTTGTAAAGTATGCCAAAAGTGAAAGAACATTTCAACTAAATGGAAACTGCTTGATACAAATGGGGAACAGCAAGACAAAGGATTGTATATCGACTATAGAATAAGCATTTCAAGCCTGAATTCACTACAAACATCTCTCACCTCCAAAAGTTCAGCTCTTAACACGGGAAGACTGGAGAAATACTTCTTTTTTTTTTTCTGTATCCAATGAACCACATTTTATTCTGCAACTTTTGACACTGACAAGAGAAGATACAATTTTCAGCAGTTTAAACAAGCCAAACGTAACTTCTGGCTGTTCCCTGCTCAGACAAAACTATGTAGGCAATCAACCCCTGGCTCCAGGCATATTATTAGGTAGTATTTTTATGTTGTGTTTCTCTTTTATATCATGACCTGTTGAAAGTGATTCAGATATTGTAGAAGATCATAACACATTAAGCGATCTGTTTTAACACTATCCAGTTTGAAATAACAAGAATACGAAAGAATGTAGATCCCTCCCAAAACCTGCTTTAACCTGACACTTCACAGATTGAAGAAAACTAAAAAAATAGTTCATTGTTGTTCTTGCAGAAAGTCCCCACATTGTATCCTAGTTGAGAATGTTGGAAAACACCTCGTATTTGAGACTATAAGAAATACTCATATTTAATTTGAGTCATCCGAAAACCCTGCTAACAACTGTGAATAAACAACAATGAGCAAATATTCACGTTCGTTACCTCAACATGATGACACACAATGTACACAACAAAAGTTAATAGTACCAATCACTGTACTCTAGGCAGACTGGATGAACTCCTCCGAGTTTCCTAATGCAAAACTCGACTGCAATACATTTGTGGTTTCCATTAGAGTAGGGTGTTCACAATCACTTATGCCGACTTGGATAACTTTGCAGCTTAAAATTCCAACTAGACTAGTGCTGGCAGTAGGCAGGAGCCTGGAAAGTTTCACAGAAAGAGTTGAATGGATGAAGAACAAGAGAACAGGTGGCAACACAAGTACAATCCAAACTGTGAGGGGTGGGTGGGGATTGGGGTGGGGGGTTGTTTCCAATCCATGTAGCTAGCAGCCCTTGCCATCAATGATGAATTTTTTTAAATGAAGTCGAGCTGTAACGATGCATAATAAACCCACAGAATGTTGTTGTAATTAGTTGACAATGGGTACAGAGTAAATTTGCTGACACTGAAGAAAGAAAAAGTGTTACAAGGCAGTGGATGATTTGGGTCGTGGTTTGCCTCGACGCTGTGCCAAGCGTGAAGCCCCAACCGGCTCCAACGTGGCTTGCTTGATGTTCTGGGCGTTGAATGCCTTGAAGGTGGCTGCCAGCGATCCCTGCACAGGTAGGCAACGAAGAATTGATTTTAATTAATTGTAAGCAGAGCAACTTCAACATCTGTACGTAACACTACACCAATCAAACAAACCTTGAGATATTCTGGCGCACTATTTTATTTGCTAATCCATCATCTCACTTTCACCATTTCTGGAACACTGCTCCTGCTTGCTTACACTGGGTCTTCATAACCAATGTTTTCTTTTTTTTTTAAGAGCACAGTGCCGACTGTACAACTTGGAAGGGGAGCAACTCTTTTAACCTTTAGGCTGCGCTGTCAACGTACGTAGCACGGGGTGTTTAACGCAAGTCTAATGCGATGTCTACGTACGTTGTACGGGTGATAGTATAAGGGAGGTAAAACCGTTTATAAAATAAATCCTTGGTCATGATTATGAAACAAAAGTTGTTTCCCTTCAACTGTAATGTTTTGGAAGAAAAATCTTTTGGCTTAGAGGTAATTTTCAAACAAAAAGCGTGTGTCGTAGCACTCGCCTCGTTCGTCGCCATCATGGCATGCAGAAGAGGTGGCGCAAATGTTTCAGGAAGAAAACTTTGATGATGATAGTGGGGATGAAGATTTTGATGCGGGTGATGATGTTTATTTGACGGAGGCTGGAGGGAGTGATTACGATTCGGACGAAGAAGAAGAACGCCTCCTACAAACTTTAGCAGACGACAGTAGGTGAAAAAAACCTTTGTTATTTTCACTAGATCTATAATAATATTATTTGCCTTTTACAAAGACTATTTCTGTATTTATCAGGCTTTGATTACAGTCCATTTTTGGTTCACATAATTTTTTTAAATAAATTTTATTTCTATTTTTGCAATTCTTTGCGTATGACTTCAAGAATGGGTGTGCAGTTGAGCGAGATGGAATTTGTTTGCTCATGCCCTTAACTTTCCATCCCATAGTTGTGTACTAACCAACAATCTTCTTTGGAATCTTTATTCAATTTTTTTTTCATTTGATATATACTTTTATATATCTAGGTGTAATAGTTTAGCAACAATGGCATCAACATTTTCTTTAGCACAGAGCAGGAAAAACATGTCAGCAGGCTAAGGGTTAAAGAAAAATATCCAGGACACTTTCTGAACAGAGCAATACTAGATTTATTTAACTGGAAAAAATCGAAGTGCCCTAGTCGACTCTCATTGGCAGTAGGCAAAAGGCAATAGAACTGACCATTCCAGCTTTTGTATGATAAATCGAAGACACTGTAAAACAAATCAAACAAATTTGAAAGCAGAAGTATGTTGTTTTAATGAACAAGTATGCTCAAGATTTAAGAGACAGCGAGGAAACTACCTTGACCAGCTGAGCATCCTGAACATTGAGATGGTGGGTGGGGAGATACTGTCGTTGGGAGATCCAGGCAAATTTGAGCACCTGGGACGCAGACAGGCGTGTGCTGGGGTCAATGTGCAGCATCTTCTTCACCAGATCCTACAAACAACAACAGCGACATTGTAGGGGTACACCAACACAGTGCATTGTAAGCTACACTCAACAGTTGAACATAAAATAACATGGTGCTAGATACATGATAGGGGCATCTTTCAAATACAATGAACAGAAACATAAAACTGGCGAGAGAGCATCATCACAAAAGCCAATATGCCTCACATGAATAAAACAAAAGCAAAGAAGAATAAGAATTATATTTCAACTATTCATGAGTACAGTGACAAAGCAATTTTTGTAATTATGAATGTATTTATTTTTATGTTGATGTCACTTCACATATGCAATTTCAGACGACAAAAACAAGAATGATGTGAATAACAGCCAATAAAACAAACATGAAGAGAACAATCATATCCTGAAGAACTCTTTTTGCAATTGCACAACAATGAACTTAGATATTATATCATCATTTTTAAACTAGCATAAACAAACAATGCGCAATAACTTGTCTTCATGGACAAATTAATCTAACTCAACATCTACCTTAGCTGGTGCTGAAACAGAATCCCAGTTGCCACCTGTCAAAGTGAATTTGCCCTCCTCAATGCGGGCCAGAATGTCGTTTGGTGTATCGTTGGGACCATTCGCAAACGGTGTGTGTCTGTAATATAACAAAATGTGTATAATGAACAAAGGACAAAATGTGTGGATCTATAGCAGGATGTTCAAGGCAATAGGAAGTGCAAGTTTTGTGGCATTTCAAACAAAGTTGTGAGAAAATATTAGCTTACCCAGCTAACATTGTGTAAAGTAGAACTCCCAGACTCCAGATATCACAGGAAGCATCATAACCTTGTCGCTTCAATACCTACAACAAGGAAAAAGATTACACAAAATCTGAATATAGGTAGTTCGCATTGTTGTCTTTTCATTAACAGAACTGATATGATGATGGTTACAGTGTGCATTATTTTCTCTCACCTCAGGAGCGACAAAGTTGGCAGTATAGCAGGGTGTCATCAGCAGTCCATTTTCTGCCCTGAGCTGCTTGGCAAAGCCAAAGTCACAGATACGTAAGCTTTCTGGGGACCCACTGTCATCAGCATACAGGATGTTGGAAGGCTTCAGATCTCTATGGACTACCTGAAAAAATACATTTAAAAAATGACAAAACATTATGTCCGGAGGAAACCGGAGTGCCCGGAGAAAACCCTCGGTGACCTCAATAGTCTCGTACCTAAGTCACATACGTTCGCCCCTTGCGGGAATCGAACCTGCGACCTTCGGCATAGGAAACCGGCGACTAATCCAATGCGCCACGAGTACTTAGTTTTCTTGTGAAGTTGTTTTTATGTAGTAGGTATACTTGAAAATGAACGTTTCTACACAAGTAAATAAAAGTGACTGCAAATACGTTGAAAAGAAACGGAACAGGAAGCTGTTCAAAAATACACCCAATATTTGCAGGCACTTTACTCAAAACGTCATTTTTTTTCTCCACCAAAATTGTAATTTCCAGGAGATTTTTGCCAGAGTTCGGGAGAGCCGGGAATGGGACTTAAATTCGGAAGATTCCCTCACCATGCGGGAGGGTAAACAGGTCTGAGTGAATATGCTTGAGTGTAAAGCTATTATACGTACGCAAATACAGTTACATACCCCATTAGTGTGCAAGTACTCCACAGTTTTTGTCACCACCTCTAGCACAGCACTAGCCTCTCGCTCCGAGAAAAACTTTTGCCGCAAAATCTTGTCCAGCAGTTCTCCTCCTTTCATCAGTTCTGTGACCATGTACACTTTGCTGCCATTGTCATAAACCTAACAAATAAAACAATCACGAATTATTAAAGCACACCATTATACTCATTTTTATGGTAACTACAATTCTTTTACAGTCATTGCCAAAATATTTTATTCAAACACAAGATCAAGGAACTAATGGCACAATCATATTTTAAAATCATGGCGTTACCTGTCCCAAAGCAAAAAGACATCTTGGCTAAAACCTAACTAACTAAATAAAAAAACAGTAAGTTGGTCATGGTTTATAGGGTCCAGCGGACTGCAAAAAGCTGAATCCGGACCAAAACTTGTTTGAAAGCGGCTCTACTCTGATACGCATAAAAGATCTGCTGAAACAACCCTAATGGTAACACTGAAAGTACTCCACCAGCCGCTACGTTTACAATAAAGGCATCCCATACAGGAGACGCTGAGGATTTAATCAAATTTATAGAAACCCAGTTTTACAATAACAAAATAGAAAATAAACATTATTATGAAATGTTAACAAAACACATACATATAAAATGCCTACATTGCTAAATAATAATAACATAAAAAGCCCTAGTGACCACTTGTCAGAAAGCGTCCAATATCCCCAAGCTGACCCAACAAACCCTATACATGAGTTTTGTGAGAGCTTTCAAGAAAAAGGTAGGTGAATGGTCTAGCAAAGAAGATAGTAGATTCATAGAACAGATTAGGAACAAGAATGAACCAATGAGAATGAAAGAAAGTGAAAAGGTCACACAAAAAATGTCTGTTTAATGTAACATAGGGAGGGAAAAAAAAAAAAGGATCGTTAGGCCGGCTTCTTTTAAAAAATTTTTATTTATTTTTTTTAAACTTTTCCTTCTTGGGTGCGATTTTTTATCTTATAAACATTTTTTTCTCAGACGATCCCCAAAAAAGTGTAGGGCCAGGCCAAAAAATTAGGGTCGGTCGGGATATCGTAAACATACATATATTTTGGGGGGAGTGGAGGGAGGGTGGGCCTAATTTTAAACACTAAATTTGCACAAAGTGGGTAAACTAACTATTTATACAGAAAACCCTGGCACCCCAACAGGGGTAAATAAAACACTGGTCGACTTACATCTCGCAGTGTGATGATGTTGGGATGGTGTCCGAATCGCAGCAGTATCTCCACTTCTTCTGAGGGATCTCGCTTTTCTTTATCCATTATCTGACAAAAGAACATCGAACAATAAGGAAATGGAAGCTACTGATAACGCAAATACATACAGCAAATTATCCTGTCTGATTCTTTCTTCCAACACTATGTCAGTAGCCAATATTGTATTGTTTCACCTTTTACATTTCTTCAAACCGTAGCAGTACACACTAAATATTTTCAAGAATGCAAAAACTT
Source organism: Oncomelania hupensis (assembly GCA_036898135.1). NCBI lineage: Eukaryota > Metazoa > Mollusca > Gastropoda > Littorinimorpha > Pomatiopsidae > Oncomelania > Oncomelania hupensis. The sequence continues at coordinate 26,492,898 of CM072515.1, forward strand.
TTATGCACAGAGGTGCCAACCCCTTAATCTTCTTGTCAGTATTTCCGGACCTGTTTGTCAGTATTTTTTAACACTTGTCAGTATATTTTTTTTTTCTTGCAAAACCCAGCATATGACACTATAAAGTAACGACAGGCTTCCCTCTGAAACAGCAGGCTATTTTCAGTCCTCTAAAATCACGATGAAAATCAGCTTGTTGAACACCACACTTCTTTTACTCTAAAATCACCATGAAAATCAGCTAGTTGAACACAGAGACGTTCTGCGAGTGCAGGAGTACTATTATGAGACCAAAAACCGGTACAGAAGCACCACGGTACAGAAGCACCACTGGCAAAGATAAACGATCGGCAACTTCTCCTATTCTTATAAAAGCTACTGTGTTTCCGTATTTTATTCACTTCGCCGGAATTAAATATGGTCAATCCGTACTGGTTGGCACCTCTGTATCAAACACACAATCTGGTCTTACCTTGACAGCATAGCTGATTCCTGAGGCTCTATGTATACAGCGTTTGCAAACAGAGTACGACCCCAATGCCAATATCCTGCAAAATTCAATCAAATACTGTATCAGAATGAGATCTCATGCTTAAATCTTGATGCAATGTTGTATTAGAACTGACATTAACAGGTCAACATCATAAACAAACAAAAGGAACATGGAAAATAAACAGTAAAAGAAAAGACAGACATTGTAATTCCAACTGGTAAGTTAAAATATAATAAGCACAAGAAAGAAAAAAAAAAGAAAAAAAAAAAGTGTTTAACTGTAAATTTCTTATTAAAAATTTTTTGTTACAAAAAAGGCAAAAATTACTCACTTCTTTCATTTCGTAATCATCAGCAAAGTTGGAGACTTTCACACCTGGAAGCTGCAACAACAAGAAAAAAGAAATGACAGTGTAGGACCTCATTGGTGAATTAGTCTCAAAATGACTTATGCAAAGTTTACTTTAAAGCAGTTTTTCAAACTGTTCTGCCTGAAAACAAATGCTAAGATCTATCGCAGGTTCTAGATAAAAACCTAGTTTGATACAATACATTTAGTGATCTAAAAACTACTACCAAAGCTAAAAGCTGGGAAAGGGTAAAAAAAAAAACTACCTTGGCCAAACTGATCTGGTTGTCAAGAGGATTTTCTGGGGCCTTGCTCTCTCCCAACAATGCAGGAGCAACAAAACTGAAGCCACGGAACAATTCATGAGCAGTAGCGCTGGGAGGAATACCTGGAGAATCTGCAAAGGAACACACAATGTTGATATATCAACAAGTAAGGACACACGAGACATTTACGCAAATACGCTAGACATCGAGATGATTCAAAATCTGGTGCAAATCATGACACTCCTTTTTCTGTGGGTTAGCCAATAACCCTTTCTCTAATCAAATAGTTCTTTGGGTAATGGATAACACATTACCACCTTAAAACGTTTACCAGGCATGCCTACCCTCAATTTGAAGTTTCAGTATTAGCTTTTTCAAATTTCAGTATTACTATTACGATTTCCGTATTTACTTTTACTACCTATTGTTTTTGCACTCATCCGTTTTTATATTAAGCCTCGTAATTCTTGATATGCTGTGGGCCTTCCACGTGCCACTTGATGTGGTTCATACCACCGGCGGAGATGCCAAACTGTTCGCATAAATCATACTTTTGAGTCAGTGCTGCCGCGAATAACGAAATGACACTTTTCCGAATACGAGGCAATATATGTCTGCTCCTTGCGCCGTTTCTTTGAAGATTTAGATTCACAATCACTTTGCTAAGCCATTCATTTGGACGCCATGTTTTGAATTCTGTCTCACGAGCACCGATCTTCACTGCGACTGTGCAAAAACTGGTTCAGCAACTTCGATGCCTCTACCAGAAACTTCGATGCCACGGTCTCTACTGCGATTGCGCATTGAGGCATTAACCCGGGTTCGTCTGTTTTCGGAAAAATGTTGCGCAGTGCATTACCACAGGCCAACGAGTTCCATTTTTCCCCCAATGTTGTTTTTATTTATTTCCGGACCGTGAAACAAGTAGCCGTATTTTCCGTAGCGCTTGCCGAGTTTTTCAAATTTCCGGAAAAAATACGGAAATTCCGTACGAGTAGGCATGCCTGGTTTACTGACCTTTGGGAGTTTTGGAGGTGAATTCATGGTCAAAGTAGAACACTTCGTCCGTTTGGACGACGGCTGGCTTGAAAGGTGGAGACATTTCCCTGCTGTACAGCTTATCCCAGTCAATGGTGGAAAAGAATGGCTGCACCTTCACCTCTTCTATTCCATTGCCTGATGATTGAAACAGCGAAGAGATGATGTCTTGATAAAGTGAAAGTAATAAGACGACATTGGGTGAACAAATAGGAATAGGACTACATTGGACGAATGAATTTTCTAACAAGGAAGTCAGAGAGAAGAGAGGAAAAACGGGTGCAATAAAAATTGAAATAGGGAAAACTTTTCAAAACTATGCACGTCTGTGCAACTTGCTTATGATTTTACAACACAATTATACAAGCCAAAGAAGAGATAGAGATTTGGCTTAGCTAGAAAATGTTTCTGCAAGACAGTACCCCCGATTTTTCAAAGCTATACATTTTGGCCCTTTGATAGGGTAGCTTAGGTTATTATTATAGTTATTTTATTTTCAAAGCTACCTTTCCCACTCTGTCATAAACTTACCCAGCCTGTTGACAGGGTTTCTCTTGAAGAGTGCTCTCAGCAGACTCTGGGCCTCTGGGCTAAGGAACTGGGGCATTCCTAGCTTCGCCCTGCCAAACAAAAAGGCACAGAAAACAAGTTCAAATAAAAGAGTACTAATTACTCCATACCACTCTTTCACAACCCCATCGCAAAGCAAAAACAAAACAAAATGGCAAGCAATGATATCACAGGAAGCAGACCTCTACCCCATGTAATGTTCCTATGAAGTTTGGTCATGGTTCTTGAGGGAAAACGTACAACAGTTGTCATGTTGTAATTCCCAAATATTTCTAAATTGTCAACCTATAAAATGACCAAAAAACCACAAAAAACTCAACATCTTGAACCTTCTAAAAGCATCCACAGCTGGTATGCATATAAACCAACCCTTCACCTATCACCCCAAAGAAAAACATCAAAAAGTTCTTATAATAGGAAACTTACTTGAGAATTTGAGTCATGGTCTCTTTCCTGTTAGCCCCTTGGAATGGCAACGCTCCCGTCAGCATTTCAAACTGAGAAAACAAAAATTATACATAAAATCATATAATTAAGTCATTCAAACCAACAAACACTGACAAATTTACATGAAAAGGTCTCAAACTCTCAGTTTTTATAATAAAACAACATACCAAGTCTATCTATACAAATTTATATAGAACTGTCTCTTCTCTAGCTATTACTCCACAACCTATATTATGTTGGGGAAAAAGAAAGTGAAATCATAAAACACACACATGCAGCAATGACTATAGACCCTCTTACTTTTTTGCACTGAGCATGTAATAGTGGTATGGATATAGCAGTATATACGACCCCGATAATTCATTAATTCAAGGCTCTAGGCAGAAATCGCAAGACATACTGACCATAAGGACACCGTAGGACCACCAGTCAGCTGCTGTGCCATGCCCTTTTCTGTTGACAACCTCAGGGGCCATGTACTCCACAGTCCCACAGAAAGAGTAGGTCTTTTTCTCGTCAAATATGGACTCCTTGCTCAGCCCAAAGTCCGTCAGCTTGATGTGGCCTTCTGAGTCTAGCAGAATACTGGAACAACACACATAGTTCAGAAGCATATGAAAATATTAACACACACTTCACTGCTACGTCATCATAAAACAAAACAATGGACTAACCTCAAGATAACATGGACCAATATAGATTCTCAAACACAATTTAAGGAACTTTATGATTATATAATTCTGTCAAAGAAATTATCTAATCTATCTCAAACATAGATTCTCAAACACAATTTAATTAACTTTATGATTATCTAATTCTGTCAAAGAAATTATCAAAACTATTATTAATCTATTTAATAAATAATCCAATTATCTACTCTTCTCCCAGGCAAACAAGCTCAGATTGTGGAAAACAATAACGCCTATTATTGCATCTCAAAATTCTTGACAAAATATCCAGAAAGCAACCGATACAGAAGGGGACTGACTTTTCAGGCTTGAGATCTCTGTAGATGATGCCCAGACTGTGGAGATGGTCCAAGGCAAGAGCCAGCTCAGCCAAATAGAACTTCACATCCTCTTCTGTGAACATCACCTGTATAAGCAATTGTTAACAATTGTCAATAGTTATCACAATATTGTCTGCTTATTTTCACGATAAAACAGTGACAATGTTTCAACATCTTTGTAACGCCTTTCACAAAATAAAGTACTGACAAGTAAATATATCTTCATTCCACAACATCACACACAGAAACTGTTGGAAAAGTCAGCTTTGATCAAAATTTAAAAATCATATTAGCTGCAGCATAATTATTCAGACAATGCTCAAGAAGTCCATCATTATTGCCAAGACAATTAAATAATAAGTGGATAGGAAAAAAACCCCACAGCATTGTCAGGATAATCACAGCTGGTGGAACAGGAAAGATCAACAGCAACCACAACAGGCAACTATTATAAAGGAACACCCTATCGATCAAGGCACATTTGGGGGAAAAAATGCTATTATTTAAACAATATTTCAGCATGCTGAACAACCAAACAAAATTAAGAAATCAAAAGAATCTACAAAAATATGTTAATAGCACTGTAAATATCAAAATTGTATCTATACAAATAACCTCCATAAAAAGATACATTTGGATTAGATTGCTAAGCTACAGTCCATTAGCAAAGCAAGGTTGAAGGCAAAGCCATTAGACAAAAGACATTTGCTTAAGTTCACAAGGTCCCTAGAGTCACGAAGGATACATTTCACTAACTTCTTTGGACAGGCGAGTGAAGAGGTCCCCACCTCTCAGGAACTCAAGGATCAGGTACAGCTTGCCTTCTGTCTGAAATGCTGCAGACAAACAGAAAAACGGTGCTCATTAAACATGCAGCCTTTATAAAGCAAACCAATCTTTGGTCAAAACCTTATTACAGAATCAATCTCCTTCATTAAACATACACTATTTTAGTATTTGCACTTTTTTCACAATTTAGCAGAAGAGCAAGAGGGAAGAGAGAGAGGGCGAGAGAAATAAGATAAAATAATTTTATTTTTTTTTGCAAGGGTAAAAGAATACGCTGGATACGCTTTTTTACATCTTGCCCTTGGGGTTTTAACAATAACTATTAAATACAACTCAAGGTTATAACATTCACATCATGGAACAATAACAAATAAACAAAGTCATCATTAGATAAAATCATTTTCAAACAATTGAAATCAAATTAATGTTGTTAATATCAAGCAACAACATTAACAATTAATGTGTATTTAATTTGTAATGTGTTTTACTAAGAGAAGTGTTCTAAATTATGTAAATTTAGATGCTGGAGTGCGGAGATCTTCAGGAAAGTTATTCCACAAAGTGGAACCGGAGAGAGAGAAAGAGAGAGAGAGAGAGAGAGAGAGAGAGAGAGAGAGAGAGAGAGAGAGCAAGAGAGAGAGACAGAGACAGAGAGACAAGAGTGGTTGTGTCAATAGGTCAGGCTCTCTTCTGGTAATTGGTAATTGATTACAAGAGAAATGTAACAGATGTGGCGGCACTCCAGCTGAAGGGACAGGTGGTAGAGAGGGTGGAGGAATACAAGTACTTGGGCACAATTGTTGATCACAAATTAAACTTTTCCAGAAATGCCGAGGTTGTCTACAAGAAATGCAGACAAAGAATGTACATATTGTATCAGCTGAGATCTTTTAAAGTGTCCAGTCATATCATTGAAATGTGTTACCATGCGTTTATTGAGTCTATTCTAACCTTTTCTTTTATCTGTTGGTTCAAGGGATTGAATGTGAAGAGCAAAAATCAGTTGTGTGGAATAGAGAGTGTGTGCAGCAAGATAGTTGGCAAGAAGCAGGCGACTCTGGAACAACTGTTCCACAAAAGAGCCCTCAGCAAGGCAGTCAGAATTCAGAGAGACCCTACCCACCCACTTTCCTGTCTGTTTGAACTTCTTCCATCAAATCGCAGATTCCGCTGTGCACTAATGCGTACGCAGCGCTACAAAAACACCTTCATCCCTACTGCCATATCAATGCTAAATGCTAAATGAGGCCAATGCCAGACCCTCAAACACAAGACTGTCTTGATGTAGGAGTCTCCCAACTATCTCGCTGAGTGTATGTGCATGTTTGTATGAAGACATGTGCGTGTGCCGGTCCTGATTTGGCTCGGAAGAGTCCGCTGGACCTAAAGCAATAATAAATCAATCAATCATGTGCGTGTGCATGTGTGTATTTGTGAGTGTGTGTATAATATGTGTGTGTTTAATATGAATGTCTGTAAACAAACTTTTAAAATACCATTTACGTGCTTTACCTGTATTTTTTGACAACTGTTATAATCAGTCAACAGTATTATTGCTTATGTTGATCATAGTTTCATACAGTTATATATTGTTGACCTACTAAGACTCATATTAAACTGAGATTATTTATCTAACACTGTTGCAACAAAATAATTTTTTATAAGTCCAGAGTGGTAAACTATCATATACACTATGTTTGTATGTATTTTTTATTATATTTTAACTGTCTAAAAAGGGCATTGACATACGTGTGATAGAACCAGAGTGCGTGGATGGGTGTTTGAAGGAAAAGATTAAGTGTAAGAGTACGCAAGTGATTAGATTTATAGAATGTATATAAATTTAGTATTGATTTTGTAGCTTTGTTAAATGTTATAACATGACTGTTTTTAATTATATGTTTTATATGCCTGACATACATTGCTGTGAAGTTCCTTATGGGATAATAAAGATTTGTTGTATTGTATTCTACAATTTTTCAACCAGAATCATTAGTATTATAACAAATGATACTGTTGGGAATCATTAGACTAAATCTAACGGGAACAACACATTTTTGAGAGACTGAACAGAGCAAATTCACTATGATTACTGGTCCTAAATAAATCAGCAATCAACTTGTCTCAGTTTTCTCTCGGGGGAACTGTTTTGTAACAGGAGAAAACCTAAAGACATCAATTATTAAATTGCTTAGTGCTGGCTAGGTCGCTCAGTTTGGTAAGAAGCAGAAAAGCGCCTCAAAAGATGTAGTTCACTGTGACCAAGACAATGAAGACAATATGATGATGATGATGATGATGATGATGATGATGATGATGAATATAACATGATATAAAGATAAGATTAAGAGGATAATGATGATGGCAATGTAATCCACAAACATTCTTGCTAATGAGGGAAGAGACCATGCTGATGGTAATTAAGGCAGTGAGAGACAAGCAAAAGAGATGTGCACTAATTAGCTAAACAAATTGCAGGCACAAAATAACTACCTTGGGAGTAGATTGCCTTTGTCAGCATTACATTACATTACATGGTTATTGCTTTAGGTCCAGCGGACTCTTCCGAGCCAAATCAGGACCAGAGAGACGTTATCTTAAAATGTTATAAAAGTGGTTCAAATCTTAAAATATATACCTGTTACTCTTAAATACTCAAACAAACTTTCACATGACACCTCTTGAAAAGTCTTCTTTAAAACTGATGTATTAAAAATAAGTTCTCTTTCCTCAATCAAATCACTAAATTCGGTCTTATCAATAAAATCCAAAACAAAACGACATGGTTTACATGCGATAAAACAAACCAACATCATGTAAAAATTGAAACAAGTGTTGACCATTGCATATTTTAAAAATCTCTTTGAAAGGTATTGAACCAAAATATGTTTCTCTTTTATCAAGCAGGTCAGCACATTCAGACCTGAAATGACGAACGAGAAAAGGATTTATCACATGCAAAGCACCATGGTGGTTCTTCTCCTTTTAACAGGAAACTGGGTTACATAAGTATGCCCAATATGAAGGCGAGACAAAACTGTTTCTTCTTTGCGAGTGGATGCAAAGTTAGGCAAACAATCTGACAAATGCCTCTGTCAGCAGAGCTGTGGCAAGGACAAAGGCAGTAAAGTAACAGAGAAGACTCAGGCTAGCTAATTGCTTATATTGTAGTGAGTAGGAGTGGTGTGGTGATGCAGTCAAGACTTTCTGTGTTAATAAGTGTGAGTGTGTGTACGTGTATGTTTGAGAGGAAGGGGAGAGAACGGTAAATGGAAAAAGAGTGCCCTTGGGTGGAGGAGTAGAAGAGAGACTTTGTTCTGGAGACTGGTGTCTGAAGTAAAGGGTAGAAGTGGAAGCCATGACATAACTGCTGGTCATAAGTTTGATCAATGTAAATCATCCAACGCTGGTCTTATCAGGCAGACATGGTTTGTGGCCTGACCATGCATAAAACCTCATCAAAATCACCCTGGGCAGCAAGTGAATAATGTGACACCGGCACAGCTTGACTAAAAGCACAGAAGCTGACTTGCCTATCTGTAAAAGTAACATGTTGCCATTACCATAGGCAACTCAAAATGAGATTTTGGAAGCTTTGACCAAATTTTTGCGTGTCGACTAACACACTTTTTGTCTTCTTGTAACACATTAATATTGACATTGAAATAGAAATATATATAGAAATGCATTTTTACTAAGCGAATGATATTACAAAGGATAAAAATCAAAGGCCAAGTGAAGAGTTCAGGTCAACGTTTTGCAGAAGAGGGCAAATCAACTTCGTTTCAAATAAGCAACACAACACATACTTCAGGTTACAATGTATGCATGTATTCAGCATTAGTGAATGTCATCTGTTCCTGAAAAAGGCTTTTGATGGACATAGAAGCAATCAGTCATGGTTCGAATTCCATAAAATAATGCCTTCACATTACCGCTCAGAAGCACACTTAACTTTACTGGTGACTACCTACTGTGCTGCTAATTTAGTTACTCCTACAATGTGCTGAAATAACTTCAACATTTCCAGTTTTATATAAAATGCTAAATTTATGGATTTGCTGTTTATTGTATGCAATCAAAAGAAATTGGTTCTCCTGTAGATCTATAGAAATAATTTATCAGCATCTCTGATAAGCAATGCAACTTTTCTCAAATTACAAACAGTCGAGAGTTCATGGTTTTTTGATTTATCGAAAGACCTGGAGAATTTTGTTTTGTTTTCCTCTCTGACAACATGAAGATGAATAAGAAATGGATACAGCGCAAAGCCCATATGACTCAACGTGCTCCTTATGGAACTCGCAATATTTAACACTAAAATGAGTGCCCCCCCCTCCCCCCCCCCCCCCCCCCAAAAAAAAAAAAAAATTAGAATGCAAATACCAACAATGATCTTTCTGTGCTCTTGACCTTGAGATGACACTGACCTCCGACTCCATTGAAAAATACACACATGTACCAGTGATCGTCCTAGGGATTTGCAAAACCGGTACGACGTCACAGTAAACAAACCCACTCGAACGCAAATCGGTAGGCCAGTCACGGAAACCGGTATGACCCATAGCAAAGCTTAATAATGCTTCACTATTTTATATAAGTAGATGGCGACTCTGTTCATGCACTTTCTGTTTCATTAGAAACATCTTCGTTTTCACATAAACTTCTTTTATCGCCCCTCTCTCCCACTAGCACAAAATGAAAAAAGAGATTTTTGCTTTTTCATTATTACTAGCCTATCTGCCATTGTCGCAATACATACTGACGAGCACGAGGGAAGAAAAAAATCGAAAAGTGCGCGAGTTTAATTTATCCGTACTCACGATAGCCTTGCGCCCGCCAATGTTATATCATTCTGTATACCTCAAAGATCATGGCAAGGCTACTGAACGCATTCGCAGGCCTCTCGTCTACACTCCCTAAACACATAATCAGCGTGGTTGGCTGGCTGGCTGGCTGGCTCTCTCTCTCTTGTCTTGTTTTTCTCTCTCTTTTTCTTTGTTTTTGAAACCAGTCAAACAAAATAATAACCGGTAGGCTCTACCGGCTACTGATTTTTCAACCCGTATTTTTATTCTCAAACCGGTAAAATACCGGTAATTTCCGGTTAAATCCATCCCTGCATGTACTATAAAATAAAGTACAGCAAAAGTTGTATTATGCCAAAAAAACTGACCATGGGATGACCTTGACCTTTACTTTGGAAGGACCTTGACCCTCACGTCATCTCTCATGCGTGTCTGATCAAAAACCAAATATTTTTGCATGCAACGAGTTAAATAAACAGCCACTGTATGATGATCTATTTTGTGCATGTTTTTGCAAAACCTATAATGACCTTGACCTTTAATATCAACACAAAAACTGAACATATACGAAAGATCTATGATCTCTAAATACAACAAGTTTGGACTTTATATCTATCATAGTTTAGGGTCAAGGCAGCTTCAAAGTACATGTACATATATACAAACTGACCTTGACCTTGGAGCGAGGCTGATCAAATTTGAATAGTATGTAGGTCTCATTGATATCTATTGTGCATAAAAGAATCATAAGTTCAATATTAATAAACCTAGAAAAATAGTAAAAATTTCTGTTTTCAAATGCTCATTTTTTTTCTTAGTTAGCATTTGATGACCCTGTGGCCTTGAAATTTAAGTGAAGTCATTCATTCATTGATAATTTTCAAGGTCTCATGGGTACACACCATATTACCAAGTTTGGTTGTGATAGTTGAAATAGGCTCAGAGTACTCAGCCAATTTAAAGTTTGTGCACATACAGATGGCAGATAGACGGATGGGCTGACTATTTTTCTATATAATTTTTGGACTATTTAGATCTCATCTCGCACAGATTATAAAACTTTGGGGAAAAAAAATGTTGTGATTTGAGTTCATAGACTCAAATTGCTATGCATGCGAGTCAAAAAAACAAGACAGGATTAAGGAGATATGTGATAAACAAGTGATTAATTTTGTTCTACCCACCCACCCCCACCCCACTCCTCCCTCCCCTCTAAAAAAACACAACAAAAAACAGAGAAGAACATCTCTTAAGAGAAAACATGAAAAAACTGATTAGATAATTGCATCATAAAACTTTCAAGCAAACAAAAAATGCTGTGTGGAAAAGCGCACAGAACAATGGCACTGAAGAACAAGTTCACACTGACAGCAAACCATTTCCAGCTCTTAAAGGCTTCCTGTGCCAATGTTGTGGAAAGATGGTATTGCTGTGGGGCAAAGAAAATCAATACAACAGAGCAAGCTATCAAGGCACAGTCTGTCTTTTTCTTCCTCTTCATCTTCCTTCGAGCAACAATACTGTTAGCCCGAGGGAGGTTTTTGGGTGAGGAGAACCACCATTATAAATTTATCAAGTATCAATTAATCAATGGTGCAATCTTTATACACTAAGCACACTTGATGTTTGTTTTGTAAAAAAAAAAAAAAAAATCAATGGTGCAATCTTTATACACTAACTTGACTAAGCACACTTGATGTTTGTTTTGTAAAAAAAAATAATTTTAATTACTTTTTTGGGGTGTGTGTGCATGTTTTATTCAGCATATCAATGTATTTCATACTAATGAATGTCATACCAGCTACAATGCACACTATTGTGAAGTAACTGTGACTGATAAAAAGAACACCGTAGAGAGTACACAACGGAACACTTACGGCAAGAATCAAATATAACTCAAAAGCACACTTTTTTAACAATGACTGACCACGATAACTTTCGGTGCAAATAGAATGAAAACACTGAATGACACTTACTTCAGAAACTAACAATACACGCATCAGCAGAAATAACTTCAAATTTTAAAAACTTGTCAGGTTTTATGATATTTTAGTTTGGAGACAGGTTGCAAGATTATTATAGCAAGCTGTATCTCTTCACATGTGTATATGGACAATTTGTTTGGTTTATGCAGAACAACGAGAGAGAAAAAAACAACTAATTTTAATTATTTTGAATAAATGATAAGTTCGTGAGATGCACTTTTGTGATTGCGGTCATCATGATCGAGACGGACGCCATTTACCTCTTCACTGATAGCATTATCGAAATTTACTAATGAACTCAGTCCACCTCTAAATTATAGCATCTTTTTTGAATTTTGGCAATCACAACAAGAGATAAACACTATTATATTTCAAGAAACAGCAAAAAAAAGATGTTAACTTTGTTCCAAGTGGGCAGAGAGGAGGGGAGGAGGAACTACCGATATTTTTGTACCTGTCCATCATATCCCCAGATTTTAGTTACCAGTCGATGTGTGAAAATCACTAAAAGATTGTCATGTAATTTACAGACAATGCGTCTAAAACATAAAAAATAGCCTAAATTGTCTCAGAAGCAGCGTTTGAAACCAAGCCTGAAGCATGAAATACATTCAGACTTTGAAGAGAAGATTGTTTGCGTTGCCGACATTAATGTCCAACTTCTAAATATAACAACCGACAACATTATTTTAAGACCTTGCATTGGCTAATGTTAACCAAATATGACGTATAAAGCATTAAAGTAGTACTTCCTGTGATTCTAATTTCGAACACAGTCAAGCGCAACACATGTTTTGGCCTAGTTTTTTGCTACATTGGAGTAATTTGTTGTCTGACCTCAACGATTGAAAACCTAACGACCGACATATTTTGCTGCTGGTACTCAATTTCTGTAGAGCATTTACATTGTTTTCGGCATTTAATAAGGATGAATGTTTCAAAAGTGTGTGTGGTCTGTCCAATTCTTCGTTCGCATTTAGTGGTGAGAATGTATTTTCCCAGTTTATTTGAAAGCAAGAGGAAAAGAACAATTCATCGGGTGGTGAAGGCAGTCGGGACAGCTTTTTCGGTCATTTGAAATAAAATTGGATGGAAAATCGTGGTTGTTGAAAATGCGATTGGACCTCTGTATTTATTGCTTTTTTTCTCATTCTCCCTATGGCTATGCTTTTGAGATTCGGGCCTTGCTTACAAGATTTTAAAAAAAAAACCTGGTTTGCTGGTAATTTGTTTACATTAATTAGGCTTGGTATTTGTGCATGCATACCTATTAAATAATTTGAACCCTCTAACCCCCACAGGAGCCTAAGCCTTATCTGCTTCTATTTCCTAGGTCAAGGCAAGTAACTCCGTCAAAATGCTACACCATGCTCATACAAAAATTAATTAAAAATGCACCGCCCAAAATTATGTTCCACTTATCATTATGTATTAACAAATCAACCACACATTTTTCTTCAAAATGAAATGTTACACATACATTTATACAATGTGTTGCAACTGGAAAAAAAATCTTAATGTCAACATTGCATACTGCACAACATGCAGCAATACGATCACTGACTCAAATAATAAAGCACCGATTGTTCATCGTTTTTGTTATTCAAATCCGTCAGGATCTTTAAAGTCCGTTATGATGGAATGTATGCGACACAGACTAGACCTCGGTTTATACTCTCATCCGAAGGAGTAGGAAACGGGAGTAAAGTGTCTTTCCCAAGGACACAACACAATGCCCCGGCCTGGGCTCGAACCCGGGACTTTCAGATCCGCAAGCCAAAGCTCTACCATTAGGCCACCGTGCCTCCCTAGAATCTTACCATTCTAGGAATTTATTAGTTCGTTTTGTTTCTTTACAGGGTTCACTTTCTAAAGAAACACCATGTAGTTAGACTCAAGCCTGTTGAAGTTGATGAGAATGATGTTGGTGAAAATGATGGTCATGACACCAAATTAAAATCTTTATAGTCACTGTAAACATTCTGACTCCGCTTCCTGATGAACAAGGACCCTCCCCGAGTGCTTGTGAACTTTCCCAATTCTACCCTCACACGCACCACACTTCTACATATCTACGGTGGGCAAATGAAACAAATCAGTACAAACTCTTCACTTATATATACACATACAAACCAACCACAAAAAAACAACATCTAACAACAAACATGTTTAAAAGGCTCTAGCTCTCTAATCATTTAAACTTAAGGAAGTTAGTCATTGTTTATAGGGTTCAGCGGACTGCAAAGAGCACTTGAGGAAGTGAAAGCTGACGAGTGATGGTCTGCAGAAAGGCAAATCTGTCAAAAACAATGGACAAGACAGAAATGAATCTCACCATAGTGCAAACGAACAATGAAGGGATGATTGACATCAGCCAATATATCTCGCTCCATTTTCGTTCTCTGCCGGTCACGCACTGAAATGCATTAGAAACGTTGTTAAATTTTTGCTGCAAACAAGCACAGAGTATAAAAGCGCTTTTTAAGAATTCATATTTGAAAGGCTTTTTCTGTACAATAAATAATTGAATAAATGTTTTAGAACTGGAACCAGTATTCTATGACTACAGTTTGAAAAGTTCCGTCTCCTATCCTCTGAATTGCCCTTCCTCCTTTCCCCTTATTGCTAGCATCCCTCAAATGTTTTTTTTACAAATGTTTTTATTCTTCTCTTGCTCTTTGGACTCCTAAGTCAGTTCTTCTTGTCGTTTGTTATTGCTTTACAAAAACCAAGTATTATTGTTATGCAGGGCGCGAAATTAAGGCGGGTCCGGGGCAAATTACCCTCAAATGTTGATTCGGACCCGCTCTTTTCATTTCTAGAGTGCCCGATTTACCCGCAAAAAAATGTCAACTACGTTACAAAGTTGAGTAATCAATTCATTTTTACTGAAAAAAATCTTCGATGCAAAAATTATTTTTGAGTGATAAAGTAGAAGGCAATAATAAATCTTCGAAAATTGATGTCGAGTACCCATCGCGCTATATGTTGCTATGGATGCGAGGTATTTGTCACTCGAGTTATTACCCTTGAATAAAATTAAGTACGTCTTTTTTTATTTGCTCGGAGTCACGCTTTTTGGCCAATCAATGGGCGATTGTTTATTATGTATTAGGACCCTCACATTTCAGACAGGACCCTCACTTTTTAAAAGTTAAGGGTCCTGTTTAACCTCAAAGAAAAAAGTTAATTTCGCGCCCTGTTATGATTATTATAATTCTGTAATCACTCTGAAATTACTAAATTATTGGAACATTGACATGTATAATTACTAAATTAGGCTAACGTACCGATCATTATGAACGATATATACAACACCTGCATGTCGTCCAAGCATTTGATGTAAATGCTAGTTTCGTAATACTAAAAGTGTGAAAGCAGACTCTAAAAGTCAAGCATAACGACATAAAGCTGATCACCAGCTATTAAATATTCCAGTTTAAAAGTGTTGATCATCAGATATAAAATAAAGTTCAACCACAAGTAATTACAAAATGTGTTGTTTTTGGTAGCAGCTGTTAGACCACTAATGCAGCAATTTTCGCAGCATCAGTAAAGGTAAAAATGGCAAAGGTGTCCCTGTAATCTTTGGGTTGATGGGGAGGGAAGCGTTTGGGGTCTCCCTTCTCTCTAGGCCAGCTTAATCAGGGTAGTGCCTATTCCCTTTCCCTCGTTGCTTTACCTTTCCTGCTTCTAAAACGGATCCAACGACCCATTCACAGCAGGGTGGACTTGGGTGTGCTGTGCGCTTGATTCAATCTTTTTGTGTCATTTGATGGTTGCCTTCCAAGCATGGGCACCCATCTAGGTACTAACCCTGTCTGGCATTGGTTAACAATAAACATTGCTAGCCTGTGCCCAAACCATGACACTACTCCACCACCTGGTAGCATCAATATGGAACAAAATAGCTGTACATCTATTTTCAGCCTTATGTGCCTAAGTCTGTCAATTTATTAGTCACAAACACACCTCTCACTAACTGGCAGCTGATAGAATAATAACACCCCTCACTAACTGGCAGCTGATAGAATAATAACAATAATAAGGGTAGAGGAGGAGCTGGGGTTTGTAGGTGGTTGGGGAAGACATGTGGAATAGATTAATCCAACTCTGCAAACAAATGTAGGAAATAGTGATGGACAATCAAAAATCTAACATAACAAAAGTATACAACAATGAATGTAAACAAAATTGAGAAGGGGTGTAAAAAAATGCCACAAATAAAGTATCTCAACGATTCAACATACCTTTGAGGGTGGCCTTTTTCAAAACTTTCATGGCGTATAGAGTGCCCGCATCATCCCCAGTTATCTTCCGTACAAGGAACACCTGTAAATGACATGCCATCATACGTTACAAACCAGAGCACACATTGTTGAACTCTGCTTGAAACTAGGAACTGTCAGTTAATGTGACATACACACACCCCTCCTTTACTGGCTTCACCCTAAGTGCCTAACAGCCAGCATAGCAGAGAGTTATAATGAATCTCAATCACTTGCTCAAACAGAAAAAAAAATTTTTTAAGAGTAAAAGACTTTTTAACACATACACACAATATTCAAAACACTACACCTTCAACAATCTACCATGAATAAATATAAAATCACTACCTTCCCAAAAGATCCTTGTCCGAGCACTTTGAGCAGTTCAAAATGGGAAGGGTCTGCCCTCTCTCCATGCCTGTTGGCAACACTGGTGATTTCAACTTCATTGGTTGAATCATCACCCTGGTCATCTACCAGCATATCCTCAGTGCTCCCCGCCTATAAAATTGTTGTGATCAATGTTAGAGAAACATATCTTTAAAAATAAAAAGAAAGCTGAGGATATCAGAAGAGGAAACTACAGGCTGACACACAATAGCACATAAAAAAAGAATACTCCTGTTTTACGCATCAGAATAATAAACACATTTAATTTGATGATTGTGGCCCCAAAATGAAAGAAGTGGAAAAAGCAGCAATAGGAGGAGGAGACTTCATAATGTGGGCAAAAATCAGGTTGCCTTCTCAGAGAAAGCATGGCAGTGCAGAGCAACACCACTCAGGAAAACAAGAAATAGCATGTTCATATTGTCAAATGTCAAATGATTAATATAGTACTCTAAGGCTGTATTTATTTTCAGTAGCTGGCACTTTCACCGATCTAGGCTATAAGTGTCAACATCTTTAAAGTCCGTGTGATGGAAAACAAGCAGGGTTAGAAATTAAACTTTTTACAAGGGTGCCCTTTGGGTGCCTTACTTAAAACTTTTGGGTGCAAAGAAAAAGCAAAAACAATTTGAGTGCCCGAAGACAAATAACTTTAAATACACGAATGACCTTCAATGAGATTCCTTCCAGTTAAAGCTAACCAGTTACAAAATGATAAATAAAAAACCAAACCAATAATTTGTCTATGGTTGTAATTTTAAAAAAATATATTTTTCACAACTTGAAACAGAAAAAAAATTGTTACAAAATATCAGAATAACAATACAAACAATAACAAAGGCTCAATATCTGAGAAGAACTACGATTTTTGGTTGAAAGAACGCTTTTTGAAGATGTCTAACACTTTACTCGACATGACTGTTTCAGAGTAAGTAACTTCATGTTTTGTTTTGCATGCAAGAGATAACAACTGACTCCCTGAATGGTCATTGAACAAATTACTGGCCCATCAGAAAGCTCATCTTTCATGCGTAAAGGGAGACTATTCCCGACCCATCGCAACCAAAAGCGAATGCAAAAAATAAAGCGATGTGCAACAGAATATTTCTGTTGCTGTCACTCTGAAGTTTTCCTCCGATCTTACCAACTATTTGAAAGAAGCTTCAATGAGTTAAGTTTATTTTAGGATTTTACATGCGCAAAACGGGCGCACTGCCAACTAAGATCTGGGTGCCCAAATAGGAATGAAGGCTCCATGGGCGCTCTGGCCCATGCCAAATTCTAACAATAAACAAGCGTGCACAGAAAGTGGAGGAAAGTTTATTTTTTTAATTTCAGACACATCATGTGTCAATTGTTATGCACAACATTTCAAGTGGTTTACAACACATGTGGAAATTACTCAACTAAAATCGCTAATAAAAGTTTTATCAGAACTGGTGCTAAATATGATGATCTTTATCATCAGCCACACGGTAACTAAATATGTACAGCATCAACAGTCACTCCCAAACTGTTCCTTCCCTCCCAAAAATTAACAGAAGTCCACAGATTCTCAGTTATTAAAATCTAATTGTCCTTTTGCAAAGTTTGAGAATCCCCAATTGAGTGAGCAGTGACATGCTTGCATAAATGAAGTATACAATGCAGGCGCATGAGATTATAAAGGATGACAACTTGAGACACAACCTTGAATCGTCTTCTGTGGAAGTCTTCGTTTTGGAGAGGTGGGGAGAATAAAAAGTTAGCATGAATTAGTTGGCCACTTATTAATAATGCTTTCACAGTTTCAACTTCAGCAATTCGGGAAAAATTTGTACGTCGTCGTCTGCAGGACGCACATATGCTCACTTTTCTGCGTCATCTTTTAAATATTTTGTGCGTAATTGACGCACGGTCCTGTGTGTAATCGGGAACACTGCCAAACTAGTCATAAAAATTATAATCAGAACTGACTTCTATGCCTATGGTTGACCAGTCAATTTTCCACCACAGACATAAATCCAATCCAAGTACAAACAATCTATTTAACCAAATCCTCTGCACTAAGACATATTCAAAAGAAATAAGATGTCAACAGCAATAAGTTAAAAGGTAATAACTAGATCTCTGTATATTAATTATTATGTGTACATTTGTTTATTTAATAATTTTATATAGCGCTTTACCAGATCAAGAGTCCCGATAGAAAGGGATAATAAACTAATAAACTGTCACAAAACGTTGGCCAATAATTATAAAGAATCTAACTTAACTTAGACGCCCACTTGACTTAAATTTGTAAAATGCAATTATTTTAATGAAGCATACCATTAAAACAAAAATATTAATATCGTAAATTCATATGCAGCAATAACTAAAATGTCTCCTCAAAGGCTTTGCCTAGTACTAGTAGTGACCTTTGAATTCGGGGAAATTATTTGTCTAGACAAAACAAAACAATCGCGAGTTTCCTGTTCTTTCAGAATGACAATTTTCACTCTTTTATGGGGAATTTATCCTTCCATTTTCACAACCAAAAAGTGTTCAGACCTAATCAGATACGAACACGACTTAACTAGCAAACTGTCTATTATGAAAAGAAGGTGATTGAATAACTCTTCAGGTAGTTTTTCTTACTTTTTCGCTTTCTTTGGTAACCGGGTATTCGCATTAGCAACCCAGACTTCGGACACTTGCCGCACAGAAGCAGACGCAACTGGCGAACGAAGAAGACGCGAAATATATCTCACCTCCGTATCCTGTGCCATTTCCATTCGCCGCCATGGGTCAGCAAGCTGTGCAAGCGGCATGGTAGGTGAAAAGAGCGGAATTTTGATAGGTTTCCTATATAAATTTCCTTGTCACCAAAGCGAACCCTCCGTGAAACAAGATGGCGGCTTCTAGCGAATGAGAGGCTCGAGTCTTACTTCCTGTGACGCAAACTACCTCAGCCAAAAATTCCTAGCGTGCTTTCCCGCGCCAAGTTGTGCATTCCACGCCCCCTTCAAGAGGTGGCCGCTGCCATGCAAAAAGATGAAACAACAGGTGGACAGAACGATAATCTGCGGCGACTGCATCCAAGCCGTGGCGCACCTCAACCTTTGCACTTTGCGGCAAGCGGAGGGATCAATAGTTTGAGTAGGCGGTATCTACTTGGGAGCGATCCCCAGCACGAAATGAAAGCGAGGCCAGGGAAATATGGTGAATGGAACGGTAGGCCTACCCGAAATCCGTGTGTACACACAAGTCACGAGCGAGCGGAACCCGGCTGAAAGCCTGCCCGGTTGTCACTCGCGGCTTGCACGGATGCAAAAGATCTGTCTTTACAATACTGTAGTTGCACAGAATGCAACTTATTTGCCTTTTCTTGCTGGGTATTTGTGCTCGACGAGTTCATCAGTCACAGCAAAGAATATGTAGTATACCCATATTCTTTGGTCACAGTCACGACTCTATAGTTGATCATTATAGTCACGCACTGGCTGAGCGCATGTACGCAGGCTCAGACCACTCTGCATGTCTCTGACAGTCAAAATACTTAAACAAAAAAGGTCAGGCAACCAAGGTCCGATCGATCATGATCAGAGGGGCTGATCAATTACGTCGAATCTGTTGACCTAGTCCTACCACTATACCAGGAGAATTTTAACATCAATTATACCGCGTCTGGAATATCAATCAACATAGGTCACGGTGACAGTACATGCATAGTGTACGTTGTGTGTGTGCTTGTGGGTGTGTGTGTGGCTAGGTATAGAAACGCCTTTATTCTGATATACACTTGAACCTCTACGTACTTTCTTTTGACGGACCCCGTTATTTTGACGTCAAAACAGTGTTCCGTTAGGGTTAGGGCTGTTTTAGGGTTAGGTTAAGGGTTAGGGTTTGGGTAAAGGTTTGGGATAGCTTCAAAAAATTGACAAATTTGTAAAAATGTCAAAGTAACGTATGTAGAGTTTTATGAAAGTGACAAGCCGTTAAGAAAATGGTATTGCATGGGAGAACTGATTCACACATACACACACACACACACACACACACACCCACCCACCCACACAACCCACACACACACACACACACACACACACGCACCACCCCTCCCTCCACACACACAGTTTATCTGGTCAACCTGCTGCATGGTCTTAACCCGAGCGAAACATATTATGTTATTAGATCTATGACACTCGAGAGTGGTCCATGAGTTTGATCCTGGGTCAAAACCGTTCTCTCACCATAATGGATCAAAATAATGATAAAAAAATTAATCGAATATGCATAACAAAGTTAGATTTAAGATTCGTTTCAATAAGTACACATTCTTCTCTCTCTTCTTTCCATCAATTGTTAAACCTTCACTACCTCACCCACAAAATTCCATCTTAAAAGAAAAAAGAATTATATAAATAAAATATTCTTCCTCTGACTTCTTCATGCTACACATAGGCCTACTCTCCTCTGCAGGCTGTCCATCCTTCTCAGTGCTTGGCCATTGAGCTTGGAACTCTCTTCCTCTCTCCTCGATCGCAGCTTTCCAAACATTGCCTCTTTGAAATCGAACTTAAAATCTCTTATCCCCTCTCTTCACCACACTCCTCTTCCTCTCCCCCCCCCCTCTTCCCACCCCTCGTATGCAAGTTCCTGATCTCGTCTCACATCATCAGCGTCATTCTCATTTTCTTATTTAGAACACCTTCTCCGTCTTCTCCCTCCCTCCCCCCCCCCCCCCCCACCTCGCCTCTCTTTTCTCTTCACCCTTCCCACTTTTTTCACCGTCTCTTATATTTCACTTGCAAATATATTTTCCCTTTGTACATATGTTTTTATGTAATTCGGTTCCCCCGTTGGGGTGCCGGGAGTTTCAGTATAAATAGTATCCCCACTTTCTGGAAATTTAGTGCTTTAATTTCCCACTGTCGCTGTCTTTCTTATTTGTTCTTTCTCATTCCTGCTCTGTTCTATCAATCAGCTATACTATCTTCTTCTTCGCTAGACCAGTCACCTACCTTTTTTCTTGAAAACTCTTCCGGGGCAGGACTCATTTGTGTGCGAGGTCTGTTGGATCAGCTTGGGAATATTGGACGCTTTCTGGCAGGTGGTCACTAGGGCTTCCTATGATGTTATTATTTAGCAATGTAGGCATTTTATATGTATGTGTTTTGTTGATAATTTATAATGATGTTTGTATTCTATTTTGTTTTTGTAAACGGGGTTTCGATAAATTAGAGTATAGCCTCAGCGTCAACTGCATGGGATGTCTTTATTGAAGTGACTGGCTGGTGGAGAGCCTTCAGTTTTACCACTAGGGTTGTTTCAGCAGATCTTTTATGCGGATCAGGGGTTGTCCGGTCCAGATTTGGCTCGGAAGAGTCCGCTGGACCTAAAGCAAGGATCATGTAATGTAATGTAATTCGTTAGTTCCTAGTTTGTTTGGTTTTTTTTACAAATGTTCCTTTGTCTGATTTGATTTCGAGTGTTCGTGTGGATGTTATGTGGAATGAATGAATGCGTGAGAACTCTGCTTTAAACTGAGTTTTTCTTAGGAAAAAAGGCCATAAATACCATTATTATTATTATTATTATTATTATTATTATTATTATTATTATTATTATTATTATTATTATTGTTGTTGTTGTTGTTGTTGTTATTATTATTATTATTATTATTATTATTATTATTATTATTATTATTAGTTTGTTTGTGTGTTACTACCATTTAAAAGTCTACATAACAATTCAGCAAATTCAGCCGCATGTGGTTTCGCTATCATATTGCCGCTGCTTGCAAATAAATAAATAAATAAATAAATAAATTAATTAATTAATTAAAGGTTAGATAAATGAACAGAAAGATCAAACGTGTTTAAAGAGACCCACTTTGACCCCGCACCCTCGACAGACGCTTTTAACATTCATAGTGAGTGTTGCCCCACTGAAAACAATTACAACAGCAACAAAAATAAGAAAATATAGTTATTTTCAAATACAATAAATTCCGTAGGTTGTGTGCCTATAATAGCAACCGCTAGCTACCCCTCTAGAGCTAAAAATAACATCTACCAAAGCCGGTATTTGTCAAAGTTGCTGTGTAAGTGTTTTTTTTTTGTTTGTTTTAGGTTGATACTATAGACCCTACTCTGCTACCCCACACACCAAAGACGCACTCTTGAAGCTGCGTGATTCATTCAGAAATAGAATCAAAGTTGTTTTTTATGGTATGGGTGTACTGTTAAACAAAGGAAATCACTCCCTGTTAGAACAGAAATGGAAAATTCAAACTTTAACGGTTGGTTTGTGCACCGAAAGCCACTTTTTCAGCGTTTTAGGCCAATTTTAGGGTTTGATTGATTGATTGATTGATTGTTGCTTTAGGTCCAGCGGACTCTTCCGAGCCAAATCAGGACCGGACAACTTCCGATCAGCATAAAAGATCTGCTGAAACAACCCTAGCGGGAAAACTGAATGCCCTCCACCGGCCAGTCACTTTACAATAAAGACATCCCACGCAGGGGACGGCTGAGGCTTTACCCCAACTAATCGAACCCCCGGTTACAAAAACAAAATAGAATACAAACATCATTATAAATTCTCAACAAAACACATACATATAAAATGCCTATATTGCTAAATAATAACATCATAGGAAGCCCTAGTGACCACCCGGCAGAAAGCGTCCAATACTCCCAAGCTGATCCAACAGACCTCATACACAAACAAGGAGTCTTGTCCAGGAAGAGTTTTCAAGAAAAAAGGTAGGTCATTGATCTAGCGAAGAAGAAGATAGTATAGCAGAGTGATAGGACAGAGCGGGAATGGGAAAGAGCAAATGAGGAAGACAGCGACAGTGGGAATGTAAAGTACTAAATTTCCAGAAAGTGGGGATACTATTTATACTGAAACCCCCGGCACTCCAACGGGCAGAGGGGCCGGGTAGCTCAGTTGGTAAGAGCGTCTTGCTAGTAACCGAAAGGTCGCTGGTTCGAATCCCGGATTGGTCAACGTGTGATCATATTATTTTCCCCTTTACCAACAACTGGCCCGCTGGTGTCAGTATAAATCGGTCCAGTAGTCACCTATATGCGAAAGTGTCGTGTGACTATAATCTACATACAAACAAACTCCAACGGGGGTACTGTTGCCGCAGTGAATCGGTCATGCCTATAAAGGAAAAACAGGTTTTCAACTGGGGCTTTCACTTTTCCCTTTATAGGTTAGAACAATCTACAGTGGCAAGATTGCTCATGACCCCAAGGGGTAATTTTAGGGTAAACTCCTTTTCGACAAAAGTAAACAAAGTTGTTGGTGGGGCCCTTTAATAAGAATATCCAATCGGTAACACCTTATGAGGATAAACACCAAGGCTAAACTGAAACACAAAAAAAGAAGAAGAAAAGATAGTCTACATTGGGCAATGTGATTATGATGTTATGTGGGCGTTGTTGGGTGTTTTATGTGTGAGTGTGTGTGTGGGTGTGTGTGTGGCTAGGTAGAAACGCCGTTATTCTGATAATACACTTGAACCTCTACGCACTTTCTTTTGACGGTGCCGTTATTTTGACGTCAAAACAGTGTTCCGTTAGGGTTAGGTTAAGAGTTAGGGTTAAGGTTAGGGTTAGGGTTAGCTTTTTGAAAAAAAAAGGACAAATTTGTAAAAATGTCAAAGTAACGTGTGTAAAATTTCATGACAGTCATAACAACGGCGTTGTTACACGCTTGTGTGTGTGTGGACTGGGACTGAGCTGTTTAATTTGGCAATGCAACAGGAGCAGACTGTGATGCGCGCAGTCATCAAGAAGGTCAGATAAAGTTAAACGTAAATACATTTAATACCCATGCACATATCGCATCTGTGTTCATGTGAGAGATACCGCCCCGTCCCGTCCCGCCACGCCCCTACGCTCCTCGCTGTGAATTGCGCATTACACCAAACTGATCTTTCTGTTGCCGTACTGTGATGATTGATGCTGTCACTTAACTCTAATCCAGTTCCTTTAGGCGAGACTACTACAGTGAAACCTCCGGTATACGACCGTCCAAAATCTGAGAAAAAACGGTCTAATAATAGAGGTGGTCTTAAACCGGAAACAAGAGGTGGGATGAGGGGGAGGGGGGTCAGGCTCGGAGGGGTATGTAGTCATAATTTTCACACTCACCAGCATGTATTCTCTGACAAAGGAAACTGTAAAACATGTTTCAATTTTAGCTTTGTCTTTTATTCACAACTTCAAAAAAAAACAAAAAAAAAAACCAGTCGAACCACTGCCAGACGCGTTCATACAAGTCTGTCAGTGCAGAAGCTCTCGGTTTCTATGTTTTCCTTTCGCCACTTTCTCCACTCTCCCATCGTAGTTTCACAGATTCCTTATCCTTTATGATGAGCTGAATTTGGGTCTTTCCAACGTCTAAACGTCTTGCAATAGACAAACAACTCTCCCCATTTTCATTTCTTTCAATCACTTTCATCCTCTCTGCCAAACTCAAAACGTTCCTCTTGCGCGACGCCATTTTGACAAGCCAGTGAAGGCGAGTAATGTCCCTTATTTGCGAACCGGAAATAGCAGACAACAGCAGGCATACACTAACTTGAGAGAAAAAAACGCAAGGTACAGACAACAAATTAACTGATATCCTCTTTTAAATTGCCCTAAGACGGTCGTATAAAGGGCTTAAGACACGGTCGCTGGTCGCATAAACGAGGTTGTCGCATACCAGAGGTCATTTATTATTGGAAGTGAATCCGTCAGAAATTTTCAGGTCACATAACGGAGGGAGTCGTATACCAGAGAGCCGGATACCGGAGGTTCCACTGTACTAGTAATACCATTAAGCTCTTTGGTAATACTTACTACTGCTAAACTCTTTGTCTTCATCTAACATTCATTTTTGGTAAAAGCGATCTTTTTCAAACTCACAGAGAGTGGTTGTCCCAATTTAAATAAATAAATAAATCAATAAAAACACACAAAAGAATTATAACAACAACAAACTTTTAGTTTTTTTTTTTTTTTCAAAATGTATTATTTTGATATGAACCGATAAATTCATCTATGTGCCTATTAATAACATCAAGTTTAACGCTTTAAAAATAATTTGTAAAATATAATAATAATAATAATAATAATAATAATAATAATAATAATAATAATAATAATAATAATAGCAACGCAACGCATTGTTTATAGTAGGCAGGCTCACAGTTGTTTGTTAATCTAAGAAGGAAGGGAAGCCGAAAAATGAAAGGTTTGGTTTGAGCAGCGAGTATCTGCTACGTCATCTTTTAATGGAACAACACAAATATTTGAGACCCGAGCTCTTGTCTAACGCTCCACACAACTTAGGAATCCAGAACGGCCATGAATGAACAGGACCTAGAGAGAGAGAGAGAGAGAGAGAGAGAGAGAGAGAGAGAGAGAGAGAGAGAGAGAGAGAGAGAGAGAGAGAGAGAGAGAGAGAGAGATTTGGAACTCGCCGGAATATGACATGAGGTCAGGATCTTTAAATCTGTGCGATAGAACGCTGCGCTTGCGTGATCAGAATAATAGACATCGGTTCATATTCTCATCCGAAAGTATCGTTAGAAAAAGATTTATACACATATAAATCATCTACCATCCCTCTGAGCTTTTCCTGCGTCTAGTTTGAAATTTCGGAATTGTTTATGTAGCCCTGCATTTGCCATTAATTTTAATTGGATTTGACAGAGATCCTGAAAAAGAGTAGGCCTATCTTCACATGGAAGAAGAATCCACTGGATTTAGAATTGATTGATTGATTTATTGTTGCTTTAGGTCCAGCGGACTCTTCCGAGCCAAATCAGGACCGGACAACCCCCGATCCGCATAAAAGATCTGCCGAAACAACCCTAGTGGGAAAATTGAATGCCCTCCACCGGCCAGTCACTTTACAATAAAGACATCCCACGCGGGGGACGGCTGAGGGTTGACCTCAACTACGCGAACACCCCGGTTACAAAAACAAAATAGAATACAGCCATCATTATAAATCATCAACAAAATACATACATATAAAATGCCTATAGTGCGAAATAATACAATCATAGGAAGCCCTAGTGACCACCCGGCAGAAAGCGTCCAACACTCCCAAGCTGATCCAACAGACCTCATACACAAACAAGGAGTCTTATCCAGGAAGAGTTTTCAAGAAAAAAGGTAGGTCATTGATCTAGCGAAGAAGAAGAAAGTATAGCAGAGTGATAGGACAGATCAGGAATGGGAAAGAGCAAATGATGAAGACAGCGACAGTGGGAATTTAAAGCACTAAATTTCCAGAAAGTGGGGATACTATTTATACTGAAACCCCCGGCACTCCAACGGGGGGAACTGTTGCCGCAGTGAATTAGTCATGCCTACAAAGGCAAGACAGGTTTTCAACTGGGGCTTTCACTGTTCCCTTTATAGGTTAGAACAATCTACAGTGACAAGATTGCTCATGACCCCAAGGGGTGGATTTAGAATTGGAATAGTCTTACTGTTTGTCATCCATCGGGTCGCTCTCTCGTCGAAAGCGCTGCTGCCGAAGGGGCAATGCCAAGAGGAATAGGACCCCACAAATCCATATTTTTTTAATTTTTATTTTATTTTATTATTATTTTTTTTAAAGGTTAATCTCTATGCAATAAAACCTCTTTCTCTTGGCCTTGGCTCCGAGCAAACGCAGTGTTAGAAATGTATCAAGCATAGGCTGCATTTAGACGCATCCTTCAGCAGCCACTGCTACTCTTATTTCTCCTCTTGTTCAGTGGTCGTCTTTGGCAATGATTTTTGCTCAATCGTAAGCGATAGGCAGAAATGACATGTTTACTAGCTCCGCCGGATTCCGCGAATTGGTGTTTATGCGTGTGATGCGGACGCGCGTGCAGGGATAATGTTGCAGAGCAACACTCGGACACAGCGTAACTTGGACTTGACGAGGACTTTACTGTTCTCGCAGCTATACTGTACGTCCAACACGGTGGAGGTAGATTAAATTGCCAGTCATCTTTCGTCCCCAGTCAGAGTTTGAGAGGGGTTGAAGTGATGGAAGGGAGACCGTGCGTAAGATCGCCCTTCTCCATAACAGCTAAACACACACACAAACACACCCACACACACACATACACACACACACACACACACACACAATCAGTCAATCAATCAAAAGGTTAGTCTATACTTGCCCTAAAGAGAGACAGATAGAGACAGCCAGCCAGACACATATATAAAGTCTGAGCTGAACGCAGACAGAGGACCTAACTGAGCCGGACAGAGATTGAGTCTGAGGGACGGACGGACATACAGACAAACTCACCATGAGTGGCAGACTGTGCTCTGCCGATGTGGAATCCTTGTTGGCATGCATACGATCTCTACCTCGTCCTCCTCTTCCCCCAGTATTTTCTTCCCACGGCTTCACCATATCAAACGGGCGCTCTGTCAGTCTCAACTAAATTTATGCTGCAAGTCGATCTGTTCGGATCAGGATCAATGTTGCCAAAAACAGTAGGACTAAGTGTGTCCAATGTATTAATGTTGAGCCAGTGTCCAATACGTGTTTGCTGTAGAGCTGAAAAGACAACGTACAATGTCCTTTATCCGCCAAGGTCGAAGTATCTGGAACACATTGCAGATTTTTATTTATTTATTTATTTATTTATTTATTTATTTTGTGAAAACAATGTGTACATGCAGGGGTTAGCAGGAAAATCAACACCAGAAGCGACTGAAATGCTTCATACTGACGGTAGCAGACGACGGCGATTGTACAATGCAGATATCCAACGGAAACCAGTGCGGCTCCAGTTTTAAAAAAATCGACCATTTTGCAGGATTGTACTGTATTCGGTATATCTCAACGACATGAAGACAGAAGCGTCGTATGATACTTTTATTCTGTATCCTAATATATTTTTGAACAAAAAAGAAGCCGGCGATCATCTTTCACTCATTTTCAGAACAGCTGCAAGTATGGTTGATGTTAGAACTAGAGTTGCTTTAGAACTAACTGCACTTTCTTTCTTTCTTTCTTTCTTTCTTTCTTTCTTTCTTTCTTTCTTTCTTTCTTTCTTTCTTTCTTTCTTTCTTTCTTTCTTTCTTTCTTTTCTTTTCTTTTCTTTATTTCTTTATTCCTTTCTTTCTTACTTTCTTTCTTTTTTTTCTACCATATATCTTCCACCAACTGAGAAAGCAAGCACATGTATTTTAATTGCATTCGGTACTCACCCCGCGAAAAGGGAAGATTCTAATATTAACAGGCGGCACACAACATATATCTTTGGACAATGAATACATAGCGACAATGTAAAAGTAAATATATACGTATATTGCATAGTCTTCAAAAGCGATTCTTCTAAAAGTGTTTCTCCCTCAATCGATCTCTACAAGATGATCACAAAGTTGCAAAACAAACGAGCGGGTAAATAAAATATTTTTTTTTAAAATTTTAATTAATTTTTTTTGGGTAACAAAAATGAAACATTTAGCTTTGGATTGTACGAACCTGTAATTATCATACCTAGCTGTACATTGAAAACATGTTGACTTTTAAAAAAAAAGTTTTGTTTTTGTTTTCTTTTATTAAAGTATAACGAAATACGTAGCTTTGGATGCAAGCAAAACCTGTAATTTTCATATCTTTATATTGAACATATTTTTTAAAAAGAATTTCTTTAATACTAACAAAATACACATGAATTTGGATGCAAGCGACTTGTAATTATCGCAGCCTGTAATTATTTCATTTGCAATGACATCACCTGCAATTATCTCATTTGTAACGACATCACCAGCAATTATCTCACCTGTACCTGTAACTCAACCACAAAACGCCGGCCTGCAGCTGAATGCCAAGGGTTGTGCAAAGTTCTGCCTACACACCTACACGCCCACAACTCAATAGTACGCTACAAAACTACAACGGCCTTGTGTTATTGAACTGGGGACATTCCATAGAACGATCATTTTTTTTACCTGGAAATTTTTTCTTCTTCTTCTTTTCTTTCTCACGGCTGCTGTAAAGAGCTAGGAGCGTTGCATAGACATTACGTGTATTGATTGGGACAGTCTGTATTCTTTCTGCGATAGGAAAGTGGTCGGTTTATAGCAGATGGCTGCATGACTTTCCATATACTTCATCGTGACTTTGTCTGGATCAATCTTCTCGTACTGGGTATAATAAGCATGTGGACTAACCAGCTACATCATCTGCGACATCTTGTATATAGCGTGTAAAATAGAAATGCCCTGATACATTGCGCCATTATTTCTTCGGATGAGAGTATAAACCGAGGTCTAGTTTATGCACGTACGCATTGTATCGCACGGACTGTAAAGATCCTGACGTTCGTGTGTGAGTGCCGGCTTCACAAAATACACCCAGCATGCACTAAGTC
This sequence comes from Oncomelania hupensis, assembly GCA_036898135.1. Classification (NCBI taxonomy): domain Eukaryota; kingdom Metazoa; phylum Mollusca; class Gastropoda; order Littorinimorpha; family Pomatiopsidae; genus Oncomelania; species Oncomelania hupensis. The sequence goes on from CM072515.1 coordinate 26,522,675, forward strand.
CCCAGGCGCCCAGGATTGTGCTCAGTCGTCTGGGCGTCAGACTATGCGTCCAGAGGTCGCAAGTGGGCGCCTCGGGCGTCTGGAGTTAGATCCTGTATCGGCCAGCGCCTTGAGCAGCTCTTGAGTTGGAAAGGGCGCTATATAAGACCGTTTTTTAAATCTTTGTTATTTTAGCTTGTATATATTTTGCTTTTCATATTTTTCACTTTCGTGTAACCCTTTCTTCATTGTTTTTAAAAATCTTAATGATTTCTTTATTAGAGTGCGAATGCATGGGAATGGCGCTTTGAGCCGATTTTTTTAATAGGAAAAAACGCTACATAAATAACTTATTTATTTATTTTTTTATTTATTTATTTATTTATTTATTTATTATTATTATTATTATTATTATTATTATTATTATTATTATTATTATTATTATTATTATTATTATTATTATTTTTTATTATTATTATTAATATCAGATTATTTTTGTTATAACCAACCAGTGCTATTAACCGTCGCTGTTCATAACTTCAACTTGGAATCGACTCCACCGGAAAAATTGCCGTTATGATAAATACTTATAATGTACTCACACAGGCGAAGGATCTGAAACTGTGTTATTGCGTTACAAACAAACACACACCCTCACACACACACACACACACACACACACACACACACACACGCACGCACTGAGAGAGAGAGAGAGAGAGAGGAGAGAGAGAGAGAGAGAAATATACTACTGGCTTTTAATGTATACAGGTACTAAATTATTGTTTGGAGCCATGAAAACAATTTTCCATTTTACCACGAACTGCCGTGTGTTATTTAATGTAGTACCTAGTACATAATGGGCCTCCGTACCTAGGATTATTTACAAATATACCTTTGACATTGATTCGGTCAATAAACAACTATAGCCATTCATAGAGGGACGTGTATAGTTCAGATAGAACATTCAACGTTTAATTGGCCAATTATAAATTACAATAGAAAGATACTTAAAACATTACAACAGAGCAGCTAAATTCTTTAAACCGTTGTCTATTGGTGTAAATCAACGTAGAAGTTTTTGAAGGTCCGTTTGTTCCAGACACAAATAACGATTGTGAGGGAATCTATTTTCATGGAATTGTTTATATTTAGACCTACCATAGTCTAATTGTGACAAAAAAAATCTCTCATCGCAGAAGTTCTGTTAGGATTGATTACGAGTTTATAATAGATTCGCCTACCATTACGAGTTTATAATAGATTCGCCTACCATAAGATTTTAGTTTAGATGCTCTTAGATTGGTATTTAATGATAATAATCCGTTTTTGTTGTTGGTGGTGATGGTGGTAGTGGTGGCGGTGATGGTGGAGGTGTGTGTGCGTGCGTGCGGGCGTGTGCGTGTATGTGTGTGTTTGTGTATGTGAGTGTTTTAAAATAAAGATAATATAAAAATTAAACAAGATATATACTTATTTCTACTTGTATTACTACAGAAGGTCTTCTGTAACCGTTTACGAGTTCATCGTTGATTCACCCACCAAGTAACGATTTGTGTTCTGAGACGCGACGCATGTAGATTGTTATATAATGATGATAGTCTAGTAAAAAAAAAAAAATAACATAAAACAAGAAATATTTATTATTGCCTTGATTACTTACCACATTTTTTTTTCTGGGACCGTTTAACGAGTTTATTATTAATTGTCGACAGGCAAGTCTACTTAACCGACCGCAATGATGAAGAGATTGATATTGTAATGTTGTCTAGTAGCCTATACCGTTGGCTTAATATTAAAAATAAATATTTATTCTTACCTTCATTATTCAACGCAGAAGTTCTCCTGGAACTGTTTACCGGTTCGTCATTGATTCTGCCGTAAGTATCGATCGACGTTCTGAAGTAGGCCTATTTTGTGTAACTAGCTCATCTCACACCTGACAGACGATAGACTTTAATTCAGTCTCTAAGAGTAATTTTGTTTTCTTTTATAAACAGTCAATATTTGCTCCTACGTGTTTAAAGTGATGGGTAAAATTGTCCTGTAGAGGATTGTTAAGGAAGTTCAGACTTAATTTAGCCACAAAGTAACGCTTTGAGCCCAGAAGTAGTTGGCATAGTCTACATCTGATAGACGATTCACCTGACAATATAGGTCTACTGTAGACTAGTGCAGTTTTAGTACACCAAAAAAAACAAAAAAAAACTTAATATTCCTACCTTTATTACTCGCCGTGGAAGTTCTTTTGCCAGGACTATTTACGAGTTCATCATCGATTGGCCACCAGTAACGATTGAAGTATTCTTCGTAGCTCCGTTTAACATCCTACCCTGGATGTTAATGTTGTTGACAAGCCTGAAGTTCTAACCTGCAGACCGTATATGTAAGCAAGCCTACTTACAGACACATATGATAATCTTGTAGATACAGGCTTAGGATCTAATTAGCCTAGCCTAACCATACACACACTCTGAAGAAATAGTTATTGAGAATCAAAGCATAATATAGACTCACAATACATAATAGATGGATTTCAACGTTCGCCGGTACTGTACTGGAACCGTTGAAACTTTTTTTCGTTCTTCTTCTAGAATAGACTTTCTGGCGGACGCACAGGAAATGCGTTGTCTAGGAATCCAATCAGGATCAAGCGAGTGGTTGTTAAAAATAAACTGACGCAAATATATTTGATGCAGTCATCCAGAGATACATTGGCTGGGTCACGCTGTCATTATATTGTACATTACTGACCAAGTTTTAAACAAGCAATTTGTACATGAAGAGGAAGAAGGAGGAGGAAGACAATTACAACAATACCACCACTAGCAGCAGCAACAACAACATTAGAAAGATAAGATCTAATACATCCAAAATGTTGATAGTTAATCATATCATGGTGTTAATATGTAATCAGATTAATGTCCTTACGTTCTCAGGTCATTGATGTCATGGTCAGGGTTAGACAGTGTAAAGTAACTACTGTCGAAATTGAAGATGAAAAAAGAAGTAGAAAGGCAGACGTAATGGATTTTATTTAATACTCCTAAGTGTTCAATTGTAATTACATTTCTATTTTCACAGACTGTCGATGTCGGATTGTAAACTGTAGGGACAAAGTAATCGTGGCCAAAAGTTGAAAGAGAAGAAGAAGAAGGAGGAGAAGGAGAAAGAGAAGGAGAAGAGAAAGAAGGAGGAAGAGAAGAAGAAGAAATTGTCTAAAATCACATTGTTGTGAAAAGACGTTAAATTAAATATTGATTGATCGATTGATTGAAGAAGAAGAAAATGATGATGATGATGATGATGATGATGATGATGATGATGATGATGATGATGATGATGATGATGATGATGATGATGATGATGATGATGATGACCACGACGACGAAGCAGAAGAAGAAGAAGAAGAAGAAGGAGAAGAAGAAGAAGAAGAGTGTGCAGGTACAGATTTCTATCGTAATAATTAAAATGTGGCTACAGCGTCTTTCCATGAAGTATACAGACCTACGTGCATTTGGGGATAAAGAACTGTAACCATTCTCTGTACTAAAATAAGACCGCGCCGTCTTTTAAATGAAAATTAAACTGGAAACTGGAACTAAAGGTAGAAGGACGACAACAAGAACAAACGGAAGACACGCGTCTAAAATAATAAGTAGCCTACAACTCACTAAAGTCACAAATTACGCATAGACTTAAACTAAAATAAATCATTTTCTGATGTACATTATGGTCAGGTCAGAACATTGAAGTTTAACGTCCACACCCACCATTGGCGATACGGCAGACGGGGATAACTATCTCAGGGAGGAGGGGGTAGCGACCTAAATCAACACTGAACCATCAGAGCAAACATACTGCTAAGATGGGCAGTGAAAATGGTTACTTTTTATATCGCCCACCACGGGATTGTATTGTTTTTAAAAGTGGCCATTTTCAGGACAGCTGCCAGAAACCGACCTATTTACTCGATGACGAGGTGTGGACATTACCGCCCTTAAAGCTGACCACACCTAACTGTGTTAATCCCCGGTGGCGTCTTTTAAAGCAGTAAATGCATTAACTTCCCAAGAGAAATAATAATACATCTTTATACTATACTTAAGAGATTACTTCATTGCATTGTTCCGTCTTTATTTAGTTCAAATTACCATTCGTTTAGCTCATATAATGTTGTATATAATTATATCTATTTGTTTCTCAGTATTGTCAACTTAGGACGCGAGCAGTTCTCTTCTCCGTTTATTCCATTTACTTCATCCCGCATGACACGCGCATTGGCTTCTATCACTTTAACAGATGTGGTGGTAGAAGACAAAAGCGGCAAAATGAAGACACATTATACTGACGCATGATCTGAGATCTGGACATGCACGCACGGTCCTTACGATGGAACTGAAAGTTATTGTAGTAGACTAACTTCGCGTGAGATGCAGATTTTCATCCAAACTATCTGGACTTGCATGCAATGCTTTCTGCTGCGCAAATGTTACCTACCACAGCGCATTTGAGTCTCGCCGAGTACAGGCCTACCTCTCACTAAACGTGTGGTTAGAAGCAACAAGTCTCGGCAACTCCCAGCTACGACGGATGGTAGGCCCTACTATCCTATCCTACCCTATCCTATCATATCCTATCCTATCCCGTAACTCGGAAGTCGTTGGTGCACCACAGATGATCGTTTAACCAGCGTACTCCATCTTTCTCTGTCCTCAGCATCCCTGATGGCTTTGCTCAGTGTCAAGCTAGTCCATTCTCGAATGTTGTCCTCCCACCTCTTTTTCGGTCTCCCTCTTCTTCTGCCTCCTTGCACTATGCCTTTCAGGATGGTCTTTGCAAGGCTTGATGATCTGTTGACGTGGCCATACCATCGGAGTTTCCGTTTCCTCACCACTGTGAGCTGGTCATCGTGTTGTCCAATGGCTTGTGTGATGGTCTGTCGGACTTCGTCGTTGGTGATCTGCTGTGTATAGGATATGCCCAGAAGTCTTCTGTAGCACCTCATCTCCATGCTTTGTATTCTTCGTTGGAGATCTGCTGTGAGGGTCCATGTTTCGCAAGCTAATTGGAAGATGGAGATGACAGGGGAGCGGAGCAGTTTTATCTTGGAATGTAGACTGATGGTCTTGTCTTTCCAAATGGGCTTCAACATTGTCAGGGCAGCAGTTGTTTGTGCGATTCTGGAGAGGACTTCTTGTCGGGACCCATTGGCTGATACAAGGGCTCCTAAATATTTGAAGCTATGCACTGTGTTGAGGGATTGACCTTGGACTTTGATGTCCGTGTTGATGCCATTTAGTGTTCTTGGTCATCCTTTTGGTCTTCTTTGCACTTATTTCCATTCCATAGGCTCTGGAGGTGGTGTCAAACCTCTGTACCAGCTGTTCAAGTTCTTGTTCCTCTCCAGCCAATCCATGACATCAATGTCATCCGCAAAACGAAGGTTGGAGTTTGCTCTACCCACTATGCTGACTGTGCCCTCGTGATCTGCAAGGGCATCTGACACGATGCGCTCTAGGAAGATGTTGAAGAGTGTTGGAGAGAGTAGGCATCTTTGACGCACACAATTTTTTTTCTGAACCAGTTTCCAATGGCGCTGTTATGGAGGACTGCACTGGTAGCCTTGTCATACAGGCTTTTGATGACTTCAATAAAGTTAAGGCTGATGTTGTACACTCTCATGGTTGCCCACAGAGCTGCATGCCAGACTCGGTCAAACGCTTTCTTGAAGTCTACGAACACATGATTTAGATGTTGTTGGTGCTGTAGGTATTTCTCGCAGATTATTCTCAGTTTGAAAATATGTTTTTTTTTTTTTTTTTTTTTTTTTTTTTTTTTTTTTTTTTACAATAGGGCCCTCAGCAAGGCCATCAGAATCAAAGACGATCCTACCCACCCTCTTTCAGCTCTTATAATTACCTGACGAAATTTGTAAAGCATTTAGGGTCTGGAAATGTTGGCTAGGTTGTTAGAGTGTCTGGTAAAAACCCAGCTAGCACAGTTAGTTGTATAATGAAACAGATCCATGGGCCTAGCAGCTAGAAATAAAAGTGTAATTGTGCCATCGATTTTTACAGTGTCTATTTCCAGACCATCCGGAATAGTAAAAGACCACATCAGTTGCCTCTCCTCCCTCACCCCTCCCAACCACCCCCCCAACACCCACCCCCCCCCCCCCCCCACAAAAAAAAAAATCTTAAAAATAAAAATCGATTGGGGCTGTCTTTTCATGCCGAACATATTGCGACGACTGAGAGTGGCGGTGTAGTTATAAACAGCTCTTGTTGGTCTGTTTGGGTTGGTTGGTTACAGTGAACTCTGTTGATGTGTCTGGGGATCTGGAATTGACCAATATAGCCGAATATTCAATAGAGCCAAACATCGGCTGTATTGAAAGTATACTGAAGAAATTCAGTAAAAACCGACGAGTATATGTCACTCTGTATTGTTTTCTCAATATTTAATAAAACAAAGTAAAATAAAATAAATATTTTTATTTAAAAAAAATCATGGTGCTCATTTACGTTCTGATGAAGTCTTTGACACAAAACCGACATTTTGGTTTTTTGGTTTTTTTATGTTGTTTTTCAGGGTGTTGTGTTTGACTTGTGTACTGGCTAGTTTGAAACTTGGATTTTGAATATTGGAAATATTGGAACTCCAAAATAATAATTTTAATTAGATCTAAACTACATGTACCAAAGCAAACAGAAACAACAAAAAATTTTTTTTCTGTTGCTGGGTTTAATTTAAAAAAAAAAATCTTGGCCTACTAAGAGGAAAACTCAAAAGTCTCACGTCTGAAAGGCGTGTTTAGGCCTATTAAGTGTAGATAATATACTAAACGCCTTAGCATACCCAGTTGTAAATGGGTACCCGACTCCACTTAAAACCGAGGAAGGTAATGCAGCGAGGGAAAGAAGATGGGCACCTCTGTAATGAAGCTGACTCAGAGAAAGGAGAGGCCACAAACGCCCCTTTCATCAAAGACTGGAAGTTACAGGACGCCATACTACTGGTTTATTTCATGAACAAAATCTTTGCTAAATTGGATGAGATGCTTTTGAAGTTGTGAATTCTATTTAGACCTTCTTTTTGAATATTTGATGTCTAATAGGCCGATTTTGATAATTGTAAACATAGTTTTGTGTGTGTGTGTATGTTCTTCTAAGACCGAATGTATCATGTGTGACACATCGAATTTAGTCTTTGATTTAGATCTGAATATATAATACAATAATTTTAAAATGTTTTTTGTATCAATTTTATTTTAACCCTCTGCTAAAAAGTTGACCTAGTTCGTCTCTTACAGGCGAAGAAATAGGTCGAAGTTTCTTCACTCCGAAAATTGACTGTATTTTCTTCCCCCCAGATAGAGCACTCCTGTGTACTTAAAACACTCTTATGCACTACAACTGCACTCCCATGCACTAAAAGAGCACTCCCGCGCACTTAGAAAAAAGTGGGGTCTTGGAAAAAAAAGTGGGTTCCAAGCAAATAAACCCATTTGTTACTAGAAAAGACAAGGTCTGAAACCCATTTGTGCGTTTTTGTACGTACACACGCACACACACACCCTCACACACCCACACACACACACAAACACCCACACACACACACAAACACCCACACACACACTCTCTCTCTCTCTCTCTCTCTCTCTCTCTCTCGCGCGCGCACACACACATTCTGTCTCTGTCTCTCTTTCTCTCTCTCTGACTGTCACTGACAACCTCTGTCTGTCTGTTCTCTCTCTGTCTCTCTCCCCCAACTTCCTACCCTCCTATCCACCCTCTCTCTCTCTCTTTTTCTCTCTCTCTCTCTCTCTGTCACACACACAACACATTCTCTCTCTCTCTCTCTCTCTCTCTCTCTCTCTGACTGTCACTGACTACCTCTGTCTGTTCTCTCTTTGTCTCTCTCCCCCAACTTCCTTACCTCCTACCCCCCCCCTCTCTCTCTCGCTCTCTCTCTCTCTCTCTCTCTCTCTCTCTCTGTCACACACACATTCACACGCACACACACAATTTCTATAATCTCTGTCACATATACAAACACACATTCTCTCTCTCTCTGTCACACACCCACCCAAACATATTCATCCACCCAATAATCCATCGATCCATTCTTTCCACCCATTCATCTATGCGTCCACTCATTCATTTGTATTTTTAAGACTAGACGTATACTGTGTTTGCAAAGCACTGTACGTGCAGACTCCTGTTGTCTTCAATTGCTGGATGGGCACCATCCCTGGAAGCTTAGTTTAAACGTAAACACTATCTCTTCTCATCTTGCACCTTCAAGGACGGTCACGCCGGATGTCTTGCAGTCGTACTGGTCAGGAAATAACTAACGCAGCAGCAAAGACAACAACAACAACAGCATTAAATATGGCACAATCAACAGCAGCGGCAACAACAGCATGTGTAGAAACAACGACAATAACAACCACAGCAGCAAACAACATTATCATCATCATCATTGTCGTCGTTGCTATCACCATCTTCATCACCAACTTCAGCAAGCACAGTAATTTTACTTAAAAAGCGATATGCGCCGTACAATCAAACTGTAAAACTGTAAGAACATAAAAAATAAAATAAAAACTTATCTACTGTAAAAGGCAATCAACACAGGCACAACAGCAGCATCTGCAACAACAAAGGCATAATGAGGATGTTGGAAGCGGTTAGGGAGAGAGAAAGGTGAAGAAAGTAGTAGAAGAAGAAAGCTTAGGATAAGGACGATGAAGAGGGAGCAGGAGGAACGTGGATGAAAAATAAAAAGAGTGAGACAGAGATGACGATAAGAAAAGAAGAAAGAGGAGGAGAATAAGACGACGACGAAGAAGAAGAAGACGTCTGTGGTGATAGATTAGGCATAAAGGTGATAATTTATAATTATATGCCTCGACAGGACCTTAAGCCTTCAATTTCATCGAGCAAATTCTGATTTTATTCTCTTAACATATTCTTTAAAGCACACAGAGAAATCAATGCAACTGCAAAATAGGTAATAGCCTTAATCATTGTGATCGACGCCTTATTGGTTTGTGTCCTAGTGGTACGTCAAAATGCCCGGTCATCAACCCAAACCCTTAACAATTCCGTAATATTTTCAAAAAAAACCCAGAACATTATCGAAAAGAAATCTGTCAAATATGTCTTCTACCTTGAATTAAATATTTACTACAGAATAGTTGTTAAATAATTCAGTAAATCCTCGACAATTTTGCTGCGATGTTAGCAGTGTGCACATGGCATTTAAAAGTTAATCTATCTATCTATCTATCTATCTATCTATCTATCTATCTATCTATCTATCTATCTATCTATCTATCTATCTATCTATCTATCTATCTATCTATCTATCTATCTATCTATCTATCTATCTATCTATCTATCTATCTATCTATCTATCTATCTATCTATCTATCTATCTATCTATCTATCTATCTATCTATCTATCTATCTATCTATCTATCTATCTATCTATCTATCTATCTATCTATCTATCTATCTATCTATCTATCTATCTATCTATCTATCTATCTATCTATCTATCTATCTATCTATCTATCTATCTATCTATCTATCTATCTATCTATCTATCTATCTATCTATCTATCTATCTATCTATCTATCTATCTATCTATCTATCTATCTATCTATCTATCTATCTATCTATCTATCTATCTATCTATCTATCTATCTATCTATCTATCTATCTATCTATCTATCTATCTATCTATCTATCTATCTATCTATAGATCTATCTATCTATCTATAGATCTATCTATAGATCTATCTATCTATTTATCTATCTATCTATTCTATCCTATCCCGTAACTCGAAAGTTGTTGGGGCACCACAGATGATGGTTTAACCAGCGTACCCCATCTTTTTCTGTCCTCAGCAACCCTCATCGCTTTGCCCAGTGTCAAGCCAGTCCATTCTCGAACGTTGTCCTCCCACCTCTTTTTCTGTATCCCTCTTCTTTTGCCTCCTTGCACCGATCCTTGCAGGGTGGTTTTTGCAAGGCCTGATGCTCTGGTGACATGGCCATACCATCGGAGTTTCCGTTTCTTCACCACTGTGAGCAGGTCATCATGTTGTCCAATGGCTTGTGTGATGGTCTGTCGGACTTTTTCATTAGTGATGCCCAGAAGTCTTCTTTAGTACCTCATATCCATGCTTTGTATTCTTCATTGTAGGTCTGCTGTGAAGGTCCATGTTTCGCAAGCATATAGGAAGATGGAGATGACAAGGGGGCGCGGCAACCGTACCTTGGAGTGTAGACTGATGGTCATGTCTTTCCAAATGGGCTTCAACCTTGTCAGGGCAGCAGTTGTTTGTGCTATCTTGGAGAGGTTTCCCTGTCGGGATCCATTGTTCGATACTATTGCTCCAAAATATTTGAAGCTGTGTACGGTATTGAGAGATTGACCGTGGACTTTGAAGTGAGTGTTGATGCCATTGGTGTTGTTGGTCATTTTGGTCTTCTATGCACTTATTTCCATTCCAAAGGCTCTGGAAGTGGTGTCGAGTCTCGGTACCACCTGTTCAAGTTCTTGTTCCTCTCCAGCCAATTCATCAGTATCATCCGCAAAACAAAAGTTATTTCAGTAAATCTCAAACTTCCATATGGATACAAACAGTGTGTTCGCGGTATATTGACTAGAGTTAGTTATTCATTGCTTACAAGGTCCAGAGGACTGCAAAGAGCCGAATCAGGACCACAGAATCAAGACCACAACTTTGCTGAAAGAGGACTCACCCTTGATCCGCATAAAAGATCTGCCGAAACAACCCTAGTGGTAACACTGAAGGCACTCCACCAGCCGGTCACTTTAAAATAAAAGACATCCCACGCTGGGGATGCTGAGGCTATACTCTAATTTGTCGACCCCCACTTCCCCTCCCCCTCACCCCCCGTTTATAAAAACAAAATAGAATATAAACATCATTATAAAATATCAACAGAACACATGCATATAAAACGCCTACATTGCCAAATAATAACATCATAGGAAGCCCCAGTGACCCCCTGGCAGAAAGCGTCCAATATTCCCAAGCTGATCCAACAGACATCACACACAAATGAGTAGTTTTGTCCCGGAAGAGGTTTCAAGAAAAAAGGTAGGTGATTGGTCTAGCGAAGAAGAAGATAGTATAGTAGATTGATAGAACAGAGTAGGAATGAGAAAGAACAAAGGAGAAAGACAGCGACAGTGGGAATTTAAAGCACTAAATTTCCAGAAAGTGGGGGATGCTATTTATACTGAAACCCCCGGCATCCCCACGGGGGAGTATTGACTAGAGATGAAGAGAAATACCAAAAGAACAAAAAAAAATTTGGCCACTAACCCGACCCGTGTCCAATATTATTAATTGTCATTTCTTGGACCGAAGCGTATTTAATTCTTGCGTTACTTGGCGTTGCAGATGGGACGTGGAGGGAAAAGAGAGAGAGAGAGAGAGAGAGAGAGAGAGAGAGAGAGGAGAGAGAGAGAGAGAGAGAGAGAGAGAGAATTGTTTATGATGATGATGATTATGATGATGATGATGATGATGATGACGGCAGTGATGATGATGATGATGATGATGATTATGATGATGATGATGATGATGATGATGATGGCGGCAGTGGTGATGATGATGATGAAAATATGATGATAACCATGATGACGATGATAACGATGATGACGATGTCGAGGTCGCAACCACGTCAACAACAAACTGGACTATGCCGCGTGTGGCTACAATCTACGACGGTAGCGACGACGTGAACAACGATGACCACCACACCTCCGGCGACAACGACGACGATTTATATCATCAAGGACAAACAACTGCGACCCACACTCCAAAAAGGGTTAAAACGGTTGAAAACGATTCCACGATGACGTCTTTGGGCAATGAGGTCTTTGGGATGATGGTCAAGCCGAAATATAATGCACAATATAATGCAGCGTCAAAATCAAATCGTACGTCGTTTTGCTGTCGTTGCGCACGTAGCACTGCCATATCTGCAGCCACACGACCACAACAAACTAGCAGCAAGCACAAACCACAACACACACAAAAAGGCCAAGGAGGAAAGAAGATTCAATTCAATTTAATTCAATTTTAGCCTAATTCAATCTAATTCAGTTCCAATACAAATCTAATTCGAATTCAATTCAGTTCAACAAATTTGTATTACCATTAAAGGAATTATTTTCAGCCATTTGAAATTGTGTAATAATAATTCTGAAACATTAACGCTTACAATATCAAGATTTTGAGTCAAGGTTTTATTTTCACGTACAGCCATTTGTTTCGCATTTGAAAATATAAATACAAACTTGCAAAAATAAACGACAATTCTTAAAAAAAAAAATTAAAAAAAAATAAAGTAACGCTTACATAAACATTATGAATAAAAGCTGCCGTCACATGTATCAATACTATGGCATTGAAATCCTTACAATGGGTATAAAATGGGCCAATCAACGAGAAACAAGGGGTACAGCGCTGTGACAGTGGATTAAGGAGATACAGTACGCTCATCTGTTTTGCTGATCGCTAACACGCGTCGACGATTATCGTTGATCCGGCCTTGCAAATAGTGCTGATACGTGTATGACGTTCCACGATAGCTATGAAGGGTGAGGAGAACAAGGAAGACAAAGGAGGAGGAGAAGGAGAACACAAAGGAAGAGATGGAAAGGAGGAAAGAGGAGAGGCAAAGAAAGAGAAGAGAAGGAATAGATCAAGAAGGAGAATAAAGTGGATGATCATGATTTAGAAGGGGGAGGAGGGGAGGAGGAGGAGAACAAGAAGGAGAACAGAAAGGAGGAGATTGAAAGGATAAATGAGGAAGAGGACGACCATGATATTGAAGAAACTTTAGGAGGAGAAGAAGACAACGAAAGAGAAGGAAAGCAAGATAAAGAGGCCCTGGACGACCATGATCTAGAAGAAGAAGAAGAAGAAGAAGAAGAAGAAGAAGAAGAAGAAGAAGAAGAAGAAGAAGAAGAAGAAGAAGAAGAAGAAGAAGAAGAAAAAGAAGAAGAAGAAGAAGAATGAGGAGGAGGTGAGGAGAATGAATTGGGACATTTCCGATGTTATCAGAAAAAATATGAAGAAGGAGGAATTGGAGGTTGGATGGGAACAAACTAGGGGTATTTCTAGTGTTATCAGATGGCAATATCGTTGTCTACGACCACGCTTCTTGCACTTCCTCCCGGACCCGCAGACGCTAAACCTATCCATGGATGGAAGGCAGGAAATTATAGGTTATGGCCGGTTGCACGTGCAGCGGCATTTTACACTGGGGCCGATTGCGTATGCAGCCAGATCGCACTTCAAACAATTATCAGTCGCATAAGTGCAACTGCGCGCCTACAGCTTTACTTAAAAAGAGTCTGAGGTCTTTTTTTTTTTCAACAAAATAGATAATTTAAAAAAGAATTGAAATAGAACTTTATTACTCTACAATGTAGAGGTGGGTGGGGTGAGAGTGAGGGTGGGATAGAAGGGGTAACAGCTGAAAAATCAATCTTCTTGATAATGTTCACGGCGCGAGTGCAGCAACCAAGATGCAGTCATTAGGCGTCTCTTCAGACTACAGGCACACCATTGTTTGGCTAATTAGCTCTAGTCCACAACACCATCAGCTCTCTTCCCATTCGTCAATACCTTTTTCCCCGCAGTGTTGTTTAGAGGTAGGGAAGAGGTGGAGGGAGGGCTGGGGGGGAGGAAGGAAGAAGTAGAAGTGGCACATAATTATGATCATTTGCAGACGTCAGAGCTAGCCTCCAAAAGTCCACTTACAAATGTCAAGTTTCTTAAAACAGCTAGTGACTGAACCTAATCCTTCTAACCCAGATATTTTGAGATCCAGAAGTCATCAGTACTTCTTCTGATCAAAGTCGAGTGATGGGTTTTGATTTTGGGGGCTTTGGGACTTTGAACATACAGTAGACTACTTATCTTCCCATGCCAATGACATTTGGGTTGCTTTCTCAGGGGAAAAATCACATGAAGCCACAGTGCAGACGTCGCGACCTCTAGAGCTAAGCTATTCCGGGGTATTCAGAGAAAGACGACGAACGTGATGGTCTTTACACAGCGCCAAAACTCTCTGTAAATGTTTGCAAATGTATTTTAATTTCAGTGTCACTACGCAGATTTAGCACTGTATATTCGAGAAGATGAAGGCAACTATAGCCAACACTCTCCTACTTACTATAAGGCATCAGATATAAGAAATTTAATCGTCCAAAGATCACATTGAAAACGATTTGCTTCCGCCAACACACGAACAAGAATAAAAATAAACATAATAAACAACAATAGTTATAGGTCCTTTGAAAAATAACAAGTTTATGCAGACAATGCGATGACGACGACGACGATGATGACACTGATGTTGATGGCAAAGACGGCAACAATGATGCTGATGCTGACGATTTTGATGATGATAAAATGAAATGTGTGTGCGGGAAAAAATTACTCTTATTTACTCTGTTCCTCACTCGGCTCAGTGCATGAGGCATTCCATTTGAAGTCACATCCTCTGGCACGATAAATATAAAGATGGTATGACGACGACAACGGTGATAGGCAACTGACCCTCATTTCGTTGTAAACCATAAAAAAAATAAAATAAAATAAATAAAATAAATTTATATATAATATATATAATTACCCTGAGACAATGCGCACCTATTCCTTTAGATAAGAGTATAAACCGAGATATAGCCTATGCGCTTGCACGTATTCCATCGCATGGGCTTATGTTCAAAGTGATTGACGGCTACACAAATACACCTAGCATGCACTAGGTCCCTTCTCCCTATCATCGGTCGACCAGGATCGTGCTCAGTCGTCTTGGCGTCAGACTATGCGCCCAAAAGTTGCAAGTGAGCGCCTCGGGTGACTTGAGTTAGATCCTGTAGCGGCCAGCACCTTGAGCAGCTCTTGAGCTGGAAAAGCGCCATGTAAGAACGGTTCAATCAATCAATTAATTAATTAATTAAACATGGAATTGTTGTAAACAAGGAATAGTTGTAAATGAAAGTAAAGGTGTAAAGTTGTTCTAGTACATTACATTACATGGTTATTGCTTTAGGTCCAGCGAACTCTTCTGAGCCAAATCAGGACCAGAGAAGCGTTATCTTAAAATATTGTAAAATGGATCAAATCTTTAAAAACAAGCCTGTAGTTTGTTCTAGTAAACTTTCGGTCGTTGAGAAGAGAGGCGTTCGGGACCTCTCTTTTTTTTCAGGTGAGGGCGATGCCTAGCTCCTGACAAGGTTGAAGCCCATTTGGAAAGACGGGACCATCAGTCTACGTTCCAAGATAAGGCTGCTGCGCTGCCTTGTCATCTCCATCTTTCTAAACGCTTGCGAAACATGGGACCTCACAGCAGATCTACAACGAAGAATACAAAGCATGGAGATGAGGTGCTAAAGAAGACTTCTGGGCATTTCCTATACCCAGCACATCACCAATGACGAAGTACGACCGACCATCACATAAGCCATTGGACAACACGATGACACGCTCACAATGGTGAAGAAACGGAAACTCCGATGATATGGCCACGTCACTCGATAATATATTTAATCACTTTTTATATAGCGCTTTACCAACTCAAGAGCCGCTCAAAGCACTGGCCGATACAAAATCTAACTCAAACCGCCCGAGACGCCCACCCGCAGCCTTTGGGCGCATGGTCTGACGCCCGGACAACTGAGCACAACCCTTGGCAGCCAGAGATGTGGGAGAAGGACCAAGTGCATGCTGGGTATGTTCTTGTCACCGGTACTCACCCGTCTAGGACATGAGCGTCAAGATCTTTAAAGTCCGTTATGATGGAATGTATGCGACTAACAGACTAGACCTCGCAGACCACTATCTGAACTCTGTCCAAGCAAAGCAAAAGGAAAACATTACACGACAGACCACAATCTGAACTCTGTCCAAGCAAAGCAAAAGGAAAACATTACACCACAGACCACTATCTGAACTCTGTCCAAGCAAAGCAAAAGGAAAACATTACACCACAGACCACTATCTGAACTCTGTCCAAGCAAAGCAAAAGGAAAACATTACACGACAGACTACTATCTGAACTCTGTCCAAGCAAAGCAAAAGGAAAACATTACACGACAGACCACTATCTGAACTCTGTCCAAGCAAAGCAAAAGGAAAACATTACACCACAGACCACTATCTGAACTCTGTCCAAGCAAAGCAAAAGGAAAACATTACACCACAGACCATTATCTGAACTCTGTCCAAGCAAAGCAAAATGAAAACATTACACCACAGACCACTATCTGAACTCTGTCCAAGCAAAGCAAAAGGAAAACATTACACCACAGACCACTATCTGAACTCTGTCCAAGCAAAGCAAAAGGAAAACATTACACGACAGACCACTATCTGAACTCTGTCCAAGCAAAGCAAAATGAAAACATTACACCACAGACCACTATCTGAACTCTGTCCAAGCAAAGCAAAAGGAAAACATTACACCACAGACCACTATCTGAACTCTGTCCAAGCAAAGCAAAATGAAAACATTACACCACAGACCACTATCTGAACTCTGTCCAAGCAAAGCAAAATGAAAACATTACACCACAGACCACTATCTGAACTCTGTCCAAGCAAAGCAAAAGGAAAACATTACACCACAGACCACTATCTGAACTCTGTCCAAGCAAAGCAAAAGGAAAACATTACACGACAGACCACTATCTGAACTCTGTCCAAGCAAAGCAAAAGGAAAACATTACACGACAGACCACTATCTGAACTCTGTCCAAGCAAAGCAAAAAAAAAAATGACACGACAGAGCACTATCTGAACTCTGTCCAAGCAAAACAATTATCAAAATCGGCTAAGTCAATTTTTTACATACAGCCCCAAACGTTTTAAGAAAATGATTAAGCACAATGACCTTGATAAGAATGATCAAAAATGCTTAACAGTAGTTAGGGTATCCGCAAAGTAAAACCAAAGAGCTTATTTCTATCATTAAGGTCTTTGGTAAAACTGATGAATTACGGATCAGTTATTCTAGAAATAAGGCCAAAAGTGTCCTTTGAAAAGAAAACAAAATGAAAGTCCGACCGACGGACTGGCTTTCTGACCGACAACCGGACTGCTACTGAAAGATGGCCCAAGAGCTGAAGTACCCGTATACCAAAATTCCACAAAATCGCTTTAGCCGTTTTTCAAATATTGAGCAAAACGTGTTTAGCAAATAAAATGGCTCCAGTGGCCTTGCCCATTGCGGTAGTGCACATCTGATGGCACGGGAGGCCACTTTGATTGATTGATTGATTGTTGCTTTAGGTCCAGCGGACTCTTCCGAGCCAAATCAGGACCGGACAACCCCCGATCCGCATAAAAGATCTGCTGAAACAACCCTAGTGGGAAAACTGAATGCCCTCCACCGGCCAGTCACTTTACAATAAAGACATCCCACGCAGGGGACGGCTGAGGCTTTACCCCAACTAATCGAACCCCCGGTTACAAAAACAAAACACTAGACATAAGCTGACAGAACACACAGAAACTGACTGAAGTTGGAGACGACAGCAACGAAGAAGAAGATGAAAGAGACTAGACGTAAGCTAATGGAACACACAGAAAATGATTTAGTCAGATCACAACCGCACACAGCATAAAGGGAATATCACAATATCACAACGGGAAGAGGATGAGAAACAAGAAGAAGAAGAAGTGGCTGTGAACGTCAAGCAAGATGGATCGCCAACGTTGTAAATTTGGTGGCTCGGTAATACGATAACAGAAGAAAAAGGTGGTGTCGAATAAGAATAAGAATAAGAATAAGTAGTAGTAGTAGTAGTAGTAGTAGTAGTAGTAGTAGTAGTAGTAGTAGTAGTAGTAGTAGTAGTAGTAGTAGTAGTAGTAGTAGTAGTAGTAGTTCGAATCTGATCGTAGCTTAAGCAATTAAACAACAGAAGAAAGACAAGGAGACTGGAAGCAGCAGGAGTCTAGAGGCATGGTGGTGAACAAAGATAATGACGATGGAGCGTCAAAGTCAAACTGCTGGTGACCCGGCGATAAAATATCAGAGCTAATGGCAGAGTAGGAAGACAGCTCAGAACCGAGAAGATTATGTACGTGTGACCAGTGAGCGGTCCCCCAGTCAAATTATAAGTAAGATGAATGTACAACACAATGGTCGTTCCAGAACCCAACAGACAGAGGCTCGCTACTTTTAAACATTTGTCCATAACATGGATATGGTACGCACGCAGGTGGCTTTCTGATTAAGCGATTTTAAATTTAAAAAAAAATTGTTAAAATCCGTATTGATGTAGTCTATATTGCCTTTATGTGCATTTTGCGGTTGTATGTATTCACTGTGTGTACGTGTGTTTGTGTGTATGTGGGTGTGTGTGGACGTGTGTGTGTGTGTTTTGTGGTGTGTGTTGGTGTGTGTGTGTCCGTGCGGCGTTAGTAGCTCGCGACGCTGAAGAAGGGTCCTCATGCGCTCAAATGATCGAAGCAACAAATAGCACCCCTAATGGGAGTTATGCGGCATTGACACTTTTAGCATCATATAAACAATATATTGCTGCAGGCATGTGAACTAAAAATGAAACAAAATTGTTGTTGCATAAAATCGTGAAAAATGAACATGTTTAACTAATTGGCTACTAGATCAAACGGAGAGCGACTGCTGGAAATCTTGAGGCAAAATGCTACGATGTTGTTACCACCTCAAGATTGTAACATTATGTGTCTAAAGGCAGTCCGACAATTACAATAACGGTGTATTATAGTTTAAAGGGACACACGTTGATCACGTCCCCTACACAGATACGTTTAATATTCACAGTGAGTGTTCCACCCTCTCCCCCAGAAGAAAGCGTACAACACCAAAATAACTCTTTCCAAAGTAAAGTTGTTTTGTTTTTTAATCAATACATTCCGTAATTTTGTGTCTATTAATAGCAACCGCTAGCCTCCCTCTCTTGAGCTAAAATTAGGATCTACCAAAACCAGCAAAGAGGCAGAACCCATTAAAAAACCAAAAGTGACGCAGTAAGGTTTTTGGTTTTAGTGTGTCTAAAA
Organism: Oncomelania hupensis; assembly: GCA_036898135.1. NCBI lineage: Eukaryota > Metazoa > Mollusca > Gastropoda > Littorinimorpha > Pomatiopsidae > Oncomelania > Oncomelania hupensis. The sequence goes on from CM072515.1 coordinate 26,541,766, forward strand.
AAAAACATTACCACAGACCCCAGACACCAAAGACGCACGCTTGAACTGCGTGGCTCATTCTAAAAAATATAGGGTCAAAGGTCACAGGGCTGTGGTACTGGTGTACCGATATCAGGGCAAATGACTACCTGTCAGAACAGAAATGGACAATTCAAACTGTTGTGGTTGGTTTGAGCAAGGAAAGTCCACTGCAACATTGTTTACTGCCATAACAATGGCAATTTTAGGGTAACCCCGTTTTCCATAAAAGTAAACAAAGCGAGGGCCTTTCATGAGATTACGCTAATCTGATTCGACTATTGAGCCCGGTTGTTTCCCCTCTCTTCCCAAAAGAACATTTTCCTGAGTGTGCAAGTACATACGCCATTAGTGGAGTATAGATTTGTAAGATCTGCTGAGTAGCAATTTCCTACGTATAGAATTCGGCTATACTGCGTGATATTAGGATTTCTTGATGATATTAAAGTTGATATCACCTATATAATTTACGAAAGCTGTGACGAAACAAATTTAACCGTATAAGTTAGCCTACGTTTGTGGTAACTGTCAGTTAAAAGTATTTTTACGGTCATGACGTCCGACAACAAACCATGTATGACATTAGCGAGACCCGAATGTAAGTGCCTGTGGTGAAACACGACATGGCAATATAAAACAGCAAAAGGGACTTTCCCCGTTTGTGGCGTAGAAGTGGACTGCCAAAGATGGGTCAAACGTGTTCTGTCTGTGTGTGTGTGTGTGTAATTTCATCTAGTCACAAGATCTGGTATTAACATGCACTGACAATAGATCAGTTTCCGTCAACAACACAGGGACTGAGGGTATTCCCTTTATGACGTAAGACTGGATTCCCGGTTTTATCGGTTGCGTTTTCGATCGCACTCGGCAATCTCCGGAAATATTAAACGTGGCCCGAGTGCGGTTGTGAAGAAAAGAGGTACCGTTTAGACTATAGTGTTTGTGATGGGCCAGAACGCCTCAAAATTGAGATCTACTGGCTTTCGCTACCATTATGACAAATTCTACTTTGTCCTACGGAAACACGTTGATTAAAGGATTGGAATATCACCAGGGAAAAAAAGAAGCTGATCAATATTAAATGCTGTCCATTTGCAAAATTATAGGTTGCTCTGACCAACATATCCTATCCTATTCCGCAACTTGAAAGTCGTTGGGGCACTGTTACACTCCGATTGATGTTGGTGTTTTTCTTTATCAGTATCCGATTCAGCCCCAAATGCTGAATTCCTGATAAGGTGTAACTCAGATTCGTTTATTCACGCAGCCTGCTCAAGCAGCATACAAGTCACAAAGTCGACGTATGAAGTTTTCCACTTTTATTCAGCATACATCAACAACTGCATACAATCGCTCAATCGCCTTTCCACTCTCAAGTTTACCTTCCAACTTACTATCAACAACAATCACTCTCCACTTTTTTAACAGTGCGGCGCTTATATAGTCTCTACATACACGGGAACAAACGAGAATAATCCTACATAAAACACCACAACCAATCACAATTAATTTCATCATCACGTGACTCACGTCATACAACCTCATTTGGAATGGAAACTTCCATGGTAACCAACAGAACAATCCACACGCTTCGATCGATAGTAAACAACTAATTCCCGAAAATTCTCAAACAATATCGACCAACTAAAAACACTAACGTTACACAAAGCCTCCACTAATAACAACGCAAAATCAAATCAAAGATAAATACACTCTATTACTGCATGCGTTGCAAAATAAAACGAACAGATCTATCACGCGCGTCACACACAAGCCTACCATTGCACGCGCTTCACACATAACATCGTGCGCATTTCATACGCACCATTCGCGTTTCAACGTAACATAACCCCCCACTCAAGAAGAAATTTACCTAATTTCTTTCAACAACGTTGAAACGTAATGCACAAACAAAATCAGAAATTAGAACTTATTTCAGTCTTTCTGGATACTGTCAATGTTCTCAGTTTATATTCACAGAGTCAACAGTTTTCATCTTCAAATTTGTCTGGATATTGTCAATGTTCACAGTTTATCTACACAGTCAATGTTTTTTCATCCGCAAGGAAACGACGCCCTCGTCAGTTGCGGTTGTCATCGGCCCAGGGTCAAAGACGATGATCACGTTGGCTTTCCTGGAGTCAGTGCATCCTCCGTTGTCTCCTTCTTCCGTCGGATGTCCGACGCAGTCGACGTTGTCAGCTCCCAGAATGCACTTCTCACAGTCAGGTTAGCTTCTGTCAGACGGTGAAATAGCTCCCTCAAGGTCTGCAGATGCTCTTCCCAGGTGTGGGTGTGGACTAACAGGTCGTCCCAGTAACAAACGACGTTGTCCATCCCTTTGAGCATCTTCCTCATTCCTCTCTTCAGGGTAGCTCCGCTGTTGACCATGCCAAAGGGCATCCTTAAGCACTCGTACGTCCCATCAGGAGTTATGAAAGCAGTCTTTGGTATGTCCTGTTGACGCACGGGGACTTGCCAATAACCCTTGCTGAGGTCAATTTTTGAGAAGATTTTACTCCCCGATAATTGGCGGAAGAGGTCTGCTGCCGTAGGCATCGGCTCAGGGTCGAAGACGGTGATCTTATTAACCTTCCTGTAGTCGATGCATACTCTGTTGCTCCCGTCCTTCTTCTTCACGACCACGACAGGGGACGCGTAGGGGGAACTGGACTCCCTGATGATGCCCATCTTCAGCATCTCATCGATGTCTTTCTTCAAGGATTCACGGGCCTTGAAAGGGATCGGGAAGGGTTTTGATCGAACGGGAATATTTGAAGTGAGGTGGACTTCATGTTCGACCAAAGTCGTAGAGCCTGGGACATCGCTGAAGCTATGGGGAAACTCGCCCATAAGGTCCTTGAGCTCAATCTTTTGACCTTCCGTCAAGCGTGGTCCTAGCTTAACATAATTGATGCCTTCTTTGCTATGGAAGTCTCCCAGTTCCAACAGTTCCTCGCTGTCAAAGCTGTTGTCGATCTCAGCTGCTGTTGCTTCATGCACAGTCTCTGATGGCCTTTCCACGTACAGCTTAAGGAGGTTGGCGTGGTATATCTTGGAATGCTGGCCGACCTTCACCTTATAGTCGTTGATCCCCACCACGGTCTCCACTTCGTACTTTCCACTGCATCAGCAATTTATTGTGGTCGGTAGGTAGCAGTACCAGTACTTTGTTGCCAGGTTTAAACTTCCTGTTCACAGCCCTACGATCATAGTAGTGCTTTCCACAGTCTTGGGACTTCTTCAGGTTTTCTCTGGCTATCTCGAGAGTCTGCTCCAGCTTCTCCCGTAGCTCAAACACGTACTGGTAGCTGTTCTTCACCTCTGGGGTGTCTACTTCTTTCGTCCACAGTTCTTTCAGGATGTGCATCGGCCCTCTGATGGTTCTTCGGTACAGCAGCTCGAACGGAGAAAAGCCGGTGGATTCCTGCGGTACTTCTCTGTAGGCGAAAAGTAGGGCGTTGATGTAGCGATGCCATTGTCTGGGCTGCTCGCTGCACAGTTTCTTCAGGGTGGACTTCAGCGTAGCATTGAACTTTTCGACGAGCCCGTTGCACATCGGATGGTAGGGTGTCGTAGTCAAATGCCGGATGCTCAGCAGTCTGTTGACCTCCTTCATACAGTCAGAGACGAACTGTGTCCCGAGGTCTGTCAGAATTTCTTCAGGCACTCCAAGTCTACTGAACATGTCCACCAGTGCCTCTGCTACAGTTTCAGTGTCAATCTTCTTCAGTGGCACTGCTTCTGGGTACCGAGTCGCATAGTCCACTAAAGTCAGTACCCACCGATGACCTTCTTCACTCGGAGGTCTTATTTCGCCGATTAAGTCTAAGGCCACCCTCTTGAAAGGTCGGTCGATCAGAGGCATCCTCTGCATAGGCACTTTCGGGACCCTTCCTCGAGGTATGGTCTTCTGGCAAATGTCACATGATCGGCAGCAACGGCTGACGTCCGCATGAAGTCCTGGCCAGTAGAACACCGCCTGGATTCTATCCGACGTCTTCTTGATACCCAGGTGACCTCCCATGATTGAGTCATGCGCTACTTCCATCACCTGGCGCCTTAGGGGTAACGGTACCAAGACTTGACGTAGTGGTTTCCTTCCGTTGACCCTCGGGTGCTGGAAGATTCGGTACAGGATCTTGGCCTTCACCTCGAAATAGACCGTGCCACTGCCCTTGGTCACGTGGTCTTGGCGGTTCCTGTACTTGTTTAAAGTACTATCAGCTTCCTGGAGCTGGATCAGCTTATCTCGGTCCACGATGGCAGCTTTAGAGTTGTCGGCGACCTTCAGTGGCGTAGACGTCTTGTCTCTCTTGGCCTGGGCCCTGGTAGTAACAGCACCAACGATCTCTGGTCGGCAGGGCTGAGCCGGAGTAACCACATTATCCCGTAGCAGCTCTGTAAGGTCTCCATCGGGAAATGGCAATGGATCCTCCTCCACAACTTCGACGCGTTGGGTTGAGGCAGGACTCCACTCTGGATCGGGGTCGTCGGGTCGTCTCGCGCCGTCGATATTCCCGATCATCAAATCATACAGCGGCTTCTTCAGGCAAACCGCTTCGACTTCGCCTATGTAGAAAGGGGTGTTGACATGAATCTTCGCAACTGGCGCTCTCACACATTTGCTGTCGGCCATAAGTGTCCATTTAAAATCGCCAGTGAATTGTTCTTTAGCGATTAGGTCTTCTTTGACGATGACCCCACTGCAGCCAGAGTCTCTTAGAACAGTCACTTCATGATTTCCGACGCGTCCCATAGAAACAGGCATGTTCTGTACGGTAACAGCTGCGCTGGCGACGACGGGGATGGATTTCCCGTTGGCAAGGAGGAGTTGGCCATCAGTCATGCACTCTTGCACGTCCGCAGGGGTAGCTGTGCGCTTGGTCTCACTCGGAAGAATGACGCTCCCGCCGCACACCTGATGGTCAGATCTACTGGTTTGCCGTTGATTGGAGAAACGTCTCTGTCGGTTGCCCACCGCTGCATTGTCCGTACTGCCCCGTTGTCCGCTACTTTTGTTTTGAGGACAGTTAGCTGCTCTGTGGTCTGTAGCGTTGCAGGTGAAACAGCCTCTCGAGTGCCCTTCCCTGGAAGGTGGCGTGGAGCCAGTGTGTCTCTGGCTCGTCTGGCTCCCCTGGATCTGGTTCACATGGTTTCCAGTCTTCTGAAAATGTTTCGTCGCGCTGGGTGGCCCCAGGGTCTTCCTATGAGCGATAAGATATCTTTCAGCAGCCTCGGTCACATCTTTAAGCGTCTGCAGCTTTTGTTCTTCTAAGTGGGTCGCTAGGTCCTTGTGACAGGCATTGAGAAATTGTTCCTTCACGATCAGGTCATGGAGACTGTCGTAAGACTTCCTTTCGCCTGATAACTCCACCCACTTGTGTAGATATGACGACAGGCGTTCCACAAACTGCTTTGGCGTTTCGTCTGACTTGGGCCGGCATTCACGGAAGCGTTTACGGTAGCCCTTCTCTGTAAAGTTGTAGCACTGCAATAGGGCCTCTTTCAAGACGTCGTAGTCTTTAGCGTCATCGTCCGACAATCTGGTGTAGACGTCGAGTGCTTGCCCCGTCAGAAGTGCACTTAGTCGAATCGCCCAGTCTTGAGGTTGCCAGTTAGAGCTTTTGGCAAACCTTCCAAATCTCGCCAAATAACTGTCGATCTGGTCCTTCCCGTCGACAAACGCTGGCTGTTTTGGAGCTTTGTTGTCACTGATAACTTGTGGCGCATGCTGATTGTTTTGGATACGCGCCAACTCTAGCTGGTACTGACGCTCACCTTCAAGACGCTTCAGCTCGAATTCTCTTTCTTCACGCCGTCGCTGTTCTTCTGATTCTCTGTCTTCTCGGCGACACTGTTCTTCCTTTTCTAGACGCTTCTCTTCTAATTCTCTCTCTTGTATTCTCTCCTGGGATTTGACGTACTCCGTCAGCTGTTTGCCTTTTAGTTTCAGTTCAATCCCTTTCTGCCAGAAGTCAGCCATCTTGATGCTTTTCTGGAAAGTTCTTTTCTAGAAAGTTCTTTTCTGGAAAGTTCTTGACTGTGCTGTACCTTTCTAGACTGTTCTAGAACAGCACGCTTTCTGCAGTAGCGCTGATGCTTGTCACTAGTCGCTTTCGCTGACGCAGGCCCCTCTGTCCTCGTCGTATGCGACGCTGCACCACGCTGGTGTTGATGTACACGCTCCTGTGCTGAAGTAGACGCGACGTCCGCTCGCCGCTCTCTCTAATACTGGCGATGTAGCTCCGAGACTGTCCCTCGACGTAGTCTTACGGCAGCCAAGTAGTCCCGATCTGTTGTTCGCTCACGAAGCAACTCTTCAGCGACTACACGCCCTTGCAGTCAACCCGAACCTATCGGTGATGTAGTCCCAGTATGTTGGCCCCTCTCGACGCAACTCGTTGGCGGCTACCCTCGATGACTGCCTCTCGTAACGTTGACTCGCTTGTTGTAGCAGTTGAACCCTTGGCTATGGCGTGAATCGCGGCTTGACCCCCAAAATGTTACACTCCGATTGATGTTGGTGTTTTTCTTTATCAGTATCCGATTCAGCCCCAAATGCTGAATTCCTGATAAGGTGTAACTCAGATTCGTTTATTCACGCAGCCTGCTCAAGCAGCATACAAGTCACAAAGTCGACGTATGAAGTTTTCCACTTTTATTCAGCATACATCAACAACTGCATACAATCGCTCAATCGCCTTTCCACTCTCAAGTTTACCTTCCAACTTACTATCAACAACAATCACTCTCCACTTTTTTTTTTTAAAATCAGTTTATAGTCCCCTCTTTTCCCGGTAAGGATTTTCAGAGAGGAGACTCTGATTAATAATTTGTCTCCACTTTTTTAACAGTGCGGCGCTTATATAGTCTCTACATACACGGGAACAAACGAGAATAATCCTACATAAAACACCACAACCAATCACAATTAATTTCATCATCACGTGACTCACGTCATACAACCTCATTTGGAATGGAAACTTCCATGGTAACCAACAGAACAATCCACACGCTTCGATCGATAGTAAACAACTAATTCCCGAAAATTCTCAAACAATATCGACCAACTAAAAACACTAACGTTACACAAAGCCTCTACTAATAACAACGCAAAATCAAATCAAAGATAAATACACTCTATTACTGCATGCGTTGCAAAATAAAACGAACAGATCTATCGCGCGCGTCACACACAAGCCTACCATTGCACGCGCTTCACAAATAACATCGTGCGCATTTCATACGCACCATTCGCGTTTCAACGTAACAGGCACCACAGATGATCGTTTAACCAGCGTACTCCATCTTTTTCTGTCCTCAGCAACCCTCAGGGCTTCGCTCAGTGTCAAGCCAGTCCATTCTCGAATGCTGTACTCCAACCTCTTTTTCTGTCTCCCTCTTCTCTGCTTCCTTGCACCGTGCCTTGCAGGATGGTATTTGCAAGGCCTGATGCTCTGGTGACGTGACCATGCCATCGGAGTTTCCGTTTCTTCACCACTGTGAGCATGTCATCGTGTTGTCCAATGGCTTGTGTGATAGTCTGTCGGACTTCGTCGATGGTGGTGTGCTGGGTATAGGAAATGCCCAGAAATCTTCTGTAGCACCTCATCTCCATGCGTTGTATTCTTCGTTGTAGGTCTGCTGTAAGAGTCCATATTTCGCAAGCGTATAGGAAGATGGAGATGACAAGGGAACGCAGCAGCCTTACCCTGGAGTGTAGACTGATTGTCATGTCTTTCCAAATGGGCCTCAACCTTGCCAAGGCAGCAGTTGTTTGTGCAATCCTGGAGAGGACTTCCTGTTTGGACCCATTGTCTAATTGAAGCTATACACCGTGTTGAGGGATTGGCCTAGGACTTTGATGTCCGTGTTGATTGGGGCCATGATGCCATTGGTGTTGTTGGTCATCAGTTTGGTTACCTCTGCGCTTATTTCCAACAACGAAGTCCGACAGACAATCAACACAATCCATCTGACAACTCGATGACATGCTCACAGTGGTGAAAAATCGGAAACTTCGATGGTATTGCCACGTCGTCAGAGCATCAGGCCTTGCAAAAACTATCCTGCAAGCCCCGGTGCAAGGAGGCAGAAGAAGAGGGAGACAGAAAAAGAGGTTGGAGGACAACGTTCGAGAATGAACTGGCTTGACACTGGGCAAAACGATGGGGGTTGCTGAGGACAGAAAAAGATGGAGTACGCTAGTTAAACGATCAACTGTGGTGCCCCAACGACCTTCGAGTTACGGGATAGGATAGGATAGGATGGGAACGTTGAAAGAAGACCGGTTGTTCACAAAAAGCAATTTGTTCTGTTCTAATTACCACAACTAGAGAGAGGGGGGAAGAGAGAGAGAGAGAGAGAGAGAGAGAGAGAGAGAGAGAGAGAGAGAGAGAGAGCTTTGACGCTTTGACAATTTATTAGCATTTTGGCTATAGGCCCATAGGCCCACACGCACGCGCCACATGCGCGGACACACTCACGCACACACACCACTCACACGCACGTGATTCGAGCGTCGGCCACCGAAGTGGGAAACTAAACGTAATGAAACATTGCGAGAGCGAGAGAAAAAAAAAGAGACAGAGACAGAGAGAGCTTTGATTGATTGATTGATTGATTGATTTTTGCTTTAGGTCCAGCGGACTCTTCCGAGCCAAATCAGGACCGGACAACCCCCGATCCGCATAAAAGATCTGCTGAAACAACCCTAGTGGGGAAACTGAATGCCCTCCACCGGCCAGTCACTTTACAATAAAGACATCCCACGCAGGGGACGGCTGAGGCTTTACCCCAACTAATCGAATCCCCGTTTACAAAAACAAAATAGAATACAAACATCATTATAAATTATCAACAAAACACATACATATAAAATGCCTATATTGCTAAATAATAACATAGGAAACCCTAGTGACCACCCGGCAGAAAGCGTCCAATACTCCCAAGCTGATCCAACAGACCTCATACACAAACAAGGAGTCTTGTCCAGGAAGAGTTTTCAAGAAAAAAGGTAGGTCATTGATCTAGCGAAGAAGATGATAGTATAGCAGATTGATAGAACAGATCAGGAATGAGAAAGAGCAAATGAGAAAGACAGCGACAGTGGG
>CM072515.1:26555899-26680899 GCA_036898135.1 Oncomelania hupensis
ACGTCAAAACAAGTAGGCATGTCAATACAAGTTATGTAGATGTTCACTGATTTGTCCAGATAACACTGTGTAAACAAGGACTCGCACACACACACACACTAACAAATACACAATTAATAACTCGTTCTACATTCAGCGCTTTAAATTACCTGCTGTTGGACATGTTAGAACGGTTTTGTGGGCGGCAGACGTTAGAACGGTCCACACATCATTGGTGGCGTCACAGAGCCGATCAGCTACGTCAGCAGACGCACCTTGTGCCACCACCATCTCTCGGAACTTGGCTAGAGCTGAGCCGTCCTCGATTACTTTGGTGATCATGGCGCACCCTTCCTTCTGACTGCTCGCCTTGCCCGACAGATGTAGCGTGACGCCACCTACAGCCACAACGTTAAACCAGCCAAACAAAGGTAATAATCAACCAACCATCCAACAGGAAACCTAATCAACCAACCAACCAATTTCGACGGTCCTTGGTGTCATGGAGGTACCCTTATTCCTGACTGTCCGCCTTGCCTGACAAAGGTAACATTACTCCACCTGCTATCACTTGTTACACAATAATGGGTCAATGAAGCAACCAATCCAGCAAGTTATCAAACATATCAAAGCGCTAGCTATATTCGATAACGCTCAATAAAAATCACAGCCACAACCACCTCCACCACACCACCATCACCTACATCATCATCATCATCATCATCATCATCATCATCATCATCATCATCATCATCATCATCATCATCATCATCATCTAATTATGGATTGTAGTCAATTATACATATTGTATTATTGTCACACCATCACACGGTACTGTGATCACACGGTACAGTGTCAGTTCGCAGCTGCAGGTTCCGAAGCTACATGCCCTTCCCCTCTTACACTGTCACCACATCCATCGCAACAACAACACCAACCACACCAACTATAACAACAACAACAACAACAACAACAACAACTACTACTACTACTACTACTACAACAACTACTACAACAACTACTACAACAACTACTACAACAACTACAACAACTACTACAACTACAACTACAACTACAACAACTACAACTACTACTACTACTACTACTACTACTACTATTACTACTACTACTACTACTACTACTACTACTACTACTAGCTTAAACAACAACTGCTATTAGCCTAGTATAACTACAACGACTACCTCAAAAAACAACAACTAGTACTACAAATACAACAACAACTACTTCTATAAATACAACAATCACAACTACTAATGGTAAACTACAACTACTACTACCTCAAACAACAACTGTTACTACAACTATCTCAGAAAAAAATAACTACTTCAACTACAACAACTGCTACTACTACTACTACAACAGCTACCTCAAACAACAACTACTAAGCTTACTTCAACTACAACAGCTACCTCAAACAATAACAACAGTAACAACAGCAAGAGCAACAACAACAACTACAGCAATAACAACAACAACTACTACTACTACTATTTTATCAAACGGTGTATCTTACCAGTTTCCACGACAAGGTCCAGCAAGTCCTGTGGTCCCTTGCCTTGCAGCGTATGCACTGCCTCAGCCACCTCCAGGGCGTTGCCCACGGCATGACCCAGCGGACTGTCCATGGTGGAGATGATGGCTGCTGTGTCAATGTTTAGACCGCAGCCCACGTCCACCTGTCACGCAAGGGAAACAAGATGGCAAACCAGGCCAATGTATTTCCAAACACTCACACAAATAGTAGCCGAAAAATAAGCATTCTATCAAGTTTTTTTTAATTTTTTATATAAACATAATCATACTAATAGCTCTGTATTGTGGATGATATTGATGGACTGGCTGGAGAGGAACAAAAACTTGAACAACTGGTACTGAGGCTTGACACCACCTCCAGAGCCTATGGAATTGAAATAAGTGCAGAGAAGACCAAACTGATGACCAACAACACCAAAGGCATCAACATGGACATCAAAGTCCAAGACCAATCCCTCAACACAGTGCATAGCTTCAAATATTTAAGAAACATTGTATTAGACAATGCGTCCCGACAGGAAGTCCTCTCCAGGATCGCACAAACAACTGCGGCCCTGACAAGGTTGAAGCCCATTTGTAAAGAGAGGACCATCAGTCTACACTCCAATGTAACGCTGCTGCGCTCCCTTGTCATCTCCATCTTCCTACACGCTTGCGAAACATGGCCTGGACTCTCACAGTTGATCTACAACGAAGAATACAATGCATGAAGATGAAGTGCTACAGAAGACTTCTGGGCATTTCCTATACCCAGCACATCACCAACAACGAAGTCCGACAGACCATCACATTTGGACAACATGATGACTTGCTCACAGTGGTGAAGAAACGGAAACTCCGATGGTATGGCCACGTCACCAGATCATCAGGCCTTGCAAAGACCATCCTGCAAAGCATGGTGCAAAGAGGCAGAAGAAGAGGGAGACAGAAAAAGAGGCGGGAGGACAATATTCGAGAATGCACTGGCGTGACACTGAACGAAGCCATGAGGGTTGCTGAGAACAGAGAAAGATGAAGTACGCTGGTTAAACGATCATCAACAACCTTCGAGTTACGGGATAGGATTGGACAGATAGGATAGGTAGCTTTAGTGTGTGTTTGTGTGTGTGTGTTAGTGTGTGGTGTGTGTGTGTGTGTGGGGGTGTGTGTGTTAGTGTGTGTTGTGTGTGTGCGTGTGTGTGTGTGTGTGGGTGTGTGTGTGTGTGTGTGTGTGGCGATGTAGAAACGCCGTTATTGTTACACACTCTTTATACTCTACCTACGTTTTTTTTGACGGCCCTGTTATTTTGACGTCAAAACAGTGTTCCATTAGGGTTAAGGCTGTGTTAGGCTTAGGGTTACGTTAAAGGTTAGGGTTAGGGTTAGGGTTAGCTTCAATAAATGGACAAATTTGTTAAAATGTCAAAACAACGAATGTGGCGTTTCATGAAAGTCATAACAACGGTGTTTTAACACGGTTATATGTTTGTGTATGTGTGTGTGTGGGGTGTGTGCGTGGGCATGTAGAAACGACGTTACAGTGACACACTCATGGAACTCCACATGGTTTCTTTTGACTTTTTTGGAAGGGCGCCCTATTTTGACGTCAAAATAGTTCCCTGCAGAGTTAGAGCTGTTTTAGGCCTATGGTTAGGTTAAGGGTTAGGGTTAGGGTTAGGGTTAGGGTTTGGGTTAGGGGTTAGGGTTAGGGTTAGGGATAGGTTCAAAAATTTGAAAATGTCAAAATAATGTCACGAAAATGAAAAGTGTGTCAAAATAATCCCTGTTTTTTTCACAACAGTCATCAGAATGTCGTTTTTACAAAAATGTGTGCGTGTGTGTGTGTGCATGCTGAATCTTCATGGAAAGTGTTTTCTGTGTGACCATTACTGTGGGCTGGAGGCTGCGCTACGTCATGTGACGATTCATTGGTCAGCGGAGTTAACGTAGTTTTGACGAGAGTGTGTCGCCGCCGAGTCTTGAACAATGTGTATTAAACTCCGACTCCAGCAAACTAGTTGGTGCATGCTCATATTGGAGGTTGGAATAATATCTAACTAATCGTGGATCGACCAGCTACCGGTTATAGGGCTCAAAGTTCTCTGCCAATCCCAGTTGGATCCCGGTGGCTATTGTAATTATGAAACGAGGCTCGCTGTGTGGCCTGTCTTGAGCGTGTAATAATAACGTTCTGATCTGGAAATCACCTTTAATAATAACTTATTATAACCCATTGCTGACTATTTTGGATAGGTTTTAGGCATTCTCACCATCATTTTGGCCAGTTCTTCAGCGCTTTCTAGACTCTCCATGAAGGCTCCGTTGCCATACTTGACGTCCAACACCAGTGTGCTCACCCCTTCTGCTGCTTTCTTCGAGATGATGGAGCCTTGCAGAGGAAAACCAATAAGGCTTATTCACACGGAAATATAAGAAGTGGCAAGAAACAAGTTAGCACAGGTGATTGATTGTTTAGTAACCTATTTGGACGTCAGCCTACTTTGCAGGAATACCGATAGCTCGGTGTTCCAAATTTTGCCTGGTCAGGTTAATATGTCATCGCGATTACAGGAGAAGGGGAAGTAACGATAATAGTACTAAATCGCCTGAAGTGGACAATGGAAGTTGTCTCCCTTTTTAGCCCTGTCCATGGTCTACGTCGATATAAAAAGTATTCACACATTGTCCAGCAGCCCCCCCCCCTCCTTCCCCATACTTACCTGTGATGAGTTGAATATTGCTGACGGTAGCCGTGACGTCACGAATGGAGTACAAAACGCGATCGGCCGGCACCAGCGTTTCCGTCTGTCCCACAATGCAACAGCCGACAGAGGTGAGGACCTCGCGCATTCGATCCGGAGTCATGGTGACACAGTACTTTGGGATGGCTTCTAGCTTGTCCAGCGTGCCCCCTGTATGACCCAGACCTCGTCCAGAAATCATTGGCACCTGGATGAATGTTGGAACATCAAACAACGCTGCATGCGATGTGTAGACTGCGACGAGAAACATGAGAGTAAATCTGAGGTAAAAACCTCGGGTTACAACGCCACTGAGACAACTAATAAACCTTATGACAACATGTTTAGGAAAGGCTCAATGCATCCGACCCCTGCGCATTCCTTGTTAACCATTTTCTTTCTTTCCTTCCTAATAATAATAATAATTAGCATTTGCAAGGCGCCTACCCTGCGGATCTAGAGGCGCACACACCAACATTCATCTAATCATACATTCATGTTTTAAATATAATACTAGACATCATACAAACGCACGCACACATACAGACACACAACACACATACACGGACACACAAAACAAGAATACTAAATGAAAAAAGAATGTAAATTATGTAAAGTTCTGCTGAAAGAGAAAGGTTTTCATGTTGCTTTTAAAACTTTGAAATGAAGGAGAGTGTCTGACATCGGAGGGAAGAGAGTTCCAGAGCTGAGGTCTTTAGACAGGAAAAGAGCGGAGACCATATGATTTCCGTGACTTCGCGATTTTCATCATTGATGGTGGTGTCTAAATAAGGCGTTTAAACTCCTTAGGAAGCTTTGAGCGAGATGCCTGTGTGAAGAACCTTTTGGTCTGGTGTGTTTTATGTTCTCTGGTCTTTAGCTCTGTCTCGTCTTATTAATAATATTACACTATGTAACAAATTTTCACTTTTGTTCTGTTCCTGGGTTGAAAGTGTGGTTTCCTAACCCGTTAGGTCTAGAACAGAAAGGAAATCGCTGTTATTCCAGAAAAACTTTGCTTCTGTGACCTGGACAATGAAATTTGGAAAATCGCGTGTGTTCGAGACAATTATCGATTTGCTTTCAATGCCGAGCTTCCTCCCTGAACTGCTAGAGTTATCCACATGTTTCTACAATTCTCCCGAACACTCTAGAACGTTCAAGAAACATCCAGAACTTTCGAGAAACTCTCAGAACTTTCTAGACCATTCTTGAACGTTCCAAAAGTAGCTGTACAAGCATAAAAGCACACGGCCACTGTGTCCCTGAGTGTCTGGCCCTGGAGCCTGACTTCTCCGCGGTTAGGATTGCCTGCCGCGACGTGCATCTGGACTCCATGGCTGACCTGGTAGCCTACTCCTTGTCGACTAACTTTGGACTGCTTTTCATGACCGCGGTGTGCACCTACCGCTCACGAGTGTCTGTACACCTTTAGACCCAACCGCCTGGCCGGTTCTCTCCCCGGAACTCGTCTTGGGTTCCTTTGTCTTACAACTACTAATGATGACTATCCCCACTCAGTTACCTGTTTGTAACCTATTCCCCCACCTGGCCCATGGGCCTTGGGTTCGACTCTACCTTCTCGGGTCCTGGGTATGCTCTACTTAAGTGACATGTTCCCACTCAGCTACTACTACACGGATTGTACCCTCAGCTGACCCATTGGGTCCTGGGTATTACTACCACGTACTGACTTATACCGCTCAGCTACCTTGCTCTCATACCACATGGCTCATACCTCCAGTCGACCCCATGGGTCCTGGGTATCCGTTTCCATGACTGACCGTCCCCTCTACATGACTCAAACCTTCAGTTGACCCCTGTGTCCTGGGTATCCGTTTTCATGAATGACTTTCCTTACCTCACTGTACCATGTTTTTCCCTTCCTTGTTTTATGGGTCCATTCTTTATTGTTTATAGCTTTTACCCGGCCCTCCTCGACTTTTAATGTGGTCCTGAAGGATTTTTATCTAATTAGGTACCCTAACCCTCCCCCAGCCCTCCTGGTCATTGCTAGGCCCTCCACCCTTCCCCCTCTGTGCTTGCCCTCCCTTCCCCCTCTGTGCTTGCCCTCCCTTGGCCTTGGCGGCCTCCCTGGCACCCCGGTCCTACCCCTGCCGCCGTTCGTTCGTACTCCTTCCCCTCATGCCTGCCATCGATCCATCTCCGTCTTCTTCCGGACGTCGTAGCAGCGTCCCGCGCTCCCTCTTCATATGACCTCTTACTGCAGCACGACCTCTTATATCAATGGACATCATAATACCAAAGTCTCCTATTCGCATGGGGACTATAAATTTATAAACTGACCTGAGAGAGTGATTTACAGTACAATCGTAAATCTAGAAAATCCACACATTTCTGAACCTTGTTGAGTGGTTTCCGACTGTGTTTGTCTATTCCTTGTGCAATTTTTGTTTTTACCTGATCATAATGCCGAAAATGAAAAAAATCGTTCTATTTTCACAAAAAACAAGTTTTCTTCGTGCTGTTGTCGTGTAAGCAAAGTTTGTGCTTCATGAAGTCATTTTTTCACGTACTTTAGACATAAGCATTTGAAATATAACACTTAGAAGCCAGGAACAAAAATTGTGTTACATAGTGTTATTTATCAGCATCGTGATTTTTTAAGCTGACCTCCCTGTGAAACGTAACTCACCTTCATGCCGCAAGCAGCCAAGGCAGGGGCCAGGATTAAACTGACTTTGTCCCCCACACCTCCTGTGCTATGTTTGTCCACTACGACCCCTTTCCATTCCTCTGGCCACGTCAGCACTTGCCCTGAGTTCATCATGCTTCGGGTCAAGCTCGTCGCCTCCCTGATGCTCATTTTTTGCAGGAACACCGCCATCAACCAGGCTCCTGCGGTGAAAAAGAAAATCAGCCAGTGAGTTGGTCAGCGAGTGGAACTAGCAAATAATGAAGAATGAACCAATACATCACTATTGGAACGTGAGTCGTACAATCAAATAATAAACTAAGGATTAACCAATACGTCGTGATTACAACACGAGTAAATGCAACCAATCCTGAAATTATCTGGCGATGATGTATTGACCAATCAGCTAGTAAGCCAGCGGTCGAGTAAAGTTAAACTAATTCTTTCCACTTTAAAAACGCATCAATCCATGCCATCAGGGCATGTTGGAGGGAAAGTGGCTTCCTCAATTATTGATGAATAACTCAACCAACATACCAGCGCAGCCAGATCAGTCAATTATTTATTCACATAATAAAACACAGGTACGCACGCGTACACACACACACGCACACCGGCATACATACACACACAAAATCACCAAGCAATCCCCATCCCTAAATTGATTGATCGATTGAAACGTGGCAAAGAATCAATCATTCAATTATCTACCTCACCTACAAATCATTCACAAACAAACCAATATAGTCTATTTACGAATACGAATACGATAGCTTTATTATTTCACTGAAAAATTACATCGTGGTGCCAACACGATTACAATAAAACAGCGTAAAATTAAACGCATATGATACTGACAAACATTTACAGTAAAACACAATAGTTTATAAGCAGTCATACCAACAAACAAACAAACAAAAATAACAGAATCCAAACAAATATTACACTTACATATCACACAGAATACAAATATTACATTTACATTTCACACATAATACAAATATTACACATACATATCACACATAATACAAATATTACACTTACATATCAAACACATATCACACAGAATCCAAATATTACACTTACATATCACACAGAATACAAATATTACACTTACATATCAAACAGAATCAATCACAGCTACGAGGTTGCATTAAAAAAAAATGCTTACATAAGCCATGCAATTCTCAGTGATTTAAAACCATCACTATTTAACTGACATTGTTACTTATGTTTTAATGCGGTTATAAATTATGTTTGTGTGCATGTGAGAGAGTGCGTGTGCTCATGTATGTGTACATGTGTGCCTGTTTAAATGATTGAGTCTGAATGTGTGTATGATCTTTATCATTTTGGTGATACAAGACGTTAATAAAACAACCAACCAACCAAACAAACTATCATTTTATAGCATCCTTTACCAGAGAGAAAGAAAGAAAGAGAGAGAGAGAAAGAGAGAGAGAGAGAGAGAGAGAGAGAGAGAGAGAGAGAGATGCAAGAGGAATATGCAGATGATGCAGTAATTCAACTATTTAATAGGGCAATTGATTTTGGAACAAAATGATTCTGTGATCGTACCATTCTAAATTTCGGCTCACGTTACCTTCTGCCTCACGGTAGTAGTTTGTACTGGCTAGCCAATCCATGACTGATGTCCTGTACATTGCTTGCTTACCTTTTGCAGCACACGACTTTCATACAGCACGTTCAGCAGACTTTTCTTGTTTTCTTCCCACAATCTTACTGCATACATTCACCACACGATCAAGCACGCTTCTGTTGTTCATTCACAAACTTCCATATCAGCAGAATGACTTATCCATTTATCCAACCGTCCTGCAAGCCAACCTGACCTATCTGAGCGGGCTGGGCCGATCCGTTCACCACAGCTTTGATGAAGGTTTGGATTTCAGCGTCGGTCAGCTCTTCTCCGTCTCGCTTCTTCATGATGATGTCCGGAATGCTTATGGTCCCGCTCATTTTGTGCCACCTGATCCAGTCACACAAATAATCTACAATGATGATAGATGTCTACATATAGGCCTAAATACTGCTAATATCCACACAACTATAACATGCTAAGTGTGAGTTCGATTAAACTCGATACCTACAACAATACTAGAAGACGAAAAAGGTTGGTGCTGTTACAATGCCCCAACACTGTACTCATCTTGGTCAGATCGAATCAAGTTAGACATAATCTATTATGATGACAGACATATTAAGTAGGTCTATTGGTAATATCTATAGCTATTATAAATATGCTCAGTGCAAGAGTTCTTAAAACCTCTGTCTAGGAGACAAATATAGATTCGCATATTCATTATGCGTGCATTCTATTAATTTGATTGTCGTAAGTTTGAGAAAAATTTGTGATAGTGGTCCCATATATGCACCACGTCGTGTCAGCTAGGCAGTAAAACAAGGCTTTACTACTTACTGAAAGTATTCCTATTACTACTTCTATGATGATGATGCAAGAGGTCTAATATAGGTCTATTGCTAGTATTTGGGCTGCTAATTGCTATATGTCAGCGGTCTTCTGCAGGTCACCGTCGTCAGAAATGTAGGACATTGTTTCGGAAGTGCATCGGAAGTAGTGGGAAAAGCCGGATGATAAAACCCTGCCTGATAAAGTGGTGAACACAAGAACGAGAATAAAAAGGAAGAGAATGAAAATAAGAAAGAAGAGGATCGGTTGGAGGAGAAGAAGAAGAAGAAGAAGAGGAAGAAGAAGGAGATGATGATGATGATAATGATGATGATGATGATGATGATGATGATGATGATGATGATGATGATGATGATGATGATGATGATGATGATGATGATGATGATGAGAATGATGATGATGATGATGATGTTGACGACGACGACGATGATGATGATGGTGTTGGTGATGTTGAATAGAAGCAGGAATTAGACAGCAATCGCCATCACAACAATAACATAACTTAGCAAGCAGCGTAAATGGACTAGTACTGATTTTGCGGAGAGTGGCGGATTGCCGACTCCGTTGTTACGGCCAAAGAAGAAGAAGAAGAAGAAGAAGAAGAAGAAGAAGAAGAAGAAGAAGAAGAAGAAGAAGAAGAAGAAGAAGAAGAAGAAGAAGAAGAAGAGGAAGGAGATGATGATGATGATGATGATGATGATGATGATGATGATGAGGAGGAGGAGGAGGAGGAGGAGGAGGAAGGGGATGACGGTGAGGATGGCGACGATGATGATGGTGAATAGAGGCAGGAATTAGACAACAACCAGCATCACGACAATAACATAACATAGCAAGCAACGCAATTAGTACTGATTTTGCCGAGAACTGCGGTTGGTCTTCGTTTACGATTTTACGGCTGCGCTGCTGTGTTACTGATTCCGTAGATCCGGGAATCGCATGAATCCGGCTTGGCATGTATGTTGATAGTACACTCAGATGTACCCAAAGTGATCAATTGCTGGGTTTTCAAGAACAGTGAGTAGGGACTTATAACTGCTAGTTTTCTTCACTTGTAAATATTACGTCCTGATAGCTAATGTAATATAGGCCTACATATACTATGTATATGTCAGACCTTAAAATAAAAATAAAAATAAATGAATAACAAATTCAAATCTACCCATGTTTAAATTATTTTCGGTGTTTTTTTTTTTTTTGTTTTGTTAATTCCCTTATTTCCCGGATAAGAGCATCTGATAAGGATGAAGTCCAAGATGTTATCGCTAAGCTCCACAAGTCCCAGCTCTTTACGCCAGACAACCACGGACGTACTACATGTATTTTACACAAACTTGTTGTCTCCCATGTTTAATGTCATGTCTCCATGTTTAATGCCATGTCTGTTATCACACAACACATAGCATATGTCAAGTCACAACATTAACATTAGCGTGCTTTCAACAACACTGCTCAGTATGATAAAGTACAGTTGTTAAGAAGAAGAAGAAGAAGAAGAAGAAGAAGAAGAAGAAGAAGAAGAAGAAGAAGACCACCACCACCACCACCACCACCACCACCATCAAACAACAAGAAGAATACCACCACCACCACCACTCCATCAAACAACAACAACAACAACAACAGACTGAAACTGCTTTATTCTATCTTTTTCTCCAAAGGGTGAAACACAGGGCAAAAAAAGGAACATGTAGACTACAATGCTATACATCTAAAGCGGGAAACTCGATAGTGCACAATACGACATCAGCACGGCAACGATTACAGATATAAGGTATACATACATATACACGTTATACACGAACATTCCAAACTAGGGGGCGTTGTGTTGGGGTGGAAGCTGGGGAAAATGACGGAGGGGGTATTTTTCCAGATGTGCTCGGAATATCATTCCTTATCTATACATTCAATTGTTGCGTATTCCTCTACAATCATGTTTTTCTTCCTACTTTTTCTCCCCCCACACAAACGCAGTCCTAAAAAAACCCAGAACAAATATTGCGTCAAACAAAACAATGGAAAAGTCACAACAAAACAGATACAATAAATAAACCAAATTAATAAATAATTTGACCCGGAATAAAGTACAATGACTTTTACATAAAATAAAAAAATTAATTAAATATCTTCAATATATAAATGGAATAAATGAATAAAATAAAGCAATAAATGCATAAATAAATACATTTTACACTTTAAAAAAAAAATACCTTCAACAGAATGAACTTTTAAGTAAGACAAATCTCACACAGGTATTTCCAAGTCCGTGCGACAGACAGCGTTCCACCTATAAAACTGTAGAGCCTAAGTCACACACATTATAACCCCAGTTGATTAGTGCTTAGCTACACGTCGCACAATACCCAACAGCTAAACGGTGAATGCAAGTTATGCAGGGAACTGGCCGAAGTTTTACTCCTGTTTAAACTCTCACCCTGATTGTATTCCAATTCCTATCCGATCATTTTAATCTTTTCATTTCTGTTTGACTGTGGCTATGTATGTGTCTTTCTGATTGTGCGTTTGACTGTGGCTATGTATGTGTCTTTCTGATTGTGCGTTTGCACACACACACTGATTCTCCCACCCCCATTCTCTCTCTCTCTCTCTCTCTCTCTCTCTCTCTCTCTCTCTCTCTCTCTCGGAACTCATAGGGTGAAACAGGATTATTAAACAGTTTTTTTAAAAAAAAAAGTTATTTCTTTCATTTTAAATGGAAATATTTGATGTGGCCACGTCAAAGTCTACCATCTCTCCAACAAATTTTATTATGTTTGTTCTCTTTTGCAGCGTCACGGATGCCTACGTATATTCGGTGAGACGGAAAATAAATTATGTGACTCGAAACACAGCTCAGAATCAGTTTCGATAGCACATTATAATTTTATAAGACCTGACGCTAATTTTCCTGGACATACTGAAATTGGTGTCTATGTTCATAATAATTTATTTAACTTTGTCAAATGTAGAAATGGCGGTGAACTCAAATATACTGAATGCATTTGGCTGGAGGTCAGGTCATTTACAAATATGCGTATTCTTATAGGATTCATCTACGGAAATCCTGCCAGCAACTACGATTGAGTCAGTAATTTCTTACAAATGATGGACCCAGTCAATGTTTCCAATTTAAACTTTATTATATTAGGTGACTTTAACATTAATCTTTTACAGTCTCAATCACACAAGAACACAATAACAAACTTGCTTGGTATAACTCAGTTTATTCAAGAGCCGACAAGAGTAACAGAAACAAAGTCAACTCTTCTTGATCATACAGTAACAACAATAATATAATTTTTGCTACTTTCACGTCTAAGGGTGTCCTTCAGCGATCATAATGCCATTATTTGCAAATGTTCATGCCAGCTTCCAAAACCGCAGTTTAAAGGACACACCTACATTATGTATAGAAACTAAGAAATTTGACAAGTCCGCATATTTACAGAACTAAAGTTTGATTGATTTCAACCATTTAAGAGCATATAATACCCTAACGAAACAGCCAAAAATGTTTGTAAAACTATTGCTTTCAGTTTTGAGGCACAAGCTCCACTCCGGAGGAAGAGGGTGAAACATGCATCAGTTCCCACATGGGTCACAATTGACATTAAAGCTGCCGTGTCCTTGCGTGACAGACTTAAAAAAACAAAAACAGTTTGATCTGTATAAAAAGTAACGTAATAAAGTCCTTACTCTCGTAAGAAAGGCAAAGAAAAAATATTTTCAAACTTCATTATGAACTGAAAACACTAATATCACTTGTATTTCGCAAGCAATGAACGAAGTTTGCCAAATGTTTAGAACAAGAAAACAAATAAATTATTTTTTTCTAATTACGAATTTAATAAATATTTCCTTTCATTGACTGACTCTACTAATACCGCAAACACAAACACAGATACAATATAATTATGATAGGATCAACCAGTTTTGCATAAACAAACTTCACGAATCTGCCTCATTTATTATTCCTCGGTTAATAGAACATGATGTAACTTCCTTAATATTACAAATGAAAAATAAAACGTCCACGGACATTTAAAATTAAAATGCTTTCATTATAAAATTGTCTCTTCCATATATCACTGAACCTTTAACTTACAATCTACAATCTATGCATTGATCAAAATCAGTATCCCTCAATATTTAAAGAAGCTCAAGTTATACCTTCCCCTAAAACAAGTGATACTTCAGTTCTTGACAACTTTTGACCAATTTCTATTCTGCCTGGTCCTCCTAAACCCGTGGAAAGACATATTCACATTAACCTTATGAAATTCTTTAAAAAAAAATAAAAAAGAACGCCCATTCTCATCCTTTTCAGTCTGGCTTCAGACCTAAACACTCTTGTCAAACAGCGCTCGCCCATCTTTGTGATGTTTGGCTTGATGCTAAAAACAAGCAAGGCATTGTAAGAACAGTTTTTCTTGACCTTAAAAAGGCATTTGAACTAGTTAACCATAGCATCTTAATGAATAAGTAAACTTCAATTTTTCAAAATTATGCACCTGTATTATTTTAAAAATCATATAAATCAAACAGGCACCAATCAGTATAAACTAATTGTTCTTTTTCGTCTTCTGGAGATGTAACTTATGAAGTTCTTCAAGGATCGATCCTTGGCCATATTTTATTCTGTATATTTATCATAACATGCCCCTTTTTCTCACACCAAATGTTAACCTTGACCTATTTGCTGATGATTCATATGCCCATTTCTTCACACTCATAATACACCAGGTGGAACAAAATCTTCAACTAAGCATACATGAAATTGTGTTACACTCATTCGATGTTGGTGTTTTTCTATCAGTATTTGATTCAGCCCCGATGCTTGAAATCCTGATAGGTGTAACTCTGATTCGTTTATCCACGCAGCCTGCTCACTCAGCAACAAGACACGGAGTCGTCGTATGAAGTTTTCCACTTTTATTCAGCACACATCAACAACTGCATACAATCGCCTTTTCACTCTCAACTTTTTACTTTCCAACTCACTATCAACTATCTTTTTTTTTTTTTTTTCAGTTTATGGTCCCCTCTCTTCCCGATAAGGATTTGAAACAGTGCGGTACTTATATAGTCTCTTCATACTCCAGAACAATTTAGAACACGGCAGAATGACGCACTACAACCAATCAAATAAAACTTCGTCATCACTGACTTACGTCATACAACATCCTTTCTGTCCAAGAATGTTCTCAAATATCCCGAAACTTAGATCAATAGTAAACAAGCAGATCTAGAGAATTCTCCAATAATATCGACTAACGAAAATTATCAACGTTATACAAAGCTTCTTCTAACAGCAATGCAAACTCAAATCAAAGGTAAATACACTCTATTATTGCATGCTTTGCAAAATAAAACGAACAGATCTATCGCGCGCGCTTCACACATAATATCGTGCGCATTTCACACGCACCATCATGCGCGTTTCAACGTAACAAATTGATAATTGGAGTTGCATCAATAGAATGAATTAAATCCTAATAAAAGCAAATTTACGCTTCTCACTACAAGATAAAAACGCCAACATTGATCTTTTTTTTCCTTAATTTAAACTTTGGGTTGTACAGTATTGAGCAAATTCATGAATATAAAGGCATAATCATCAATGATGATTTAATCTGGCTGTCAGGCATTAACGACATCTGTTTAAAAAATCTATAAAAACCTTTTCCTTCTAAATAAACCTAGACATTTTGTTACGGTTGATGCATTAAAATCTTTTTGGTATGCCTCATTTTAATTATGCATCGATTATTTGTTGTAATGCCAGTGATGCGCAAATTAATCAACTAAATAGTCTTCATAAAAGAGTAATCAAGATACTTTATAAGTCTTATAATATAAATACAGATGTTACAAATATAAAGAACTCCGAATATTACCACTTAAAAAAAAGTATACTTAATAGAGCTATCTTTATCACACGGAGAAACACTTGTATGTCTTGAAACACTTTTTTTTTTTTTACTAAGTCAGTTGATAGGCATAGACTTTATAAAATTATAAACTACCCCTTTCGCGCACTGATTTATACCCCAAAAAAACACGTATCATTTAATGGAGCTGCTGTATGGAACTCTCCCTCTGGAGTGTAAACATTGCGACTTTCAAATATAAAATATGTAGGCATCTGCGGAATTAGTTCTAAAAGTTATGTATAATAACATATGATAGCAAAGTTTTTCATATAATTATTTATTTATTTATTTATAGTAGTAGTAGTAGTAGTAGTAGTAGTAGTAGTAGTAGTAGTAGTAGTAGTAGTAGTAGTAGTAGTATAAGAGTGAGGGAGGTAGGGTGTGTGTGTGTGTGTGTCAAAAATTGTTTAAAGATAATGACGAAGATGATGATGTGTGTGCGTTTGCATGTGTGTGTGTGTGTGTGTGTGTGTGTGTGCGTGTGTGTGTGTGTTATATGATTTCCAAGTTTATGTTCAAGGTTCTTTATTATGTTAACTTATTAAGGGACACATTAGACTTATTTATTAGTCTAAAATCTGTATCCTTAATTAAAAAAAATATTTCAAAACAGTTTCAAAAAGTTTAAGTTATCTCTCTCTTTCTTTCTCTTTGTCCGTTTCTGTCTTTGTCTGTCTGACTCTATACCACTGTCCGTCTGGTTCTCTCCGTGTCTCACTCTGTCTGTATGTTTTTTTCTGTATGTTTCTGTCTCTCTGTCGTTATGATGCTGCGCAAGATCACTAGTGGCACTGCGAACTGCCCCATCATCAATGGGAAAGTGGAACAGGCGATATCGCGCCAACGCCGCAGCCACAACAAGCAGTACAAACAAATCTCGTGCAGGACCCAATATAGAGCCGCCTCTTTTCTGCCACGAACCATAAAGGACTGGAATGCCCTCAACAGTGAGGCACTGGAGGCTCTGACTGCTGACACCTTGGTGTCGGGAGTCTCCCAATAAAACCCTCAAGTTCCCCCCCCCTCCCCCATCCTCCACACCACCCGCCATCCCCCCAGTCTCCTTACCCAGCATTTCCCCCTTCACTCACAGCTCCCATGTAGCGACACGATTTAAATGTTATTTACTTATTAGCTCCGTATCCGTACTTGACATGCGTACAAAACCTACCTCTCAAATGCCATAATGATCAACACGATTGATTGTGGGCGTACACGGCAAGACAAGATTTCTATCTGTCTCTCTCTCTCTTTCTATCGGTCGGTCTCTCGCACTGTCTCTCTGAGTCTCTACCTCTGTCTCTGCCTGTGTCGGTCTCTCTCTCTCTCTCTCTCTCTCTCTCTCTCTCTCTCTCTCTCTCTCACTCTCTCTCTCTCTCTCTCTCTCTCTCTCTCTCTCTCTCTCTCTCTCTCTCTCTCATGAAATCACATATCTGTTTTAATTTCTCTCCACTACGTCTGTCTGTCATTCAGTCCATATAAGCTTAGGACTACAAACGTCAAGGTCTAAATTTAAACAAAGAAGTGTTTCTGTATTTCTGCCTTATTTTATTATGTCAGTATGAAGGTCAACTTGTACAGTACAACGCAAGCCCTGCACGTCATACAAATATATTGCTACAAGGTCTAGCCCTCAGCCCCCAAAATGTTCGGTGTTTTTTTTTTAATTTTAAATAATGCATGCAGCGACCTTTTTCAAGTGTCGTGAATTAAGCCCGCCGAAGAGAGAGAGAGAGAGAGAGAAAGAGAGAGAGAGAGAGAGAGAGAGAGAGAGAGAGAGAGAGAGAGACAGAGACAGAGACAGAGAGAGAGACAGAGAGAGACAGACAGACAGTCAGTCAGACAGAGACAATTAGTCATTTTTAATAGGATCCAGCGGACTGCAAAGAGCCGAATCTGGATCACAACTTGGTTGAAAGACCACTTACCACTGATCCGTATAAAAGATCTGCTGACACAACCTTAATGGTAACGCTGAAGGCACTCCACCAGCCGGTCCCTTTACAATAAAGGCATCCCATGCAGGAGACAATGAGGCTGTACCAGACAGCTTCTATAATAGAAACTGTCTGGCTGTACTCTAATTTATAATAACAAAAATAGAATATAAACATCATTATTAAATATTAACAAAACACATAAGCCTACATATAAAATGCCTACACTGCTAAATATTAATACCATAGAAAGCCCCAAGTGTCCATTTGGCAGAAAGCGTCCAATATCCCCAATCTGACCCAACAGACCCCATACACAAATGAGTTTTGGGAGTTCTCAAGAAAAAAGGTTGGTGACTGGTCTAGGGAAGAAGATAAATTTAAATATTGATAGGACAGATTAGGAACGAGAAAAAGCAAATGAGAATGACAAAAACAGTGGTAATTTAAAGCACTAAATTTTCACAAAGTGGGGAGACTATTTATAAAGAAACCCGGGGTAGACAGAGACAGGGATACAAAGAGGGACAAAGACTCAAATAGACAGAGAGACAGGCAGAGACAGAGAGAACAAAGACAGACAGAACGATACAGAAACAGAGAGATTGAGGAGAGAGAGTGAGAGAGAGAGAGAGAGAGAGAGAGAGAGAGATTGAGGAGAGAGAGAGAGAGAGAAGATGAAATGAAGTTGATCCTAATGGGATAAAGGTTTTAGCAATAGCCTAATCTTACACCCTGTCTTTAACTTTATGAAAATTAACAATAACAGTAACTATAACTGACCATTATTATGCATTCCTTATGGATTCCCTTGGCAATAAAATCTCTTGAATTTTGTTGTTGTAAAACGTTAATCATCAAAGTACGTATTAAAAATGAATACCTCAAACAGTTGCTATTCGCACTCACTCCTGGTCTCACACTCACATACTTAACAAACATCATCTTGCATTAGATTATGAGAGAGACAGAGGGAGACAGAGAGAGACACACACAAAGAGAGAGAGAGAGAGTGAGACAGACAGACAGACAGACAGACAGACATAGACACAGAAATGTGGCGGTTGGGCGGGAGGTTTGGACATGGACCAAAGAATCTATATTTAGTCCATGGTTTGGACCAAGAAGTGTTCGAAAGTCTCTTGAAGGAAGGATGAGAGTAAAACATGGATTGAACCCAAGCAGTGATAATCAGTGAAAGGTTGTTTGTTTTAAATATAAAAGTTATCTCGATTACGTAGACCTACCATTTGCACAGCTATAGAAAAAAATAGGGTTATCTGGTTAAAAATGCCGAGTCCGTTAGTTCCAAACCTGTAAGTGAAAATCATTTGATAACTGAATTTTGTAATCTTAACGCTGGTAATGGATTTCTGCAGTTTACATAGCTGGTAACTAAATTGTGTCCCTTACATAGGTTAATACATCTTCGACCCTTTGCGTACTGTTCATCACACTGTCTGAACAACATTAACCTTGGTTAGTCGTCGGTTGTTTTTTTTTGTGTGTCGAAGGTCTCGGATTGGATTCGCGCAAGGGGAGTGCACATAACCTATATAACTTAGGTACGACACTTTTCCGATCACCGAGGGCTTTCTCCGGGTACTTCAGTTTCCTTCCTCCATTCAATAACGGTATTGGAAGCAGTCAATCTAAAATGTCAAAAAGAAACAAAACTCGATTTCCTTCCGTCCTCTAATAGCGATCTCTCTGCCTTTACACCACATGTTTCAGTGATCGATATGTTGATGTTGTTTATGTGAGAGGGTGAAACATGTGAGCTTGTATGTTGGTGCTGATTGCCGCCCTTTGAGCCTACTCGGTGATTTGGGGAAAATCGCGTATATAGCATGTAATATTATTCTCAATATTATAAATGCAATGGTATATTGTATGTTAAATGGTTGATAAGTGAATGTTGAAATGCTCATGGTTCATAATTATTGTCATTGAAATGTTTAGGCTACTTTACATTTTGAAGTCGGTTGCTAGTTCAAACTCAATTGCGGTTTTGATATGGTAATTCACGTAGGTCTATATCAACTGTTACAAGTTTTCAATAAACAATTCAGTTATACCTACCCCTTGGGGTCATGAGCAATCTTGCCACTGTAGATTGTTCAAACCTATAAAGGGAAAAGTGAAAGCCCCAGTTGAAAACCTGTCTTTCCTTTGTAGGCAAGACAGATTCACTGCGGCAACAGTACCCCTGTTGGAGTGCCGGGGGTTTTCAGTATAAATAGTATCCCCACTTTATGGAAATTTAGTGCTTTAAATTCCCACTGTCGCTGTCTTCCTCATTTGCTCTTTCCCATTCCTGCTCTGTCCTGTCACTCTGCTATACTATCTTCTTCTTCGCTAGATCAATGACCTACCTTTCTTCTTGAAAACTCTTCCTGGACAAGACTCCTTGTTTGTGTATGAGGTCTGTTGGATCAGCTTGGGAGTGTTGGACGCTTTCTGCCGGGTGGTCACTAGGGCTTCCTATGATTGTATTATTTAGCAATATAGGCATTTTATATGTATGTTTTGTTGATAATTTATAATGATGTTTGTATTCTATTTTGTTTTTGTAACCGGGGGTTCGAGTAGTTGGGGTAAAGCCTCAGCCGTCCCCTGCGTGGGATGTCTTTATTGCAAAGTGACTGGCCGGTGGAGGGCATTCAATTTTCCCACTAGGGTTGTTTCAGCAGATCTTTTATGCGGATCGGGGGTTGTCCGGTCCTGATTTGGCTCGGAAGAGTCCGCTGGACCTAAAGCAACAAACAATCAATCAATCAATCAATTCAGTTATACCACTCTCTCTCTCTCTCTCTCTCTCACACACACACACACTCACCCACACACACACGCACACACAGGCGCGCGCGCGCTCTTTGAGGTTCCAGAGTGGTTGAGTGGTGGGAGAGAATGGTTCGCTCCGCATTGATGACAGTAGATTTTTTTTTCTCACTGGAGCTGACTTTCTGAAATAATTTTGTATACGGTGATCCACCTCGCCCTGGCGTCGCCGCAGTTGCACGTTACATAACCCGGGTACATTGTCACAAAGAGCAGATAACAAGCAGTCTTAAGTTAAAATAAACTAAAGGCATATATTTTATTTTATTTTATCGTTCTTATTTAGCGCTTTCCCAGCTCAAGACTTCCATCAAAGCGCTGTCCGAGATCGAGAGCTGGACCTAACTCAAGCCGTCTGAGGTGCTTGACCTTGCCTATACAAAATGCAAGGTGTGTGTTTACACAGTGAGATAAAGCACAAGTGTTCTGCAGCTAGTGTAGAAAGGTGTATCGGATATTGCTCACCGTTGTAGGCTGCGATGCATTTGTTTTGAGTGCCAAGGTAAACGGCACAATGTTTTCCCCCTATATCCTTTTTGTGGTGTAGAGGAAAAAAGGCGTAATAAGAAGGCCTGCCTACCCTGTTCATCATGGTCAGCTTCATTGTGGACGTAGCAGTCTCCTCTGCCTAGCTAAGTTTCCTTCCCCAATCAACATAGTACAACTAGGTAGCGCGTCGACTTAACATTGCCAGCTAGTTGGCCTTGGAAGAGTCTATAAGACTCGACGGGCTGTTTTACTCCATTGGGACCTTTTTACCACCTCAACGATTTTGTACCATATAACTTCAAGCCTCCATGCCATCCAGCAAGTTCGCCCTCCATTTCACCTGGTCTTCCATACTCTGCTTCTTCGCTGTCTGAAAATCACAATGTGCCTTTCCATGTTCTCAAAAGAAATTAATAAATTAAACAAATGTTTTAATCGAAATTAAACGCAGGTACCCATTTAGACCTAATGTACATCTGTGTAAACTGAGTGCTAATGTTATAATGTGCGCTGTTTCGCATAGTTCTGACGTCCAGTGTTTCCATGCAAATACTACTAGGTCCAATGCATGTTTAGTAACCAGATTGATGATGGTTAACTTCTACGCATACAACTTTTTTTTAAATATGCATTTAACCGCTACGTTGTTTATTTATTCCATCGCTCTTTAGATAGATCTACCGCTTTACCAGCTCAAGAGCTGCTCAAGGCGCCGGCCGATACAGGACCTAACTCAAGCCGCCCGAGGCACCCACTTGCAGCTTTTGGGCGCATAGTCTAACGCCCAGACAACTGAGCACAATCTTGAGCGACCGGGGATAGGGAGAAAGGACCTAGTGCGTGCTGAGTGCATAACCGGTCCTCACCCGGCCCGTCTAGAACACGAGCGTCAGGATCTTTAAAGTCCGTGCGATAGAATGCGTGCGTGCCCAGACTAAAACTCGGTTTATACTCTCATCCGAAGAAGGCTGTTGCGTCACCTTTAAAGTGTCAAGTATGGCGGCAGACAACTTAGTTTACGACTACGGGCAATGTCAAGTTCTTTGCTTTTGCGCACAAGTACCATACAATGCTATGGCGCAATAAAGCCTACAAATTAATTTTGGGCATATCATGATTACACAGAATAAGAAAAAAAAACAAAAACAACGTCACCAGCAATTTAAACATCACATAAATAAATGCCACGGAAAGTGTGTCAACACATAGAGCTGTTGGATATAATTATGGGTTACATTAAATTGCCTTTAATAAATCAACAAGATCAAGACCATGTACAGAAAGCTTTGTAGATGGAGCCGTCACGTAACCAATTGGGTGGAGAAGGCAGACCCACTAAAGTCACGCTTCTTGAGCGTTTTTCTTTAGTTGACTTGTTAAAACTACAACTTGCCGAGAAATATGATGTGAATGCTACGCTTAATACTGCAGCAGCCAGCAAGTGGCATCCATCGTGCACCACCGCTCCCCTTCCCCTCACTCCTACCCCCCCCCAAATTCACCCTAAAGGGCTGACCGAGACCATCTTCAAATATTATTTGTATATTTATTATTTGATTTATCATTTTACATCTTGTAAACCATGTCACCATGTCATTTAGCAAAAATGTCTTACTACAGCTTAAATTTGTAAAACTGTTGTTTTTTTTAAATTTTATTTACCACATTTACCTTGTTAACAGTAAATATCACACATTTATTTCCTCTACTCTATACCTAATTCCCTAAACACTACAATTAACTTAAATGTCCAAAACGTAATATAACTAGGATTAACTTAACAGTCCAAAATTCACTTCGAGTGGTTCGGAGAATGGTTAGATCTTTGATGGATATATTCTGCTACTGTTCTCGATACTTG
The DNA here is from genome assembly GCA_036898135.1 of Oncomelania hupensis. Taxonomy (NCBI): domain Eukaryota; kingdom Metazoa; phylum Mollusca; class Gastropoda; order Littorinimorpha; family Pomatiopsidae; genus Oncomelania; species Oncomelania hupensis. The sequence goes on from CM072515.1 coordinate 26,578,322, forward strand.
CTACTGTGGCATCCCTGGGGTTTGTTCTTTTTTGCCTAATGTTCTTTTTCAAGAAGAGTGGACTACCGCACAGTCCTTATGAATCAGTGTTCGTGCACTTCTTCTATGCCACTTAGCTGTAACGTTGAGGTGCGGTGCTGTTGTCTCCTCGTCTCGTTTGTTGACTACTGAGCTATCGGAGCTCAGTGCTCGATGCTCCGTTTGCAGGCCGCGGCCTACCTAGCGAAGATTTTCCCTACACCTACTTAGAACAATCCTAACTTTTGGCGTCATCGATTTTAAGTTACAAAGGCCAAGGAAGGATATGACATCCTTCATCCTCGATCGCCTAGAATTGTGCTCAGTTGTCTGAGCGTCAGACTGTGCGCCCAAGGCAGCAAGTAAGCGCCTCGGTCGGCTTGATTTAGATCCTGTATCGGCCAGCGCCTTGAGCAGCTGTTAAGCTGAAAAAGCGCTTGATTAGAATGATAACAATTAATAACTGTTTCCAGAAATCGGTAGTTAGAAATCCCTCGACGAGAACCCGGTCTGACAAACTGTAACAAGCAGACCCGTTTACCCCACACTATTTGAGCTTTTGCTTGTTTAGCAGTAGTAAAACTTAGAAGGTTACTGTAGTCTATAGCAGACGATTAAGGTACCGGTATAACTGATGTGTACACACACACTGCGAGCTGACGCGAGCCGTTTAGTAACATCATCGCAGCCTACGATCGAGTTTTGAACTTTATAGCCACTTAGATTGTTTCATCCAATCAGGACACAGGTAGAGTGGTTAGGACCAGTTCTGGCTGATTCAGTCAAAGCCAAGTATAGAGTCAGTTGTGTGGAAAGCTCTGAGCAGTACACAGCTACACTCGAGCAGAGAAATATCTCCACTGATAGAACAGGGAAGCAGTACTTGTTGAATATTTGAATTCAATCAAGTAGCCACGGGCCTGACATTGTTGAACAGATGAGCAGGCGGGATATCGTGAGCCCAACTCTGCAACGAATAGAACCTAATCTACGATTTGAGTTGGCTGCCGAGGCATCTACAGCATCGAGCGCAGATAGCCCACCCATCAAACACAAGCAACGACAACACAGAGTGTCGTAGAAGCTACCTCAACGCAGCGCTTCAACCACGCAACAATTCAGTTAAGTGCCCAGGAAACAGTGCACTAAAACTGTATCAAAAGGACCACAGTAGTCCACTCTTCATGAACGCTTGTAGCCAGTGCCCTATGAAGAAAAAGTAGCTGCCTAGATTATCAACGAGCGAATCATTCGCATTGACAATTGAACTTTTAAGTTAGATTCGTACTTCGAAGATCGTATATAGAGTAGAAGAAATAAATGTGTGATTTTAACTGTTATCAAGTAGCTGGACTACATATGATTCATAGCCGTGTGAAAGCTAGTGTGACAGCGATCTTTTACCATTTCTCTATCTATCTCTGTACCCCAGCCTTAACACAGACCGAGCTAAACAAATAAAATTATTAAAGTAATTCACCGGGTGACTCACTAGCGGTTCTCATAGAATAAGACGTGAGGGTTACAGCATTCCATTGTGCAGAGCCCAGCAACAATAAAACCCCACGTCACACAAACAAACACAAAAGTGGGTAGAGAGCAGGGGAGGGAAGGGAAAGGGGGACAACTGATGCATAATGAAAATCACATAAGAGTCGATCCACAAACTGCTACGTAGAACACAGTTTGACCCGTCAACACCAAGATGCATCTTGTATCTCCCACAGCAGCATCACCATTAGGACATCCTGCATGATTATCCGGCACTGACGAAAGGTAAGGTACGTATAGGTGTGTTCCAGTAACCTTTCGGCCCTTGGGGGAGAGAGGCGTTTGGTACATCTCTTTTCTCTGAGCCAGCTTAATGAGGGTGATGCCTTCTCTTCTTCCCCATAAAATTTTCTATCGCTATAACCAAGCTCTCTGTCTTCCAAATGTCAGCGTCAACCTCTGAGAAAGGGCATTGCCCACATTAAAATATAGCAAACAAGCTAGTCCTACTACCTTTGTGGTAAGTGCTCTAGCCATCGGACAAGTATCGAACGTTTTAGTAGTTTTATTACACAAGAAGGGGTGTGTGTTTTTTATTGGCAGCCTTTCTGTTCTTTCCTGTCATAGATAGAGCACCTGCGCATTTTGTTGCAGCGTGATAAATCTCCACCGTGAGGCGTAACACTGGATTCTAAAGTTGCGAAGTTTTAATTTCGAAAAGCTTGCCAACGTTTCTAATTTCAAAGAGCTTGCCAAAGCATCTGCCTCAGAAATTTAGATTAAACATTACATTACATGATTATTGCTTTAGGTCCAGCGGACTCTTCCTGCACGAGCAGGTGGTAATTTAATTTCATATATTCACAGTTTGCCGCCGCGCTTAATAAATCGAGATTGAATTTCAATCTACGCCACCCAATTTCTGCAAGTAGGCTTGCTGATCGGCTGCAGGCCACTGACGCATCCCAATACGAAAGGGAAACCCAAATACTTATATAAAATAATTAGCAAATAATAAAACGACACAACTAAGGTAAACAAAATTAAATGAAAGTGAGACGTACACAAACACGCACACGCACCCACACGCACACACACACACACACACACACACTAACCTACACCCTTAACCTAACTAAAACAGCTCTAACTCAACGGAGCACTAGTTTGACGTCAAAATAGTACGGCCTTCCAAAAAAGTCAGAAGAAACCATGTGGAGTTTCATGTTTGTGTCATCAGAACGTCGTTTCTACATGCCCACACACACACACACACACGCACACACACACACATACTTGTGCAGACACCGTTATTTGGACTTTCCTCTATCGCCACATACGTTCTGTGGACAATGGGTCGTGCTACGACCCCGTTTTTAAGTACTTTAAAGTGCTCTAACCCTAACCCTAACCCTAACCCTAACACTAGCCCTAACCCTAACCCTTACCCTAACCCTAACCCTCACGGATCATTAAATGGACGTCCCAACAAGGAGGTCTGTCCAAAGAACGTATGCAAACTTGCACTAGTTTGTCCCAATAACGCCGTGTAAACATCCTCACACCTACGCACACACACACACACACACACGAAACAAACATTGATTTTAAAAAAAAAACTAAATAAATAAATAAATAAATAGGTAAATAAATATATAAAAAGAAAATAAATATAGAATAAAATAAAACAAAAACTAAAATAAAACATATAGCCTAGGCATGCGTTATGCGAGACGGGGATGACCATCCAAGGGAAGAGGGAGTATAGGGACCTAAATCAGCGCTGAACCACCAGGGCAATCACACTGCTAAGAGGGACAGTAAAAATGGTAACTTTTTATCTCTGAAATAAAATAAAACAAAACACGTTTAAAAGAAATTCGTCCGTAAGTTTCACAGAAAAGTGCACACAAGTGAAAGCCGAACGGCCGGACAGAAAAGCCCAAACAACAATTCCGCAGCTTACGCTGGGGAAACAATAACGTCCACATTGAGAGACTATAATGCACCCATACAACACACGTACGGAACCACTATTACTAGCTGCACCTATCAATATTGTTATCAGCTGTAAATGCGGCCCTGTCATAGTAAAACAAAAACGAGCAGAGGGTTTATCAGCGGTATGGTTTTTTTCTTCAACCTATAACAGTACAACTTTGGCCAGATAGCAAAAACGCGCGTTCGTCTTTTCAACAGAAAAATCCATCGACTTTGAACGTCAATCACCTAGTCTACTTTACCAGTTAACGTGGGAACAATCCGTCAATCTTACTACCAATGTGTGATTATCTCAATGCAATGCAAAATGGATGGGATCGGACGGAGCTTGGTGAATCCTACGCCATCCCACGCCCCCGTCCTCCTTCCTCTGTCGTGTTTAACGATGCGGTGTTAAAGAGGGTCTATGCTATTTTGTCTTTGGGAGTGCTTCATTGAAGCTAGCTGTGTGTGTCATAAACGTACAAATGGGTAGCAGACCTTGTCTTTCGTAGTAACAAATGGGTTCATTTGCAAGGAACCCACTTTTTTTTTTCTAGGACCCCACATTTTTCTAAGTATGCGGGAGTGCTCTTTTAGTGCATGGGAGTGCAGTTGTACTGCATGAGAGTGTTTTAAGTACAAGGGAGTGCTCTATCTGGGAAGTATAAAATCCAACCACTTTTCGAGCAAATTTTGAAGAAAAGTCGACCTATTTCGTCCCCTATAGCCGACTGTCTGGGTCAACTTTTTCGACGGAAAGAGCCAATGTTGCATCAGATTCTTACATTTTTAGATGGATTTTGCGCTCTTTCCGTTGAAAAAAACAACACTTTCCGATTCCTACATTCTTAAATAAACCCATTTATCATATTTTGCAAATATGTGTGTGTTTGTGTGTGTGTGTGTGTGTGTGTGTGTGCGTGTGTGTGCAAAGAAGGCCAAATTAAATTTCACTTAAATTAGAGATATGTATGTTTAAAATAAATAAATAAATAAATAAATAAATAAACAAACGTTTAAAGAAAACGCACAAGCCCCCACACACATAATACGCTTTGATGATTTAACTGGAGTAAAAGCCATTCAAATATATTTTCAGATATTTATACACAGAGCCTAAAAATGGGCATTTAGAAAAGAATTAATTTTTGGTGCGGTATTGTGACTGGGCTTTATCCAAACGAAGCAAAATGGAGGCATGGAATGATAGGGTAGGCCGATATTTAAACTATCTACTAACCCAAAATTACCTAAATTGGATCAGCCAATTTTGAGATATAGCGCAAAACATTTTTTTTTGAAAATGGTGAAGCAAAACAATATCACATAATACCAACAATAATTAGAGCAGCCAATGTTTATGTCCCGGACACTGGGACACGAACTCGCCGCTCTACCAACTCAGCTATTCCGTGTCCCAAATTTGTCTGGAAATGGAAACCCAAACAGCAATCCAGATTGTTTCTGTGTAACTGAGTTCGATCATAGACCATAAATAACCTGTGGTCTATGGTTCGATCGATAGTGGGGAGCAAGTGAGGGTAAGGTGAGGGAGAGAGTGTTGAATGGACGGTGGAGGGCGGAGAGGGGGAGAGCGTGCGAGGGGGTAGAGTACACACTATAAAACATTTGTTAAGCAAGTACGAGGAAATAACATCCTTTTTTCGAGAAATAATCACCACACCAAGGGGAACCAAGGGGAACTTACCACTCGAAAGTACAGTGAATTTTCGTTATCAGTCAGAGTGTCAGGATGACACATGTAGAACAACCACTCAGGTTATTTTTAGCGTGACCTAGTAATTATAAGTACATGTGTACGCACAATAATTCGCAAATAATTATTATGCCTGCATTTGCAGCAATATGTCTGCCACATGGAAATGACTACACACAACCACGTTATGTTGTTGATTCTTTAATGTTTTTGTTTATTTATTTGTCTCTAGTAACTAGCAATTTTAAAAGTCCATCTGCAGTCGAAATCAACATTGGGTAAAACCTTATAAAATGTCTCATTCACGCTAAAAGATTACTAATTTTGCTTATATATTCATACTTGTGTGTGTGTATGTGCGTGTATGTGTGAGTGCGTGTCTAATATTTGGGAAAACTGAATCAAATCTTCGGGTCCGCTGCTATAGGTACTTAATGACTTAATTAATCTTAAAACTATCGCAGTACTCGTCAGTCACTCAAGCTGTCTCAAAGTAAAGATCTACTATTTATTGAGCCAGCACAATAACGATATCAATGTTGGGCTTGGCTATTGACATAAACAGATACTGAGTTTAGCAATCACTGTAAGCCTGGTAACTTGGCACATGCACGCACTTCAATGGGTTCATGCTTCTGACATGGGTTCATGCTTCGGCCATGGGTTCATGCTTCAGACATTAAATTTCTTCATTTATAAACAACTTGCACTCCCCCTTCACTGGTTCAGCATGACTCTTTCACCCTTCTTGGTGAAATACACAAAGATTATGCTCTTACTTGAGTTTTATATATGTATGATTTTATTATTTTCCCTCAAGATATCTGGAAATAATAATAATAATAACAATAATAATAATAATGGATGATATATAGGCGCTTTTCAAATCACCAGTCCGGCTCTAAGAGCAACAATCTATGCCAACATACACGCTCACATGTTTCACCCACTGTCACACACAAAACAAACACATCTATTACTCAAACAAGTAGTGTAAAGGCAGGGAGATCGATATTAGAAGACGGAAAGGAAATCGAAATTTTATTTTTGAAATTTTTATATCGACTGCATCTATTACCATTATTGACATAGTCAGGAATCAGAATGTTTGTCAGTTTGTCGGTCTGTCCGTCCGTCAGTTCGTCGCATAACATATCTCAAGAACAACTAGACATATTTTGTTCAAACTGCATATGAACATTACATCGATTAACATAGTATATAGGAGGAGTGACAGACATTCATATATTTCTCCACATGAGAGAGAGAGAGAGAGAGAGAGAGAGAGAGAGAGAGAGAGAGAGAGAGAGAGAGAGAGAGAGAGAGAGAGAGAGACAAAGAGAGAGAGACAAAGAGAGACAGAGACAGAGAGACAGAGAAAGAGAGAGACAGACAGACAAAGAGAAATAGAAGAGAAACAATAATTTTCACCACCAAAAGTAACTTGTGCATTGTTGGACTTTGAAAACAAACCGATAACCATAATATTTTAGCATTCTCTGTTGTTTATTGCACATGTTCAGTCACAATTTCATGTCCAACAACATTATAAGCAGTCAACAACATTATATCTCTTTAACCTTCGCAATTGACTGTGGGTTGTCCAGGACCCAGAGACACTAAAAATCAATGATTTCTACTAAACTAAAGAACAGAAATCAACGATCTTCGAGATATGTGTCAATCTTTTAGGTATGTACCAGTACACAAAAGAGCTTTAATCTAATCGAAAAGTTATTTGATTAATTAATGGGTTAATTTGATTATAACACTCCCGACGATGTGGGTCGTGGAGGACCCACACGTATTAAAGAGTGTCCTATGTGATTATTCCTTAACTGATGGCACGGTAGTAAAAGACACATATTGCTCAACAAGGCAGAGAGCTGCTTATTCTTCTCCTGATGATAGGGGTCTTTCAAGACCCACACTTTTTATAGAGAACTATAGGCACTGCTGTACAAAGGGATAACTTAGTTTGCAGACTGACCTCTCCTGACCTTACACTATCAAGGTACAGTCCCATCCCACAGTGCCTCATAGTAGCAAGCCTTATCTTAGCTAAGAGAGCTCTACTGCTGCTTTCACTTCCAGGAGTGGCTGGGTACAAGGGGTCAGTCTGGCACCCAAACAAATGGAAGGATTTAGTGTGCAGCTGCTGAAACAACCCTAATGGTATCACTGACGGCACTCCACCAGCCGGTCACTTTACAATAAAGGCATCCCATGAAGGGGACGCTGAGGTTGTACTTTAATTATCAAACCCCCGTTTACAAAACCAAAATAAAATATAAACATAATTATAAAATATTAACAAAACACATACATTTAAAATGCCTACTATAAAATGTCTACAAAGATAAATAATAATACCATAGAAAGCCCTAGTGACCATTTGACGTAAAGCGTCCAAATATCCCCAAGCTGACGCAACAGACCCCATAAACAAATGAGGAGTTTTGGGAGAATTTCAAGAAAAAAGGTAGGTGACTGGTCTAGCGAAGAAAATATTAGAAAATAGAACAGATTAGGAACTGATAAATATCTCAAATTCAATGAAATAATCATAACAAAAAATAGCCACTCTTAGGCAATCCAATGTAGCACAACAGGTCAGATAAACAAACAGTTTCCCATGTAAATACAGACCCAAAAATAAAACCTTTAAAGGAATGTTTTGAATGCAAACTTTTGTCAATATTTTTCCCCAAAACATGACAACAGAAACTATAACTTTTATAGCAATAATTTAATATTATTGATACCTTATTTTCATTACCCGTTTTATTTTGTTGTCATAATGATAATAATATGTCACTTTCTGCAACAATAGGGGTGAGCAGACAGAGACTTTTATTATTATTACTTCTTTTTTGGGGGGGACGGGGGAGGGGAAGGTGGTGGGGGGGGGGGGGAAGTGGAATTTTTTTGGAGTACAAATTCTGTTTACAGCTGCAAGGGTACTCTCGCTACTTAATACTAAATTCAATGCTAACACGTTACTATCAAGGTCAGGAGTGAAGCAATGTCCAAGTCATAAATATGTTACAAACAATCTGACAGATTTTTTTAAAATGTCAATAAATATGAAAGCACCTAAAGTGATATACAGCATTTATTCATTGTCAAATTATAAATTTTATTATTGTTCCGGGCATTAACTTAAAACTTCTTTTCTTTCTTTCAAAAAAAAAAAAAATGTTCCTCAGTGTTGGTGACAACCTTCAATAGCAGGAGGCCATGAACTTTGAAACAGAAATATATAGTCAATCAGGTCAAGGACAGTCATGAGCAAGGTGAGGTAACCAAGGTAACCTCAATGTCACTGCTGGCAGGTGTAGGAAAAACATGAACCTGTTTAGACATGCTGGCGTTGAACACCCTGCCTGAGGAGAAGGGCACAAAGCGAGATCCGAAAGCATGCTCTTGCTCCGCTGGGGAAGGCTCTTCTCCTGCTGCCATCTCTCCCTCCGGACTTTCACTTTCTGTGGTCTCCGCCTGTGCCCTCTTCACCCAAATATCTGAAGATTGACAAGTACAGAGTATATCAAACGAATGTTGGAATGTATGCAGTAACACAGACCCTCTCTTGCTGTTCCATGTTTTGGAACTGCTTGCATATGGCCTTTTACGGTCAGACAGGAGAAACCATAATGCTAGCTTCTCTGAAAGACGTTCTAGCTCACAAAAAAAGGTGTCCAGTATGCAAATGATTATAAGCTAAATCCTGTCATGATGATATAATACATTTTGAGCTTTCCACTACGCAAAGAATAATTAATATGGTAACAGTAGATTGTCAGGACTACAGAATAACAGGATTTTATTAGCACTCAATCATAAAAATCATTTTAAACTGCTTTGCAGAGAGCAACACAGTTCAAGAAATATAAATGAGCAAACTAGTACACACAAATTAAAACCAGCAATTTATAACAATTTCTTTTACATTATACTTTTATTTTTACATGCAACTATTATTCTAGCAGTATGTGACAGCAAAAGGTCAGTCAAAATAGAATTAAATTTTGTTGTATGATATATAAAATGTGTTCCCTAGCTAAATACATGTTAAAACATCTTATTATTTGGTGGGTGTTCTATCTCCTTCAAACATTTCAAACTTGACATGCAAGTATACCTAGATATGCATAGGAATGCTCATCCTCAAAATAAGAAGAAACGCAACACTGACCAGCAGCAGCGGCAGACGCAGCGGCCTCAGGCTCCGAGTACTGATACAGCTGAACTTTAGGCAGGCGCTGGTATCCGGCAGTCAGTGGTATCACTTTTAGAGAAGCTCGGAATGGCTTGTCGGTCACTGTGAACACCCCTGCACAGCAACATCAACTCAAATACTGCTTGACGCAATACAATACAACACAACACTCAATTCAATTCAACAAATTTTTATTACCATCACAGGAATCATGCACAGCCCTCTGTGTCGTATTTCAATAAATAAAAGTATGCAAAATAAAAGACTATTCTTAAAAACTAACGCTTACATACAAAAATATTACATTTTGAGATTCATTCACACTGACCTTATACATCCCTATCACACTCGCATGCCACAGCAAAAAACATAAAAACACACATCGTTACCAATAAATCCATTAAAAATACTATATCAGAAATACAGTAATTATTGCACAACAAACGTATTAAAACGATATCAGTATAGAAACTAGCACAAATCACAGCAAAGGGAAACAATTCAGTTTAAACCAGACCAGCCCAAGGGAGTCAAACATAAAGAGCAAGAGATAAGAGAGAGAAAGAAAGAAACCCAATTTTTTGAGGGGCCGGGTAGCTCATTTGATAAGAGCGTCTTGCTAGTAACCGAAAGGTCGCTGGTTCGAATCCCGGATTGGTCAACGTGTGATCATATTATTTTCCCCTTTACCAACAACTGGCCCGCTGGTGTCAGTATAAATCGGTCCAGTAGTCACCTATATGCGAAAGTGTCGTGTGACTATAATCTACAAACAATAACAACAACCCAATTTTAGTGATCTCATATTGAGCAATTACAGGGGCAGCATTAGGACATTGAAATATCACATTACATACGTACACGAACATTACAAATGACAATAATCAACAATTTTAACATATGTGACACAGGGCTTGCAATGGTCTGGACTTTAAAAAAAGGAAATTGGCTGGGGTCCAGAGGCCGCCTAGGCACTGATAGAGTGTGCAGGGGGATGACTCCTCCCCCCCCCCCTACTTGCCCTCTCCTCTCCCCCATCCTTCCCCCAGCAAATACAAATTATTGTATTTTAATCGTGCTTTTTTGAAACATAACATAACATAGTGAAGGAAAGACTTGCTTGCTTACACACAGCTGAACTCTTGAAGTAGCCTGTCTTCAGCGATGCAAAGCTTACAGTTATTATTCGCCAACTACAAATGTAACTTTAAGCACACACTGGTCCCCAGCTGACAGTCCCTATTCACCAATAAAGTCCAAATATAGTTACAAAATTTTCATACATTCTGATGCACAACCCAAATCTTGAAACAGGGTTTTCACTGGCAATGGTGTAGTTGGTATGTTTGAAGAAATTGGTTTGTTTGTGACTGTAGTTACTCTAAACAGGTTTCTGAGGCGCTTTATTAACACAGATTGGGCATCAGCAACACTGGCTGAAGGTTGAGTGCTGCACACTTGCCTCACAGATTGCTTAGCTTTTTTAGCCTCAGACAGCAAATTCTCCATTGCTCATATTTGATTTTCGACTGGCACACTGTACTAAAGGTTGTTCAATTTTTTTAGATCTTCCTCAAATGTTATCGTAGTGTTACACTCGATGTTGTTATTTCTCTATCAGGAGTTGATTCAGCTCCGACGCTTGAAATCCTGATAAGTGTAATTCAGATTCGTTTATCCACGCAACCCATTCAATCATCAACAAGTCAGGAGTCGTCGTATGAAGTTTTTCCACTTTTATTCAGCACACATCAACAACTGCATACCATCCCTCAATTGCTTTTTCCACTCTACAATTCTCAACTTTTAACTTTCCACTTTTTATAACTTTCTCAACTCTAACACAACAGCTCTCTTTACTTTTCAACTCTCCCATTTTGAAACAGTGCGGCACTTATATAGTCTCTCTCTCTACTCCAGAACAAGCGAGAATACCCTTGCATAAAACACCACAACCAATCAAAAGTAATTTCATCATCACTGTCTCAAGTCACACAACCTTATTTGGGATGGAAGCGTCTCGTGGTTACCACTAGAATTATCCATACGCTTCGATCGATAGTAAACAACCAATTCTAGAAAATTCTCAAATAATATCGACCAACTAAAAACACCAACGTTATACAAAGCTTCTTCTAATAACAACGCAAAATCAGATCAAAGATAAATACACTCTATTACTGCATGCATTGCAAAATAAAACAAAAAGATCTTTCGCGCGCGTCACACACGCAAGCCTACCATTGCACGCGTCTCCAACGTAACACCTAGTCGTTCATCACCCACTTCTTTTTCCATTCCTTCCCACCTCAATGCATTTTCCACGTCTTTATCATCAACTGCCTCGCCACGCTGAAAAAGGTGTCACTTCCATTTTACCATGCGAGCCAAAATCTTTTGAGCCTATATGCCTCTATGTCAAACTATGCTACATGTATGTGAGATACAATACTACATGATGGTGACAACGTGGAAACCACAGGGCCTATGAAAGCACGCCTTACCTGTAATTTTGCCAGCAAAGGCCCAGATGGTGGGGTCTGCAGTGACTGTGTACACCAGCTGTTGAGGCTTGATGGTAGGGGATGTGCAGTGTGGGCTGACTGGAGTGATGCACAAGTAAAAGGAGTATGTGATGCCAGACTGGTAGCCAGTGCAGTTGACACTCTTGCTGCTCAGCTGAGTACCAGGGATGGTGGCTGTGATGGTGCCTTCTCCTGACAGGTTGTACTCCACGATGAACCATGTCTAACAGAAACACGCATTCACAAATGCTTGCACATTATCCACTATTTTCATTATACTGATGTACAACCTCCACCATTTCTGTTGATGATTATGTCGACAAGATGAGGGCAATGAGTTAAAACAATGAAACAGTGGTCTGGTTTTGTTATCAGTCTTGTTTTGTTTCCAAAGCGTATGAAGTCAGAGCTGAACTTGATGGCAAATGTTTGTCTCTTTCCAAAAGTTAGGCTCTTTCACATCTCCACTGCCAGCCAGCCAAATTGTGGATACTTTTATCGCACGAAGATGTTTTTTGAAAAATTTCATTCAGGCGTCTTCTCATGCTTTGGAAAATCAGTCCCTTGATTTACACCAAGCCCAGCTGATACACTGACGAGCTGAGAACACATCCAAATGACCATCTGTATCTATGGCACATTACATTACATGGTTATTGCTTTAGGTCCAGCAGAGTCTTCCGAGCCCAATCAGGACCAGATCTATGGCACATTACATTACATGGTTATTGCTTTAGGTCCAGCAGAGTCTTCCGAGCCCAATCAGGACCAGATCTATGGCACATTACATTACATGGTTATTGCTTTAGGTCCAGCGGACTCTTCCGAGCCAAATCAGGACCAGATCTATGGCACATTACATTACATGGTTATTGCTTTAGGTCCAGCGGACTCTTCCGAGCCAAATCAGGACCAGATCTATGGCACATTACATTACATGGTTATTGCTTTAGGTCCAGCAGACTCTTCCGAGCCAAATCAGGACCAGATCTATGGCACAAATCCACAAATGCTAATCATTGGCAGCAGAGAAGGGGAGACAGATCTTTCCTGTCATTCCCTCATTTGAGGGAGAGCAACTACTAAGGATTTTATCCAAGATGTTATCAAAGGAGTGTCTATCTCTTTAGGCCAGCCACCTTTACACACTCTTTTTGTCTCCCTTGAGGGTAAAGCAGCAAGGCCTGGTAGAAGGTAAACTGGGGGCAAGTGTAGAGGCATAATTATGCCAGAAAGGGTAAAATATCCCATCTGACGTAGGTTTCATGTCGAACAATGAAAACAGAAAGTATTGCACAAAAGCAGTGATGTTGAAATACATTCTGAATATCCAACACAATGAAATAAAAACTAAAAGCGTAAGAAATGCGATACTGGGACACCTGATTATGGGTAAATTTGAAGGTATTTGATTATAGTTGCATTAAACATCAACATGATTGTGTGTCTGAGACTGACTTTCGTAGGTATTGCCCTTCATTTAAACACTCTCCCCTCCACTTCAAAACAAAGCCAATCATATCTCCGGCTCACCTGGAACTGGCTGAGAAGACAGGAGTAAGTGAAGGTCTGCGACTCCTGATGTAGATCAAGGTCGCAGGTGTAGTGGCAGGTGAAAGTAGCGTAGATGTCCACCTCTGTGTCACAGACCTCCTGCTTCACCTCCCACACCAGTGAAACATCCTGTTGCTGGAACACCACCTGTGTCACATGTTCCAAGTAACGTCATAGCATCCACGTTAACAGTATTATTGTCTAATATTAAACAGGCATATATCACATATTCTTACGTTAAGACCTGCGCTGGACTGCAGAAGAGTCTAGGTAAGACCTGACACATCTCCATGTTTGACTGTTGCAAGGGTTTTGTTTTTTTCCACTGCTGGATAGCACAACAGATTGGGATGGTAGTAATATAAGTTAGCATTTTAAAGTTTATTTTAAATGTTATTTCATATCTCTGATGATCATCGCAACATAAATATCCTTGTGCTTCATGATCAGACCAAGGACAATAACACTAATTTGTATTCTTAGATAAAAACTATTAATTAAACAAAACCAGATTGCAATTTCAATTCAAAATGAAACTTACCCATTCGGATCCTGGATTCATGAAAGAATATTCAGCTCCTCGACCAGAAAACTGTGGGTTGCTGATCTTGAACGAGGCTGTATCGTTACCCTGAAGTTTGATTTGAATGTACTTTCTGTAACAGAGAATGTATTGGAAAACAATTCTAAAAACAACACTAATACAGTATTCCTGTAATTCCAACAGATTCAAAGTGAGAAAGAAGAATATTAATAAAATCTGTAAATAAAATTGTAACAGATAACAGCTAAAAATGGTGTAATTACTCCTGTTACAAACAAACAAAATTCTCAACAATCTAAGCTACAATAATTATTTTATAATTTTAATTGTTCTGGGGATCAATATGAAAAAAAGAATGATTAAAACAAACTTCAGAATTTACTTTAATCAATGTTTAAATTTTGACAAACTAAAAAAAAACCCACAACTTTCATGTTGTGACAGGCCTATGAAACACTGGACTGGGTACATAAAAAGGCCATTTACTATCATCATCATCATAACCATCATAACCATCATAACCATCATCATCATCATCATCATCATCATCATCATCAACATCATCATCATCATCATCATCATCATCATCATCTTCATCATCATTTCACTACAACAGGAAGAAGTACTGATTGGTTCCTATACAGCACTATACTGCAGCGTAAGATTGCACAGTAACTCACTTGTCCCTGGCAGTGTAAACTCTGTGTGAAGCAGTCAGTGGCGAGACAATCTTCATCTGCCCTTGCACTTTCTCGGACCAGCCGTCCACAGTGCACTCCACCTGACATGCACATAATCAACCTTCACTTTCATCATGCAACAAGTACATACAGTTGAAAGTTTTGCAACAATGCTAAACACAGGCATAAACTGGTATAAGTAACTAATAAACTTGCCCCTTTCCCTTGTTGTGATGATGAATGCATGCATTCGGTTTGGTTGCAAAAATGTATTTGTGTACGTTAAAGAAACCACATCCCAATGAATATATTCAATTAACGGCTGCACTCAGTTCTTCCAAACATGACTAACTCGAAAAGTTTAATGACGACAGTTTAATAAATATAGAGAGAAAACAAGGCCCTCTTGCACATTATTTCAATCCATCTGCAAAGTTTCCACTGACAGGACAACAACATTTACACTATCTGGACTACAAACACATGGCTAAATATATGTTGTTCTAAAGATCTGGCTACATTTTTTTCAAACTATGTACTACTGTCAATTGTCTGTTCCTACTACTATCAATTGTCTTCACAATTGTTTTCTTGTGGCAATGTGACTGCAGGATTGCATATTAAACAGACAGAATTCCAGCTGCTGGCATAGCGATAAGCACCCATGCTAACATGGTCACCTTTCCTTAGCATATACACTTATTAATAAATAAATAAATAAAATACATTTAAAAATAAATAAACATGTGACTGAAATTCTAACCTCGCTGGTGACGGAAGAGCTGGTGGCCACTTCCAACGGAACGTACACGCTTACATCAGCGCTGACCGAGCCATGCGACTCCTGTGCTGAAATCTGTAATGCTCCCCCTCTCTCCCCTTCAAATACAAAAAAAACAAACATTGTGTTACATGAGGAGGAAGAGAAGAAAAAGGATGAATAGAAGTACAGGTACCTCTTAGATTTTTTTTTTAAAGATTCAGTTTAAATTTTTGATAGTTGTGTAGTTGAGTGCTTTCTCTCCCACTGTCATAAAGCAAGAAGTGACGTTCCGTTGAGGTACTAACACAGATTTAGACACAGAAGAAGAATGTGGATGTGAGGGGTGGAAGCAGGGAGGCGGAGTAACGACAGCAGGAAAAGCAGAAGAAGAAGAAGAAAGAAACAACTGAAGCAGAAATCCTGTTTCTGTTTTAAAAGACACAAAACAAGTTCCATTATGAAACAATGAACACTTCAAGGAGAATGGAGCAAAAGGTTAGAAAAAGGTGCCAAATTCTATTTCATTACTATAGTCTCTTTACAAAAAGGTGCCAAATTCTATTTCATTACTATAGTCTCTTTACAAAAAGGTGCCAAATTCTATTTCATTACTATAGTCTCTTTACAAAAAGGTGCCAAATTCTATTTCATTACTATAGTCTCTTTACAAAAAGGTGCCAAATTCTATTTCATTACTATAGTCTCTTTACAAAAAGGTGCCAAATTCTATTTCATTACTATAGTCTCTTTACAAAAAGGTGCCAAATTCTATTTCATTACTATAGTCTCTTTACAAAAAGGTGCCAAATTCTATTTCATTACTATAGTCTCTTTACAAAAAGGTGCCAAATTCTATTTCATTACTATAGTCTCTTTACAAAAAGGTGCCAAATTCTATTTCATTACTATAGTCTCTTTACAAAAAGGTGCCAAATTCTATTTCATTACTATAGTCTCTTTACAAAAAGGTGCCAAATTCTATTTCATTACTATAGTCTCTTTACAAAAAGGTGCCAAATTCTATTTCATTACTATAAAGTCTCTTTACAAAAAGGTGCCAAATTCCATTTCATTACTATAGTTTCTTTACAAAAAGGTGCCAAATTCTATTTCATTACTATAGTCTCTTTACAAAAAGGTGCCAAATTCTATTTCATTACTATAGTCTCTTTACAAAAAGGTGCCAAATTCTATTTCATTACTATAGTCTCTTTACAAAAAGGTGCCAAATTCTATTTCATTACTATAAAGTCTCTTTACAAAAAGGTGCCAAATTCCATTTCATTACTATAGTTTCTTTACAAAAAGGTGCCAAATTCTATTTCATTACTATAGTCTCTTTACAAAAAGGTGCCAAATTCTATTTCATTACTATAGTCTCTTTACAAAAAGGTGCCAAATTCTATTTCATTACCACCCCTTGGGGTCATGAGCAATCTTGCCACTGTAGATTGTTCTAACCTATAAAGGGAAAAGTGAAAGCCCCAGTTGAAAACCGGTCTTTCCTTTATAGGCATGACCGATTCACTGCGGCAACAGTACCCCCGTTGGAGTGCCGGGGGTTTCAGTATAAATAGTATCCCCACTTTCTGGAAATTTAGTGCTTTAAATTCCCACTGTCGCTGTCTTCCTCATTTGCTCTTTCCCATTCCTGCTCTGTCCTATCACTCTGCTATACTATCTTCTTCTTCGCTAGATCAATGACCTACCTTTTTTCTTGAAAACTCTTCCTGGACAAGACTCCTTGTTTGTGTATGAGGTCTGTTGGATCAGCTTTGGAGTATTGGACGCTTTCTGCCGGGTGGTCAGTAGGGCTTCCTATGATGTTATTATTTAGCAATATAGGCATTTTATATACTGTATGTGTTTTGTTGATAATTTATAATGATGTTTGTATTCTATTTTGTTTTTGTAACCGGGGGTTCGAGTAGTTGAGGTAAAGCCTCAGCCATCCCCTGCGTGGGATGTCTTCATTGTAAAGTGACTGGCCGGTGGAGGGCATTCAATTTTCCCACTTGGGTTGTTTTGGCAGATCTTTTATGCGGATCGGGGGTTGTCCGGTCCTGATTTGGCTCGGAAGAGTCCGCTGGACCTAAAGCAACAATCAATCAAAACTATTTCATTACTACAAAGTCTCTTTACAAAAAGGTGACAAATTCTATTTCATTACTACAAAGTCTCTTTACAAAAAGGTGCCAAATTCTATTTCATTACTACAAGTACAAAGTCTCTTTAGAAAAAGGTGACAAATTATAATTCATTACTACAAAGTCTCTTTAGAAAAAGGTGACAAATTCTATTTCATTACTATAAAGTCTCTTTAGAAAAAGGTGACAAATTCCATTTCATCACTACAAAGTCTCTTTAGAAAAAGATGCAAAATTCTATTTTCGATTACTATAAAGTCTCTTTAGAAAAAGATGCAAAATTCTATTTTCAATTACTATAAAGTCTCTTTAGAAAAAGATGCAAAATTCTATTTTCAATTACTATAAAGTCTCTTTAGAAAAAGATGCAAAATTCTATTTCATTACTATTATTTCTATTAGTCTTATTAGATAGAACACGGACAACTAACTCAGACCTGACTACCTTCCGTTTTTGGCGGAAGATTCTTCAGAATTTTAATGCTTTTTTCCGCCCTTCCGCCTCTGACAACTTTTTTCCGCTGAAGAAATCGAAAATCTTATGCATTCCAATCTAGCCCTTAGCCTGCTGACATGTTTTTCCTGCTCTGTGCTAAAGAAAATTTTGACTTACGATTAAAAACACACATGCCTTATTATATATGCCATTGTTGCTAAACTATTACACCTATATATATAAAAGTATATAACAAATGAAAGGAAGTTGAATAAAGATTCCAAAGAACAGACACAAAAAAGTGTAAGATTGTTGGTTTGTACAATTATGGGATGGAAAGTTAGGGGCATGAGCAAACAAATTAACTCTCACTCAACTGCACACCCATTCTTGAAGTCATACGCAAAGAATTGCAGAATAGAAATAAGATTTATTACCAAAAATTATGAGAACCAAAATGGACTGTAATCAAAGCCTGATAAATACAGAAATAGTCTGTGTAAAAGGCAAATAATATTATTATAGATCTATTTTCACCTACCGTCATTTGCTAAAGATTGTAGGCGGCGATCTTCTTCTTCGTCCGAATCGACGGTAATCCCTCCCTCCAACCTCCGTCAAATAAACATCATCACCCGCATCAAAATCTTCATCCCCACTATTATCAGCAAAGTTTTCTTCCTGAAACATTTGCGCCACCTCTTCTGCCGTGTAGATCTATGTTCTGCGTGCCATGATGGCGACGAACGAGGCGGAAAATTTCGCCTGCAACAAGTGCTTCGAGCCTGCGACGGTGGCTTTTTGTTTGAAAATTACCTCTAAAACAAAAGATTTTTCTTTCCAAAACATTACAGTTGAAGGGAAACAACTTTTGTTTCATAATCATGACCAAGGATTTATTTTATTAACGCTTTTACCTCCCTTCCGTACAACGTACGGATACATCGCATTACGATGGCGCTAGACACCCCGTGTTACGTACGTTGACAGCGCAGCCTAAAGGCTAGTCTTGAATCCGTAAGAGAGATCGTATTTTTTGTACAGAAGGGAGATAACCACTGTGCTGCACTCTTCTGTACTGAAGAACACAAAAGATGTCTTTCTTTCTCAAACATGGCGACGAAGCGCGTGGTTCCCGTTCATGAAACGGACGACGAAGAAACCATTCATGTTGACAAAGATGAGAGTGAGACCGTAAAAAAGAAGAAGAAATATGAAATTATAAGAATTCTTCAGTGATGACTGCCTGTGTGTACAAAGAATTAAACTTACTGTTGGGTTAAAAAAAAAAATGTAAAAAAAAAGTTGTAATGTTATGTTCAAGGATCTTTGTACAAGTGAGAGAGGCATATTATTCAGCGACAAATTTTTCTTCTGCTTTTGTGCTGGATTCTTCCGCTTTTTCCGGAGTGTTCTTCTGTCAAGGCAAAAAGGAGGTAGGCAGGTCTGCTAACTACATGGGCCATAAAATATACAAGGTGGAAAAGTATTCTAGAATTGAAAAACATAAGCTAGCAATGTTTGCTACCTGATGCCATACTAATAATGTACTTCAATAGTTTACCATGTATTGGAGAAAAGGTGACAGAAGAGGAACATGAAAGGTGGGCAGTAGTTGGCGACACTATTGACTGACTCCCCATCTTTAGCGTCAGAGTGGCAGACTGTGTCGTCCCAGCAATAAAATCTCCTGAAACGTAGTTGATTGACACTAATTATAACATTATTACAACGCTAACAATGTGTTACACAATAACACATCTACACAAAACAGTGAAAACAGACTGAAAAGAAAAATAAATAAATAAATGAGAGGAAGAAAGAGAAAGAAAAAAATTAAAACAGGTTAACAGTTGGCTTGTAGCTCCTGACGAAATGCTTTAGCTAAATACCTGTATGCAGAACCTTTTAATCTGCCTTGTTTTATCTCCTTCAACATTTTTTACTTGTCTTCCCAAAAGTGTTCAAAACATGACAGAAGGAAAGATCAAAGTTGCCATGACAATGAATACACGCCTTTGTGTTTAGGAGTCAAGATGATGGCAGGTCTGAAGCAGGCGACATGCAACATGAGTGGAGTGTATGGTAGGCTGGTCAACATCTCCACCCCCTTCACCTTCACGCACAGCTGCCGTGGAGACAGCCACCCATCTTCTGACGCCTGGTAGACATAGGAAAACTGCACACAATCCATGCTTTTTCAAACGGCCACACAGCTGAATTCTACTTGCCACTGTGGCCAAAAACAACACTCCCACACACTGGTAACTATGTCATTCCACCCTTGCCTATCTATCTTCCATTGAAAGCCAACTACTGTGGGGGATTCCAGAAAGTACTCTAATACCCTGATAAAGTTCTATTTCATGCAACATTTACCAAACAATCTTCTACCACAGGCCAACTCCTGTGTGCGACCCCACCACTTTTTTTTTCTTTTTTGGCACTGTTGATAGAATTTTTTGTTCTTAACGCAAGTTTGCAAAGTTTGCTCAACTTTCAATTTTTCGGCTTGAGGTCTAATAATGATTTTGCAGCAAAAGTCTTTATAACAACATTTCTCCATAATGAATAACGTATGCACAGATATCAGGCTAAATGGCCTAAAGACTACAGCATTGTGGTCTCCATTTTCAATCTGTCAAACCCACCAACAAAATAGTTTAGCTTAGGGTGGGCGTCTCGGGCGGTTTGAGTTAGATCCTGTAGCGGCCAGCGCCTTGATCCTTAGGCTAAGGCGCCTTACAAATGACGAACATTATTATTATTATTATGAAGGCTCGAGGAGTTCTGACAAAAAATTACATAGGCACAAAATTTCAATCACAGTTCTACAATGTCTCCGTTGATGTTCACAGACTTAGCATACGCGGGCGGCACACCTTTCTTTCAGTAGGTCAACAATACTCGCGAAATGTACAGCATAAGAGTTGCTTGCTAAAGTTGTAGCTTATAACAGTGAAGCAGTATTAGTGGGCGGCGCACCTCTCTGTCAATAAGACGACATAAAAATGTGGATTTGTACTTGGAAAAAAAATATTCTCGTGATTTTTTCTCTCTTAATTTTTTTTTCTCTCGGAAATTTTTTTATTTTTACTCGGAAAATCACGGATTTGCGGAGAGTTCTGCAGCCTGATAACAACTTCATAGATCCCCAGCTCCTTATAGAAAGCTTTTGGCCCAAAGCTCTTCCCAAAAAATACCATGCATTATAAAGAGTCGAATGCTCTGTAGAAGGACAAAATAACAAAATACGCAAACACGAGAGCCAGCAGTGTTGGTTTGTCAGTCGTCGATGTACTGATGTCACTTCCATCATCATGATGTAAGTCATGATGGAACGCAGATCTAAATATCGTCACATCCCCCTCTGTCAAGTTTGTTTTTATTTTGGTAGACTAGTGGCACATACTGTCAAGCAGTCAGTGTCTCAAAGAGTCAAAAAATGGTAACTTCACCAATTACCAAAATAAGTGTACAGGGTACAGAGGAACTGTCAAAAATCTTGCTTGGGGATTCGCACAGATTTCTTTACAGTGCAACCACTGTGGGTATGGTATGTTCCTAGAGCATCTTGAGAGATCGCGGACCCTCTCGGCACTGGGACATCAGTACAGGAGCTTGGTGCAGGAATGTCAGGATCAACATCGGCGCAGAGTCAGCAATCAGAACTGGGCTTGTCGCTTGTTGCGCCACTGGTATTGGCGATGACGGTCGACGTCGGATATGTCACCTATTACATCGGAATGAGGCAGTAGGTGTCTGCATGACATTTGATCGTGGCGCACACAGGCTAAGCATCACTGCAAACTGTTTCCAACCCTTCTCCCCCTCTCTTCAGAAAAGGACTGGGTCACTCCCATCACCATGGAGTAAGTCATGACGGAACAAAGATCTAAATATCGTCACTAAGAGAAAACACAGTCTCACAGACCTTCATATGAAGAACAACATCATTGGGTCCAGGTTTGAGTTCCACACTTCCGACTGAGAAGCAAGAAGTGTAATCCACTTTTAGGGGCGTGTTTGATGCCTCTGCTCCAATCGGTGTGCTGTCAAAAAAGCTTCATTATAACTTAATGTTAATTAAACTTGAATATGGATTTGTTATGCAATCAAAACAGTGGAAGGTCTATTTCAACAATGGATCTATGTTTTAAAACAGAAGTGCATATAAATGACTTATTATTATAATGAAATGACTTTGGACTGGTCACTGAAAGTAATCAGTAGTGGGGTAGAGTGGGTGAGGGGGGAAAAGGGATGTCTGGTTTCAGTGCCTCATGGTTTTCTCTCTACAGCAAAAATGATACACAACACACCTAAAGTAGTCCCTATCCTATCCTATCCTATCCTATCCTATCCTATCCTATCCTATCCCGTAACTCAAATGTCGTTGGGACTCCACAGATGATTGTTTAACCAACGTACCACTTTTCTCTGTCCTCAACAACCCTCATGGCTTTGCTCAATGTTAATCCAGTCTACTCTCAATAGTTGTCCTCCCATCTCTTCTTCTGCCTCCTTGCACAGTGCCTTGCAGGATGGTATTTGCTAGGCCTGATGCTCTGGTGAGGTGGCCATACCTTCTGAGTTTCTGTTTCTTCACCACTGTGAGCATGTCATAGTGTTGTTCAATGGCTTGTGCTGTGTATAGGAAATGCCCCGAAGTCTTCTGTAGCACCTCATCTCCATGCTTTGTATTCTTCATTGTAGATCTGCTGTGAGGGTCCATGTTTCGCAAGAGTATAGGAAGACGGAGATGACAAGGGAGTGCAGCAGTCTTACATTTCTAAATGGGCTTCAACCTTGACAGGGCAGCAGTTGTTTGTGCTATCCTGGAGAGGACTTCCTGTCGGGACCCATTGTCTGATGCAGTTGCTCCTAAATATTTGAAGCTGTGCACAGTGTTGAGGGATTGGCCTTGGACTTGGATGTCTGTGTGGTTGCCATTGGTGTTGTTGTCATCATTTGGGTTTCCTTGCACTAATTTCCATTCCAAAAGCTCTGGAGGTGGTGTCAAACCTCTGTACCAGCTGTTCAAGTTCTTGTTCCTCTCCAACCAATCCATCAATGTCATCCTCAAAACAAAGGTTGGAGATTGCTCTACTCCATATGCTGACTGTGCCTTCGTGATCTGCAAGGGCATCTGACTTGATGTGCTCCAGAACGATATTGAAGAGTGACTGAGAGAAAAAGGCATACTTGGCGCACACCGATTGTTGTTCTAAACCAGTTCCCGATGGTGCTGTTGTGGAGAACTGCACTGGTAGCCTTGTCATACAGGCTTTTGATGACTTTAATAATGTTAGGACTGATGTTGTACACTCTCATAGTTGTCTGCAAAGCTGCATGCCAGACTCGGTCAAACGCTTTCTTGAAGTCTGTTACGTTGAAACGCGAATGGTAGTACGTCGGAAACGCGCACGATAGATCTAATCGTTTCGATTTGCAAAGTATTCAATAATGGAGTTTATTTACCTTTGATTTGAGTTTGCATTGTTGTTAGGAGAGGCTTTGTATAACGTTGATAATTTTCGTTAGTCGATATCGTTGTAGAATTTTCTGGATCTGCGTGTTTACTCTTGATAGAAATTTCCCGATACATGTCGAAGCAAGAGGTCGTTCCGGAAGATATAAAATTGTGTGCCGCACTGTTGTGAGAGAGAGATTGTTGTTGATAGTGAAGCTGGAAAGTAAATTTGGAAGTTGTTGAGTTGAATTGAGAATTGTATGCAGTTGTTGATGTATGCTGAATAAAAGTGGAAAACTTCATACGTCGACTTTGTGACTTGTATGCTGATTGAGCGGGCTGCGTGAATAAACGAATCTGAGTTACACAACTATCAGGAATTCAAGCATCGGGGCTGAATCAGATACTGATAGAAAACTCCATCATCAAACCGAGTGTAACATTTTGGGGGTCAAGCCGCGATTCACGCCCTAGCCAAGGGTTCAACTGCTACAACAAGCGAGTCAACGTTACGAGAGGCAGTCATCGAGGGTAGCCGCCAACGAGTTGCGTCGAGAGGGGCCAACATACTGGGACTACATCACCGATAGGTTCGGGTTGACTGCAAGGGCGTGTAGTCGCTGAAGAGTTGCTTCGTGAGCGAACAACAGATCGGGACTCCGTGGCTGCCGCATGACTACGTCGAAGGACAGTCTCGGAGCTACATCGCCAGTGTTACAGAGAGCGGCGAACGGACGTCGCGTCTATTTCAGCACAGGAGCGTGTACATCAACACCAGCGTGGTGCAGCGTCGCATACGACGAGGACAGCGGTGCCTGCGTCAGCGAAGGCGACTAGTGACAAGCATCAGCGCTACTGCAGAAAGCGTGCTGTTCTAGAACAGTCTAGAAGGGTGCAGCACAGAAAAGAACTTTCCAGAAAAAGAACTTTCCAGAAAAAAAAAAACTTTCCAGAAAAGAACTTTCTAGAAAAGAACTTTCCAGAAGCATCAAGATGGCTGACTTCTGGCAGAAAGGGATTCAACTGAATCTAAAAGGCAAGCAGCTGACGGAGTACGTCAAATCACAGGAGAGAATACAAGAACGAGAATTAGAAGAGCAGCGTCGCCGCGAAGAGAGAGAATTAGAAGAGAAGCATCTAGAAAAGGAAGAGCAGCGTCGCCGCGAAGAACGAGAATTAGAAGAGAAGCGTCTAGAAATAGAGGAGCAACGTCGCCGTGAAGAAAGAGAAGAGCAGCGGCAAGAAAGAGAAGCTGAGCGTCAGCACCAGCTAGAGTTGGCGCGTATCCAAAACAATCAGCATGCGCCACAAGTCATCAGCGACCACATGGCTCCAAAATTGCCAGCGTTTGTCGACGGGAAGGACCAGATTGACAGTTATTTGGCGAGATTTGAAAGGTTTGCCAAAAGCTCTAACTGGCAACCTCAAGACTGGGCGGTTCGACTAAGTGCACTTCTGACGGGGCAAGCACTCGACGTCTACACCAGATTGTCGGACGATGACGCTAAAGACTACGACGTCTTGAAAGAGGCCCTATTGCAGTGCTACAACTTTACAGAGAAGGGCTACCGTAAACGCTTCCGTGAATGCCGGCCTATGTCAGACGAGACGCCAAAGCAGTTTGTGGAGCGCCTGTCGTCATATCTACACAAGTGGGTGGAGTTATCAGGCGAAAGGAAGTCTTACGACAGTCTCCATGACCTGATCGTGAAGGAACAATTTCTCAATGCCTGTCACAAGGACCTCGCGATCCACTTGGAAATACAAAAGTTGCAGACGCTAAAAGACGTTGCTGAGGCTGCTGAAAGATATCTCATCGCTCATGAGAAAACGTTGGGGCCACCCAGCGCGACGAAACACTTTCAGAAGACGGCAAGCCATGGGAACCAGATCCAGGGGAGCCAGACGAGCCAGAGACACACTGACTCCACGCCTCCTCCCAGGGAAGGGCATTCAAGAGGCTGTTTCACCTGCAACGCTACAGACCACAGAGCGGCTAACTGTCCTCAAAACAAAAGTAGCGGACAGCGGAGCAGTATGGACAATGCAGCGGCGGGCAACCGGCAGAGGCGGTTCTCCAATCAACGGCAAACCAGTAGATCTGACCATCAAGTGTGCGGCGGGAGCGTCATTCTTCCGAGTGAGACCAAGCGCACAGCTACTCCTGCGGACGTGCAAGAGTGCATAACCGATGGCCAACTTCTCCTTGCCAACGGGAAATCCATCCCCGTCGTCGCCAGCGCAGCTATGACCGTCCAGAACATGCCTGTTTCCAAGGGACGCGTCGGAAATCATGAAGTGACTGTTTTAAGAGACTCTGGCTGCAGTGGGGTCATCATCAAAGAAGACCTAATCGCTAAAGAACAGTTCACTGGCGATTTTAAATGGACACTCATGGCCGACAGCAAATGTGTGAGAGCGCCAGTTGCGAAGATTCAAGTCAGCACCCCTTTCTACATAGGCGAAGTCGAAGCGGTTTGCCTGAAGAAGCCGCTGTATGATTTGATGATCGGGAATATCGACGGCGCGAGACGACCCGACGACCCCGATCCAGAATGGAGTCCTGCCTCAACCCAACACGTCGAAGTTGTGGAGGAGGATCCATTGCCGTTTCCCGATGGAGACCTTACAGAGCTGCTGCGGGACAATGTGGTTACTCCGGCTCAGCCCTGCCGACCAGAGATCGTCGGTGCTGTTACTACCAGGGCCCAGGCCAAGAGAGACAAGATGTCTACGCCACTGAAGGTCGCCGACAACTCCAAAGCTGCCATCGTGGACAGAGATAAGCTGATCCAGCTCCAGGAAGCTGATAGTACTTTAAACAAGTACAGGAACCGCCAAGACCACGTGACCAAAGGCAGTGGTACGGTCTATTTTGAGGTGAAGGCCAAGATCCTGTACCGAATCTTCCAGCACCCGAGGGTCAACGGAGGGAAACCACTACGTCAAGTCTTGGTGCCGTTACCCCTAAGGCGCCAGGTGATGGAAGTAGCGCATGACTCAATCATGGGAGGTCACCTAGGCATCAAGAAGACGTCAGACAGAATCCAGGCGGTATTCTACTGGCCAGGACTTCATGCGGACGTCAGCCGGTTCTGCCGATCATGTGACATTTGCCAGAAGACCATACCTCGAGGAAGGGTCCCGAAAGTGCCTATGCAGAGGATGCCTCTGATCGACCGACCTTTCAAGAGGGTGGCCTTAGACTTAATCGGCGAAATAAGACCTCCAAGTGAAGAAGGTCATCGATGGGTACTGACTTTAGTGGACTATGCGACTCGGTACCCAGAAGCAGTGCCACTGAAGAAGATTGACACTGAAACTGTAGCAGAGGCACTAGTGGACATGTTCAGCAGACTTGGAGTGCCTGAAGAAATTCTGACAGACCTCTGGACGCAGTTCGTCTCTGACTGCATGAAGGAGGTCAACAGACTGCTGAGCATCCGGCATTTAACTACGACACCCTACCATCCAATGTGCAACGGGCTCGTCGAAAAGTTCAATGCTACGCTGAAGTCCACCCTGAAGAAACTGTGCAGCGAGCAGCCCAAACAATGGCATCGCTATATCAACGCCTTACTTTTCGCCTACAGAGAAGTGCCGCAGGAGTCCACCGGCTTTTCTCCGTTCGAGCTGCTGTACGGAAGAACCATCCGAGGGCCGATGCACATCCTGAAAGAACTGTGGACGAAGGAAGTGGACACCCCAGAGGTGAAGAACAGTTACCAGTACGTGTTTGAGCTACGAGATAAGCTGGAGCAGACATTCGAGATAGCCAGAGAAAACCTGAAGAAGTCCCAGGACTGTGGAAAGCACTACTATGATCGTAGGGCTGTGAACAGGAAGTTCAAACCTGGCAACAAAGTGCTGGTGCTGCTACCTACCGACCACAATAAGTTGCTGATGCAGTGGAAAGGCCCGTACGAAGTGGAGACCGTGGTGGGGATCAACGACTATAAGGTGAAGGTCGGCCAGCATTCCAAGATATACCACGCCAACCTCCTTAAGCTGTACGTGGAAAGGCCATCAGAGACTGTGCACGCAGCTACAGCAGCTGTGACCGACGACAGCTTTGACAGCGAAGAACTGTTGGAACTGGGAGACTTCCACAGCAAAGAAGGCATCAATGACGTTAAGCTAGGACCAGGCTTGACGGAAGGTCAAAAGTTGGAGCTCAAGGACCTTATGGGCGAATTTCCCCATAGCTTCAGCGATGTCCCAGGCTCTACGACTTTGGTCGAACATGAAGTCCACACCCAGACCTGGAAGGAGCATCTGCAGACCTTGAGGGAGCTGTTCCACCGTCTCGCAGAAGCCAACCTGACCGTGAGACCCAGCGAATGCATTCTGGGAGCTGACAACGTCGACTGCGTCAGACATCCGGCGGAAGAAAAAGACAACGGAGGATGCACTGACTCCAGGAAAGCCCACGTGATCGTCGTCTTTGACCCTGGGCCGATGACAACCGCAACTGACGAGGGCGTCGTTTCCTTGCGGATGAAAAAAAACAAAACATTGACCGTGTAGATAAACTGTGAACATTGATAGTACCCAGAAAGACTTGCAGATGAGAAACATTGACTCTGTGTGAATGAATTGTGAACATTGACAATATCCAAACAGATTTGGAGATGAAAACCATTGACTCTGTGTGAATGAACTGAGAACGTTGATAGTGTTCAGACAGTCTGAAATAAGTTTTAATTCTGAACTTTGTTTGTGCATTACGTTTCAACGTTGTTGAAAGAAATTGGGTAAATTTCTTCTTGAGTCGGGGGTTATGTTACGTTGAAACGCGAATGGTAGTACGTCGGAAACGCGCACGATAGATCTAATCGTTTCGATTTGCAAAGTATTCAATAATGGAGTTTATTTACCTTTGATTTGAGTTTGCATTGTTGTTAGGAGAGGCTTTGTATAACGTTGATAATTTTCGTTAGTCGATATCGTTGTAGAATTTTCTGGATCTGCGTGTTTACTCTTGATAGAAATTTCCCGATACATGTCGAAGCAAGAGGTCGTTCCGGAAGATATAAAATTGTGTGCCGCACTGTTGTGAGAGAGAGATTGTTGTTGATAGTGAAGCTGGAAAGTAAATTTGGAAGTTGTTGAGTTGAATTGAGAATTGTATGCAGTTGTTGATGTATGCTGAATAAAAGTGGAAAACTTCATACGTCGACTTTGTGACTTGTATGCTGATTGAGCGGGCTGCGTGAATAAACGAATCTGAGTTACACAACTATCAGGAATTCAAGCATCGGGGCTGAATCAGATACTGATAGAAAACTCCATCATCAAACCGAGTGTAACAAAGTCTACAAACACATGATATAGATGATGTTGGTGCTGTAGGTATTTCTCGCAGATTATTATGAGGTTGAAAATCTGCTCAGTGGTACTTCGCCCTGCCCTGAATCCTGCTTGTTCTTCAGCTATGATTTGTTCAGCTTGGGGTTTCAACCTGTTGAGTATTATTTTCAGGAGGACTTTGCTGGTATGGCTAATGTGGCTGATGATGCGGTAGTTTTGACACTCCTGAAGGTTGCTATTTTTGGGAAGAGTGATGACAAATGACTGGGTCTATGTTGTAGGTCACTCCCCACTCTGCCAGATATTGTTACAGAAAATGGCAAGGGTGTCAATCATCGCTTCTCCTCCCTGCTTGAAGCAGCTTTGCGGGTATGTTGTCCACTCCTGCTGACTTCCCCTTCTTCAGTGACTGCACTGCTGCCTCAACTTCTACTCGGAGAATTGAGAGGATTTCTTCTTCTCTGTTCTGGGGACATGCTAGAACTGATGGGTCTCCATTTGGTGTGTAGTTATAAAGGTCAGAGCAGTACTCTGTCCATCCTATCCAAGACTTCTTGTTTTTCCATAAGGCACAAGTCAGACTTGCTTTGGATCGTGGAGACCTTGGGCTGTTTAACACTTGTCAGTCTCTTCAGTCTGGTAGGTCTTCTTGCTATTGTTCTTGTTCAGATTGTTCTCTATTTTCTGGCATGGATCTTCTATCTAGTTTTCCTTTGCTGTGCACATGCCTCTTCGGATGTCACTGTTGATTTTTCAGTAGGTGTCAGTTCCCTATGAGGTGTTCTTTTTCCTTTTCATCTTTCTTCGTTTGTCACACAGGTCCAAAAGTTCGTGTGACCCATTGTTTCTTCTGTGGGCGGTGCTTGCCAAGGATCTCAACGGTGTCATCTGTCACTGCTGGGATGAAGGTGGTGGTCATTGTGTTGACATCTACTTCACCAGCTCCCAGAATGAGTAGTAGTGCAAATTTTCCTCCAATTGGGGCTTGGAATATTTCTGCCACCTCTGGATCTTGCAGTTTGTCCAGGTCGAACTTCAGCCTGGTGCACTTTGCTGTGTTTACTCTCTCTTTAAGTGGAGCAAGAAAGACAACAGCAAGAGATTGTGGTCACTTCAGATTTGGAAAAGTGCGAGTGTAGCCAATGTTGACGCTTGATCTGAAGCGATTCTTGACCATCATGTAGTCAATCTAGTTGTGATGTGATACTTCCCTGCTGGGACTGTGCCAAGTCCATTGTCTGGATTTTTGTGAGAACCAAGAGTGTTTGCCAGAATCAGAATGTTGCATTTGGCAAACCCCAAAAGTCTCAGACCTTTGTCATTTGTCTTGTTGTTGCAGTGGGGTCCACATGTGTCTGCCCAGTTGCGGTATGCATCTTGGCCAACCTTGGCGTTCCAGTCGCCTTCCACTATGACTATGTCCTTCTTCGGCACTTGGCAGATGTTCAAAGAAATCTTCGACTTCAATGTCATCATAGTCTGGTGTTAAGGCATAGGCCAGGATGATTTTGAAAGGGGCTGCTCTCAAACGGATGGTAATGAGTCTACTGGAGACTGGGCTGCAACCCATGACAGTGGCCAGAATGTCTTTGTGGACCAGGAGTCCAACGCCGTGTTCATCTCTCCCACTGAAATAAAGCTTGTGGCCTTTGTCAGTCATTGTTTCACCTAGGCCTTTCCAGCCAGTTCGCTAATACATAAAATGTTCCATCAATAGTGGTCCAGCTCGTGGTCCAGTTCTTCTAATTTTCCCTCCGCAGTTAGGGTCCTGACATTCCAGGTTCCTATAACGATGTTGTCTCTCAAGTGGATCTTGCTAAATCCTAAGTAACTCACTTATCACCTCAGTCCTGGTGGCGTTGTCCCTGGTGACTCGGGTGACGACCGATCCGGAATAGAGTGAGCAGTTCTTTTCATCATACGGTGTGTCTTGGGCATGAAAGACCTGGTTGGGCCCAATCCTCCACAAGTACAGTGTGACTTGCCTTGACCTTGAGCTAGTGGTCGTTGAACCTATAGTAACGTGAGGTTCCTCCGCCCTGGCTGGTTACTTCTGTTTAGAAGACTTTCACCCAGTGATGCCATGCTGACATGACCCCCTGTTAGTCGCCTTTGACGACATGCCAGGAAATGTTGGGTCTATTTTATTCAGTGCCCGAACCCACAGGGCTGTAGTCAGTAACCACCAAACTACACCAAAGTCTAACAACCATCACTACCACAACACACACAAAAACAACAACAAACAAAACAATGACAATAACAAAGACAGCAACATGACCATGCTAACATAACAAAGACAGCAGCAACAGCAAGGAGAAAAACGATGATGACAGCCAACCTGTCTGTGCGTTTGAGCAACTCTTGCATGTTTTCACAGGTGATTCCTGCGACCACTACCCTCCCTTGTCTGCGTTCATACAGTGCTCGCGTTTCAATCGTTGCAGGAAACGATCGTCGAAGAGCTCTGCACGGCGGAAGTTTCCCTACGTCAAGGGGGACGGAATGTGGCAAACCACTGGATGCTGCTGAGTCACCCTACAAATAGACAAATAAATAAATAATCTAGAGTGCCAACAATGTTTGGAGTATATGAACATATCACCTCTGCATTAGACTAAGTAGGACACACCAAACTCGCTAGAGTTTTTTGTTAACATATGACCCTTACTCAGTTATATAGCGTGCATTGGTCTTGTTATTTAAATTGCCTGAGTCAATGTTGGCTCTAATGCATTGATAGTCAAGCAGGCGTGTCCTAATATAATGGAAAAACGTCTCTCTACTTTCTCTTACAAAATCGGCCTCATGTCTGTCCCTCTGATACCTAAAAGATCCTTACTAACATACAACAGGACCACTGTCTGACACCAGCTAGGTTTTCCACCTGCCTAAATCTACTGAGTCACAGCTGTATGTCATTTGTCCATTCACTTCTGTCATATCATCAGGCTCCATACTTTTCAACCCACTCTTGCTGTCAATCAGTATGCTCCACTAGCGTCCAGAAATATAAACGTCAAACTAAAAATAACATCTTCTTATCCACAGGTACAGGTCTCTCACCAATTCTCTCATACATGATGCTAAACATGACAACACAAGACTGCATTCAACTTGTGACAACACAGACTACACTCAACTTTTAACAACACAGACTGCATTAAACTTTTGACAACACAGACTGCATTTAACTTTAGACAACACAGCTGCATTCAACTTTTGACAACACAGACTGCATTTTACTTTTGACAACACAGACTGCATTCAACTTTTGACAACACAGACTGCATTCAACTTTTGAAAACACAAGACTACACTCAACTTTTGACAAAACAGACTGCATTCAACTTCTACAACATTACTATTATTATAATGAAAACAACAGGTAAACCGCACCTGGTCTTCGGGTCCAGCAGCGGGAGAGAGAGCAAGCTGTATGGAATGACAGACTATAGATTGTGGGAAATTGTTGACCAGCGTGACTGTGATGGCCACCTCTTCATCCGCTTTCACAGTCAGTTTGTTCAAACTCAGCCGTGACACTTGCAATAGACTACCTCCTTCCAGCTGCAAGCCTTCCACTGCAACAGGTTTATATTTTTGACTGTACAAGCCACCAGCCATGCCTAAAATAACTAAGACTAACGGGCCAATATTAAATGTGGTTTACAAATTACCCAGTATTACAGAACACTTCATCTTTTTCTTTTCTCGCCACTCCTTCTTAGACATTTTTTATTATAAGTTTCTTATTTTAAAACTTAATTTACTCAGTCAAACATCTAACATAACATTAAACACAACCTAACCTTGCTCATATGCTGCCATGGCATCTTTGAAGTACTGCTGGCGATCAGAATTCTTCAGGTGACTACTGCAGGCAACTCGGCTAGCTGTTATCAAAAACCTGTAAGGCACACACAAAACATGTTCATCATATCGTCACCATCATCTACAATGAAGAAAAATAAACGTTTTTTATTTTTATATTATGCTTCCCTCGCCCATCCCAAATCAAAACAATGAATTGTTGAGCCTGGCAATTCAAGTCCATAATAACTACAGTCAGAAAAGGTTCCCGGATTGTATTCATGCAGATGCAGAATGAAATAACAACAAAACACAACAACTGCAATAAAACAAACAAAATTAAACAACAAAGATACATTTTTTTTCTCATTACTATAATTTTGTGTGTGCGTGTGCGTGTGTGGTGGGGGAAGGACAGGAGTGGAGGGGAAAGGGGGATAGGGGATTAGAGAGGAATGTACACATGTATCAGACTCAACAAGCACCTTTTTGTGTGGCCCATCTGTTTCTGGCAGTCCGCAAGCTCTCTCATGGTGGCGTCAGCTAACGCGTACCAAGCCTCTTGCTTGTACATCTTCACAGCATCCAGAAGGAAGGCCTCTGCTTTGTGCGCTTCCCCAATATTCCTGCACACACAGATGGGCTAATTCATCAGGGTTTTTGAAACACAGCCTATATCCATACTATCAATACTGGTCATGTCCTGACGTTCAATTGCAAAGTGATAACTTATAAAAAGTATCATATATATACTGTTAGAGCACGATGCTTTTATCTGCCAAACACATGTGCATACATTATCAATATTAATTGTACAAAGATGGTCAATCTCTCACAAGTAAAAATGTGGAGAAATATTACAAACTACTACATGACACATAATAAAATAAAAGCTCCTTTACTCACATGTAGAAGCTGGCCAGTTCTCTTCCAATTGCACGTGCAGACCTGAAACGGCTAATATGTTTGTATGTCCCCATGGCTAGCTCACACATTTCCTGCAAGGTGAAACAATTACTTGACATAACATATTATTAGACATAAGGTTTGATACATGATTATAAATACAAGCAAAGCAAGTTTAAACTGCAAATCCATGGACTCATAATTGAAAGGCTAATTTGCTAAACAAATGTCACTCATAAATAAACCAGATTTGCATGCCCAAAAAAAAAGGAACAAATTTAGCTCCTATGGATTTGTAACTTCATGCTTTGAGATCGAATTATTTCATAATTCTTATTAAATTATACCCACGCTGCTAAAAACTTAGTTCTCTCCAATCTTCAGATGACAAACTTTGTCTTACTTGTTTTGCAACATTCACTGGCTCTTAATACCAAAGTCATCAACATTTTATCTTTTAATTTACGTTATCTTTATGTACAAATAAAAGTTCAGTGCACAATGTTTACCAAATAGTGTTTCTTGAAGGCCTCAGGTGAAGACAAGGCTTCATGCAGTGTGTCAACTGGTCGCACATCACCAACAGCTTCTGAGAGACAAAGTAAAAATGATATTAGATGAATAATTGTAAGTTTGTAAAATCAGAGGTCTTCATCTTTATTTCTTCACTTTTCTCTCTCTTCATAAAGCATACAAAAGTGAAAAATACCATCTTGTACAACAGAAACAACTATAACATAACATGCTGATTGAACGAAAATATAAATTCTTACTAGAAGTTTGAATGATGATAATGATGATAATAATGATAATGATGATGATGACTATGACGATGATGATGATGATGAAGAAGATGATGGTGATGATGACTTACAGATAGATTCTGCTAGTGCTATACTATGGACAGATGACATGCAGCTTCTTCACCAAGCCCCTCTTTCGCTCTCTTCTTCCACAATACTTTACAGCAACAAACTGCACATCCTTCATCTCTGTTTTAAAGGCCAATAATTTTTACCTTGATCATTGGATAGGGCCATTCCGGCCTTGAGATCCAAAACATGGTGCAGTTGTTGTGATGTGGGCTCCATGCCTGGCATGAGGCTGCACAACTCTCCTAGTTCTTTTAGCTGCAATCACACAACACAAACAATTGTACTGTGGATCAAACGACATACCCACCAACAGCAGAACTATTCATCTGAATCATTTTTGTGCATTTTCAATAGTTTTCCAAATAACGTATTGAAACCAAATGATGCATTCTGCCTGGGGTTTCAACAACAAAAAAAAATTCTTCAGTTCTTATAAGCCACCTCAGACACATATAGAGTAGATGATATGACCAACATTAACCTAAGTATCGACCAAAGCTTACCTTCCCACGCACGTGGTCCCAGAGATGGGCAGTGTACATAGAGCACTTGTCCACCTGCCCTATCTGGTGTTTCTGGCATGCAGCCAATACCTCCATCCCACTAAGCACCACCCAACACTGCAGTCCTCCTTCTGCTATTGTCACCTGTACAACATTATAATATAAAACACAACCTATAAAGTAGTGCTAAAACCTATCAAAAGTTTCAGCAAAAACTTAATGTTAAAAATCTTGAGGTGGTAAAAATGTAATGTTCAATGTAGATAATGTTTTCTTCAAGCATTTTTGTTTTACTTTGGCTAACCATCTTTTCTCTTCTAATACACACAACTTTGATTTACTATAAGACTTGAAATGAACGGTTTGAGAGGGGGAAAAATAGAACAGATACCATTACACAGACAACAGTAAATAAAATGTCAACATTTAACATGAAAACTAAAAATTTACCTCCAGTGACTGCATCTGAATAATGGCATTTCTCAAGAAATAAAATGCTCTTTCTGCAACTTCATATGTTCGTCCCATGGTGAACAACAGGGCTGCCTGGCGACAGAACACGTAATTCCTGAACTCCAGGAGTGAGATCATCGTCCTTTTGACTCGATCGCGAAGGTCAAGGTCGATCGGTTTGGCCAGTGACAGTCCCGTCCAGCTGGTGCAGGGTTGAAGTAAGGGAGACAACCACTTGACAGCATCTGCTCAACACAGCAATGAAAATATTGTTTTTTTAAATGCACATTTTCCACCTGGCTTCTGAGTACAGAAGGATGCTGCAATACAATATGAAATAATAGGAAATGTTGATCTTGGAGCTGACCTTATACCTTAAAAAGTACACCATCAAAGTGTTGAAATTGGTATTCTGCTTTCTGAACTAAAGAACTGTAGCAGTATGAAGTAACCCTGCTGCATCTAGATCCAATAGACAGACTAGCAAAACCCATTAACAGACAAAACAAAATAAAATAGGCTGGCTAACAAAACAAAACAATACAAAACCTACTAGACTTACCGCCACTGGCATGATTAGCTACAAACTGATCAAACATGGCATCCAGTTCATCGTACTGTATGAGAGCATCCTCTTTCAACCCAAGTACCTCCAGCATGAATCCTAGCTCTTCCTGCAACACATTCACAAAGAGATTCCCATCTGGATTGATCTAGTGTTACAGAGAAATTACTACACTACAATAAAGTAAACGTTATTTGTTTTATAGGCAGTTCCAAATGTTTCCACGTTTGGGGTTGGTTGTTGATACAGATACACACCATCCACATTTTTGCAAATTACACAAATTGTGCCATAAAAATTTAATTGCAAATTCAAACTTACATGTCTGATGTTCTACTACAGAAAAATACCTGCCTTGACCTTGAAGTGAAGCATTTCATTCACTGATCGTTTTCGGGGTCTCATGGGTATACACAATCTTACCAAGTTTGGTTGTGATAGCTGAACTAAGCTCTGAGTACTTCGCCACTTTAAAGTTTTTGCACAGAAATATGGCCGGTCAAAGACAGACAGATATTTTTTTCTATATCATTTTTGGATTATTTAGGAATCATCTAGCAGAGATTTGCAAAAATCTTTTTAAAAATGGCATGGCGAAGGGTGGGGGAGGGGAAGGGGGAGTACATAGACTCAAATTGCAATGTATGTGAATCAAAAAAGCAACTATAATCGTTTCTCACCTAAAATCTCTTGTACAAATAAAATTGCACGTATTACAGAAAAAGTATGGGCCCTGCAAATAAAGGTTATCATAATTTATCCAAAATGTTTTCTGTAGAATAAAATCTCAAACGACAATATATTCAACATTACCTGGACGGCAAAGTAATCAAAGTACGACCAGCCAGGCTCGTTACGTTTTTCACGCAGGCTGCGCATGTTTTCCTCATATTTGTTGAGGTGTCGATTGTAGGCCTGAAGCAGCAAGGCCCTCAGTTTCTGGAAGAACTGGTTCCATGATTCTGCAGACTTAGGGTCACTGAGCTTCAGTGGCTCTGTCAACACAACACTCCTGAAGGGCAGAAACCGTAAACAGTTTTTTTCTCTTCAAGATATTAAAAAAATTGGGCACAGCCCAAGTTTTCTCTCATTCAAAAGCGTTGAGCAGAGTTTTTTAACCCCCAAAATGAATTTCAGGAACAGCACAGTGAAAAATCAGGGACACTGCAAATTTGTCAGGAACAATTATCATCGCACAAAGAGCATTCTGCAACAAGGTCAAAACTGCTTTCATACTCAGTAACAATATTTCACACAACAGCAGATACTAGTATAACACTTACAAATTTTACCTACAAAAATCATTAATCTAGATGAAAATTTTAAGCGTGCATACCATACCCTCAAAACTGTTCACAATGACAATGCTGA
This sequence comes from Oncomelania hupensis, assembly GCA_036898135.1. Lineage (NCBI taxonomy): Eukaryota > Metazoa > Mollusca > Gastropoda > Littorinimorpha > Pomatiopsidae > Oncomelania > Oncomelania hupensis. Next base: position 26,615,668 of record CM072515.1, read on the forward strand.
ATTCAGGGTCCTGAAAAGTATTTAATTTGTGCAGCCCATTCATGAACATTTAATTGTTTGACGCATAATAGATGTTAATGATGGGATTTCTTGTACTTGTAGTATGAACTCTTCAGTTGTTTGTAGTCTGTCTGGCTGCACTTTCTTTCTAATGCATTTCCTGGCCTTGATTTTTTCACCAACAATGCTTCAGGTGGGTCTTTGCTAATATGGTTTTGGAATTTTGGAAGCTGAGTTCTTTTGAGGAATTTTGCAAACCTCATTTGTGTCGCTGATAACAACTTGCACATCATCCGCCTTACCCTTCACCATGGTTTCTCTACAACAAGCGCCGGACATTGGTACAATGTGACTGGCAGAGGTTGTTACTCTCTAGCCAATCACAGATTTGTTCCACAGCACTACTGATCGTGATATATATAGGCCTATTCAGAGGTGAACGCTTTTGCAACTTGACCTGTAGCAGAATTTATTTTTAAACCGATAATTGGAGTTTTGCAGAATAAACTCTCACTAGTATTAGTATTTTGCGGAACATAGACACACGGGGCTGCTTTCGGGAACAAAATTACTGAAAAACGGAACAGTAGGAAACTCTACTTTGAGTGACAAAATGTCCTAACTTTTGCCTCCTGCGTACGATAAAGCAGTCATCTCTCTAATGAAATCTGGCTCTAAAACACTTAATATTTTCCTTCTGTATGGATGGTGTTACTTAATAATATTAATATTTGGTGCTATAGCGCCTTATTCCTAAATTAGACTCAAAGCATGGTGATCTGTAACGACATATACGCTCCCACACAGCGACTCAACCAAAGCTTTTTAGATTTTGAGGTTAGGTCAGCCAGGCTAGCTATAAATAGCTTCGCCGATGCTTCCTTTCCTTTCCTTTCACTGGAAGGGAGGGTGTAGGCAAGCTATAAATAGCCAGCAGCAAGCAAAATGTGGAGGCACTAAACAGTGCTGCTCACATAGGAATTGAGCTGGTGTGCCCATGTTACACTCTTACATATACAACAAACACATTTTCCTCACTCAAACATGTGGTGAAAAAGGCAAGTCGCTCTTAGAAGATGGAAACTGAAATCAAATTTTATTTCTAAAATGTTAGATAGATATGTAAATTGCTTTGCAGAGACCTTCCTTCTGCATTTGATAAATAAGTAAGGTAACACAGTAAATAAATATGCTTCATACAAACAGAAGCTTTAACCAGTGCATTAAAAATCAATTTTTAAATTATTGCGCTCAACTGGATAAGGAGATAAAATGTTGCCTTTGTTTGTGAAAAGGAATGGTCTTTATCTTAATAAAAGGGACATGAATGATAACTATAACATTATTCCATTTTAAATTTAAATATTAATAATAAAATTATCAGAAGTGTTTGGTCCTGGGTGCATGGGGTACAAAACGATACAAAAATAAAAGATAATTCTTCTTCACTTTATTGATGATTCAATTCAAGGCTACCAGTGCAGTCCTCTATAACAGTTCCATCGTAAACTGATTCAGAACAACAATTGGTGTGCGTCAAGGATGCCTACTCTCTCCAAAACTCTTCAACATCTTCCTAGAGCGCATCATCATTATCATTATCAGTACAACTTATGTTAATCTGATGAATAAAAATTGATACAACAACAACAAGAGCGCATCATGTCAGATGCCCTTGCAGATCACGAAGGCACAGTCAGCATAGAGGATAGAGCAATCTCCAACATCCGTTTTGCGGATGACATTGATGGATTGGTTGTAGAGGAACAAGAACTTGAACAGCTGGTACATAGGCTTGACACCACCTCCAGAGCCTATGGAATGGAAATAAGTGCAGAGAAGACCAAAATGATGACCAACAATACCAATGGCATCAACACGGACATCAAAGTCCAAGGCCAATCCCTCAACACCGTGCATAGCTTTAAATATTTAGGAGCCATTGTATCAGACAATGGGTCCCGACAGGAAGTCCAACTGCTGCCCTGGCGAGGTTGAAGCCCATTTGGAAAGACAGGACTATCAGTCCACATTACAAGATAAGACTGCTGCGCTCCCTTGTCATCACCATCTTCCTATACGCTTGCGAAACATGGACCCTCACAACAGATCAACAGTAAAGAATACAAAGCATGGAGATGAGGTGCTACAGAAGACTTCTGGGCATTTCCTATACCCAGCACATCACCAACGAAGTCCGACAGACCATCACACAAGCCATTGGACAACACGATGACCTGCTCACAGTGGTGAAGAAACGGAAACTCCAATGGTTGGCCATGTCACCAGATCATCAGGCCTTGCAAAGACCATTCTGCAAAGCACAGTGCAAGGAGGTAGAAGAAGAGGGAGACCGAAAAAGAGGTGGAAGGACAACATTCGTGAATGGACTGGTTTGACACTGATCGAATCCATCGGGGCTGCTGAGGACAGAGAAAGATGAAGTACGCTGGTTAAACGATCATCTGTGGTGCCCCTACGACCTCCGAGTTACGGGATAGGATAGGATAGGATAGGCAATTACCTTTCTGGCTGTTTTCCACAGAAGTCGCTGCGCACTTTGTCAATCACTGAAGAGCGCGGAAGCAGCTTAGACTTGACCTTTGTCTCGTCAAGAATCACTACCACAATCATCCAGTCTGGAATGTTCTTGGCTTTCAGTGCTGCTTGCCATTCTGCTAGTTCGTCACGTACAGTTTGCTTATAAGAGTCAAGATCCTGTAACCAAACAGTTAAATTCATTTTATATATTCATACTTATTTGTACAATGTTGCACTGCATGTATACATTCTTTTGATCCAGAACACAATATTACTAGAAAGAGGACTCAATTACTTCATAGCGATTGTCAAGGGGTTGGCCACTGATATCCAACATGAACAAAATAGTTGGCTGAAGTCAGGATTGGAAACCACACTGCCAAAGGAGCATGTACATAAGGCTATCATCCTAAACCACCCATGCTGCCGATGTTGGCTCACCCCACATGCATTAAAATAAAATATTGGGATGGGAGGAAGAGGGGGAAGGGGAGAGGAAGATAAGATGGTAAGGAGGTGGAAAATGGAGAGGGTTTTATGCTACTCTATTTTGTTTAAATTTTGTTTGTTTCGCTTTGTATTTGTACTAGAATTTGTGATGTCCATTTGTTACAATTTATTTTATTATTTATTACATACACAATCAGTCCAAAAGATGTGGAAGTATGGTCGGCTGACCAAAGTTTTGGTGTCTTCTTCTGGTAAAATGTCAGCATCATAAGGCACGAAGCTCCCTTCCAGCTGTACAGACCTTGAGGGTCTCCCTAGCGACCTGCAAGCAAGTCAAAAGCACATGACTAGCAGTAATACTAATAGGAAAAGTGTATGACAGTCACTTTTTAAAAAAGAGAATTATACCTATCCTATCCTATCCCATAACACGGAGGTCGTAGGGGCACCACAGATGATCGTTTAACCAGCGTACTCCATCTTTCCCTGTCCTCAGCAACCCTGATTGTTTCCCTCAGTGTCAAACAGTCCATTCTCAAATGTTGTCCTCCCACCTCTTTTTCGGTCTCCCTCTTCTTCTACCTCCTTGCACTGTGCCTTGCAGGATGGTCTTTGCAAGACCTGATGATCTGGTGAGGTGGCCATACCATCGGAATTTACGTTTTTTCACGACTGTGAGCAGGTCATCGTGTTGTCCAAAGGCTTGTGTGATGGTCTGTCGGATTTCGTTGTTGGTGATGTGCTGGGTATAGGAAATGCCCAGAAGTCTTCTGTAGCATCTCATCTCCATACTTTGTATTCTTCGTTGGAGATCTGCTGTGAGGGTCCATGTTTCGCAAAAAATATAGGAAGATGGAGATGACAAGGGAGCGCACCAGCCTTACATTGGAATGTAGACTGATGGTCCTGTCTTTCCAAATTGGCTTCAACCTCGCCAGGACAGCAGTTGTTTGTGCGATCCTGGAGAGGACTTCCTGTCGGGACCCATTGTCTGATACAAGGGCTCCTAAATATTTAAAGCTATGCACTGTGTTGAGGGATTGGCCTTGGACTTTGATGTCCGTGTTGATGCCATTGGTGTTGTTGGTCATCATTTTGGTCTCCTCTGCACTTATTTCCATTCCATAGGCTCTGGAGGTGGTGTCAAGCCTCTGTACCAGCTGTTCAAGTTCTTGTTCCTCTCCAGCCAATCCATCAATGTCATCCGCAAAACAGAGGTTGGAGATTGCTCTTCCCCCTATGTTGACTGTGCCTTCATGGTCTGCTAGGGCATCTGACATGATGCGCTCTAGGAAGATGTTGAAGATTGTTGGAGAGAGTAGGCATGACGTACACCGATTGTTGTTCTGAACCAGTTTCCGATGGTGCTGTTGTGGAGGACTGCACTGGTAGCCTTGTCATAGAGGCTTTTGATGACTTCAATAATTTTAGGGCTGATGTTGTACGCTCTGTCTCATGGTTTCCCACAGAGCTGCATGCCAGACTCGGTCAAAAGCCTTTTTGAAGTCTACGATGCTTGCTCTTCAGCTATGATTTGTTCAGCTTGGGGTATTGGGGTACCTGTTGAGTATTATTTTCAGGAGAATTATTACAATAACAAGAAATTTTAACTTAAATTACAATGACTAAACAAAATAATAATTAATTTTTTTAACAGTTTCTCTGTCATCCTTATAAGGTATATATATGAATCAATGGGTATATAACTCAACACTGTGAAAATATAATTTTCTGTGAATGAGTTACATATTTTAAAACACCTTGATACATTTTCATTCATTATCATTCAATAAAAATTCAGAGAAGATGGATGGGGAAAGAAGGACAAATTAATTTTTTTTAACACTAAAAACTGTCTATCATTATGAACAACTGCATTGTTGGTATCCCTGATGACATACCTCTTCCATTCACAGACATCCTTAGGCAGTCCACTAACTACTAGTGGATGCAGAGAGGAAAATAATGCAGAGTTCCCATGGCCTGAAAAAAACACAGCATACTGTGCAAACATTTACACACAATTTACTTACAGGTTAAGTGCAAACCACAGACAATTACTTCATTAATAGCTCATCATCAAAGTAGGCTACTACACAGTAATGTTTGTCTGCAAGTAAAACCAATCAGTCCAAAGCAAACCATTTAACTGCCGTGTGTGTGGATGTGTCTGGTTTGTGTTACTTCTGCAAGTGTGCATGTATCTGCAAGTGTGCTTGTTATAGAAATCCATTGATGAAAATATGAAAATAGACATACATTCAATAACATACTGTAGTGTATTATAATGCTGATCAGTGCTTTTAAAACGATGAACGCATTCATAAATCATATTAAATGTAGTTGTTTTACTTTTTACATAATTAACTCTGATAATGACAAGTAAAAATATCTGACTTTGCAAAAAAATCAAGAAAAATCAGTTACATACATGTGATAATTGGCTTTGCTTCCATTCGCTTTAGGTCTGCTTTCACTTCAGCAGCTTTCTCGCCCACCGGAAATAAAAGTGTTTAACAATTATTTCACCAAAGAGACACGAAAATAAACGTAAATAGGCCTATATGACGCAAAAAGAATGAGATATTGTGTCTTTGAGTCCATTTTCGTGTCTCTTTGGTGAAATAATAACTAAAAGACACAATATCTAATTCTTTTCGCGTCATATAGAACTATCTACGTTTATTTTCGTGTCTTTGGTTTTTAGGAAAGAGAGTGTGTTTGAAGTGAAGTCCCTTGAATAGGCCTACTAGCTGCTGCAGTCTGAACCGTCATACGCACACCGCCGTAGCTCAAGTGGTTGAGCGTTCGCCTGGCACACCGATGACCCAGGTTCGAATCCCGTGGTGGCGAAATAAAAAGTGGCCACTTTTCACTGTCCATTTTAGCAGTATGATTGCCCTGGTTGTTGGTCATACTGAAAGATTTATCTGTTTGCTGTTTAGCCTTAGGCCTACCGAGACCAAGGTCTCAAATATTTATTTAAATTTAATTTACTGTATCGTCGACCAAGCTTTATCTTTGAGTACGTGTCTTTCCCACTGAAAATGGGCATAGGCCCATCTGCTTACTGCAACGTCAGGGCTATTGAAGTCAAACGTATGTCACATCCTTCAAGTTCCGGGTCTCCTAGTTTATCCGAGCGCATTTGCGCATGCGCCAGGTCATGTCGGGCCGGCTTTTTCACGAAGTTCTTAGGCGTCATAACCCTAACCCTAACCCAAACCCTAACCCTAACCCTAAACTCTTAACTCTAACCCAAACTTTAACCCTAAACCTTACGAAGACTATGATAGCACTGTGCGCATGCGTCGAATTTTGTAACGCGTCGACCAATCAGAATGCTCCCATTCGCTCCCAGCCAAGCTAAGATACTAGGAACTGTGAGGATGTCACACGTAGTAGTGAAGAGATCAAGAAGTTGGAAAGCCAGATTGCTTGTATTCAGATTGTTGGACCATTCCGGTTGTTGGAGAGCGGACACACTGATAACCGTGTTTGTTCTTTTTCAAGTCGACAGAAAATCTACGTAACCTGTTATCCAATTTTTTTCCCTCCTCAGGATACTTTCACTAAAAGTGAAAACTTAATTCAAGAAGAATACGCATAATATAGTGTAGGGACTGAAGAAGACAGGTGCACTGCATTTTTCTCCTAGAATAATTTTGCAGATTCAGTACATAGTTCGATCAGTACAGCATATTATACATAGATGATTATATAGAGAGTGCTTTGTGTTCTTGTTGAATGCTTATCATAACTAAGACTTTTTCTTTCTCTCATTTATGCACAGATTGAACAGACCAAGGACAAACAACTAAGAGATGTCTGAGAAGATTGCAGTTGTTGGAAGGTATGGCACAATTGATTTATTGTATTTTCGTTAAATCTTTATTAATAAATAAATAAATATAAATTAAGCTTGCTGGCAGGGAGGTGGGATGGATTTGGGGAGTGGGTAAAATATATATAGAGACTCAGTTGGTGAGGAGTGTTTTTTTTTCAAACATACATGGGGATGTATGTATGTACTATCTGGCTATGACCCTCACAGACTTAATTCTGTGTTCTAACCTATTTCACTAGTTTCAGCACTTACAAATGGCCATCAATGATGGTGCTTTGTGACAGAAAGTCAATGAGAGGAACTTGGAAATACAGCAATTAGGGCCTCATCAAAACATTTAGTATATAACATACATGTATTTTTTTAAAAAAAAAAGATGATATGGGCCTGATCAAAAGACCAGTTTTGGGAGGTTTTTGATTGAACACAACAAGATTTGGAAAGAATTGGCTACAGGCTCTACAAGTGCCTAAAGGCCCAGCCACATTGACCTGGCCACACTTGTGTTACGTTTATGAATTCCTGATGAATTTTCTTGCCTACTGGCTAACATAACATTTCAAAAGGAAAGCGCATATTTGATTTCTTCTGCAAAAATACATACCATAAGCCGGGTTTATGAGGACCAACCAGAAGCGAGAGTGTGACATCACGAGTTTAGAGTGTCTGCTACGATTTGGCGTGCTAAGGCAGTTGAATTCACTTGTGTGTCGATCTTAGTAAAGTTTTTCATATTATAGTCAAATCATGAAAGAGTGCATTACATTGTCATGAAAAAGTGCCTTGTTGTAGTGAGATTACACAGCTACACACCTTTATACATTCAAATTGGGCCATGATAAACATGGCGACACTAACTCCGACCCAATGCATAAACCATAAAACGTAAGCCAAATGTGGCCACTAAACTCATAAGGTGTGGCCACCCGTCAAAGTTCCGGTCAGTTAAAAATCTCATAACCTAATGCATAAGCCATAAAACGTAAGCCAAATGTGGCCACTATTTAATCGTCAGCTAAACCTTTCTATACTATGCTTTCCTAAACTAATACTTAATAGTTAGAAACAAAATCTTGATTTCCAACATCATCTGTACACATATTCTTTGTTTTTACTATTTTGCAGTGGTCTGATTGGCCGGTTTTGGGCGATGATATTTGCCAGCGGTGGCTACAGTGTGTCAATGTATGACATTGATGAAGTACTAGTGGCCAAAGCTGTGGTGGAGATCCGAGACACGCTAGCACGCTACGAGCAGCAAGGGTGCCTGAGAGGGTCCACATCAGCAGAGGAACAGACCAAGTTGATTTCTGGTCATACGAACCTTGCTGAGTGTCTGAATGGAGCCATTTACATACAGGTTATTGTGTTCACTCTACCTCCAATAATATTGTAATAGTGGGGTATTTTTCCCTGTAAAAGAATAGCCATAGCTAGGAAACTAAAGAATTGTTTTTGTTTTTTGACTTTGTGTTTTTATTCATCATTTCATGTCCTTTCTTTTCCTGTGACTATGTTACGGTTTAAATTGTATCTATTTGTTTATATATTATATATATTCATTATTAATGTTTGTTTAGTTTAATTCAATTTATATCTTAAGTACTGCAACATATGCAGAAGTTGTAAATAAAATGAAATAAAATAAAATAAAATAAATAAAACAAAAATAAAATAAATAAATAAAAATAATAAATACAATTTTTAAAAATATATTTATCATTAAAGTAAATTTTAAAAATAAATAAAATTAATAATATCATGAAATACAAATATAAACATGCAGGTTTAAAGCACTAGAGAGTTAAAAATATACATCCTTTCCAGCGTTAAGCATTAGCAGAATGGCTAATAAAGACGTCAACTAAGACACTATATTATTCAGGAATTGTGTTTGTCTAACACCTGCTGAATCTCAGTGATAATCAGTGCCTTGAGCAGCTCTCTGAGCTGTGAAGCATGCTACATGATTATGTGCACAAACCTTCATTGTCTCTGTTTTCCTCTTTACTTTTTTTCAGTTGACGTGACAGTTGACAGGAGGACAAAACAGTCTGTGAAGGCTTTCTAAATTATGTCCTTTTATCTTTGTCTCAGGAATGTGTTCCCGAGTCAGTGGAGCTGAAGAGCAAGGTGTTCCAAGATATGGATGCACTGTTGACGGAGAGTATGGTGGCAGCTAGTTCTAGCAGCTGTCTGGGACCATCCCAGTTTGCCAGCAGCATGAAAAACAAAGACAGAGTGGTCGTTGCCCATCCGGTGAGTCCTATGCACTAAACATCCTGAAATAACATCAGTGTTTGCGGCATTGTGACGCCGTAGTAGATACTAAAGGTGTATAACAAGATTCTTGTCAATCAAACTAAAACGATAAATAAAAACTCTTAACTTTCAAGGTGCAGGCAGACATTTTAGGTTTATTAAAACCTTTTTCAAATGTAAAACACTGCCCAACTATAAAAGTAAAAGACACCAAGCACTAGTATTTATAGCTATATACAATTAATTAAAAACAAATTAAAATCATGACTAACTCTAGGCAATCAATCAGGCAATCCTTTAAAGCTCAACAGCACTGGGCTAGCTGCTGGATTCATATATACAGCACAAAGATTCAGAACATGTGGTTAATAATTTGTACTATCCATAACATATGTGGCGGAAAGGGAGACGACTGGTTCAAGCTTGGGAGAGAGGTTGTCTACCTTCAGTTTGTTGGTTAGATTAGCTTGGGTGGCTCCTGTAGTGCAGAATCCTTTGGAGTGGCCATTGGGTTATGCAGGACACGGCGAAACGACATTTGTTTTCCCCGGCTGACCATTCGTCTTCTGCATTTGGTGATGAGCAGGACTACATTGTCGGCAAGCATTTTATGCAAGTGAGTGGCAGTGACTTTGCATAGAGTGTCGTGGCACTAGTAGCCGGCAACCTGGTTTTCTATCAACACATTTCACAGGGTGGAATAGACCTAAATCAATACTGAACCACCAGAGCAATCATACTGCTAAGACCAACAGAGAAAACTGGCTACTTTTATCTTGTCCACCATGGGAATAGAACCTAAGTCGCCGCTGTGCCAGCCTAATGCTCAACCACTGAGCTATGGTGACGGGTCAAAATGTATTAAAAGTCCTTCACTGAAATCAGGACTTGAAAAATTGCGTTGTTTTTTTTCCTTTCATTTTTATAGGTAAATCCACCTTACTTCATCCCGTTGGTGGAGATTGTGCCTGGTCCTTGGACAGCCCCTGACGTCCTGGAGAAAACTAGGACCATCATGGAGAGAGTGGGACAGTCGCCTGTGACGCTGAAGAAGGAAGTGCCAGGTTTTGCCCTCAATCGCATACAGTATGCCATCATTAATGAGAGCTGGAACATGCTGAAGGTGATTATGACACTTCATTGTATGCAGGGTTGAGGGAGGTGAGTGAGTAAAGAGGTGTGGGGGGGGGGGAGGCGGGAGGGGATGTCATGCTAGCACTTTCAGTTTTACATCTTATATAATTATTCACAGACACAAGCGAAAAGTCCTTATGCTTTCTTGAAATTCTGTGTCTACTCTCATGTACCTTGCATATGCTAAATGTTGCTATAGAAATAATCTTGCTATGTATTATGAAAATGGTCAGTAGTGATGTTTCCTGTATCATAAAGGATGACTGCTGATTCTTGAGCAAATAAGTAAACAGATATTGATAAAATATTTATTTTAATAATTGTAAAAAAAAAAAAAAAACATAAATACACAAAATATCAGCTTAAAGTGTACATATCGGTAGATTCACATCATGATGAGAAGCGAATTCAATTAAAAATTTTCGTCACTTCAGTCTAAAGTATGTCATTCAATGGTACTATCATTTACGTACAATAACTGAAACAAAATTCACATGTGAACATTTTTTATTTGCACCAAGAAGCAAAAACGTGTTATTTTATGCAAGAGAATTTTGATGTCATTTGGTTTCTTAGGTATAGAACTAGGTGATGGAGATGAGGAAGAACATGCTAATTTGTTTTCAGAAATGTTCAGAATTGTACACATCAAATTCAAGTAAATGAGTCTGCATCACATGTACAAGCATATTTTGGGTGTGTTTTACTAGGAAGGAATCCTAAGTCCAGAAGACATTGACAAGGTGATGAAGGATGGACTGGGACCTCGATACGCATTCATTGGGCCACTGGAGACCATGCATCTTAACGCTGATGGTAAACGTTTTGCTCAAGTATCTGCCACTTTGTTCATGTTGAGTTCCAACTTACAGTGTGCGTTTCTTGCCCATGTTCGAACAAGAAATCATTTCATATGATAAATGTATGCTTCAAATGCTGATGGAAAGCGCTTTTTTTCCTTTCAGGGGAGACAAGACGTTTGTGTAAAACACAAATTGTCTCCCTTGTTAAACTCGCCTGCAGTCTTTTTCTAAACACGTCTTTCTTTTCCATATTTCATCAACTGCTCTTATGTTTCATCCGTGTCCCATTGATCTCCATCTGTAATATTTTTAAATAGACTTTCGCTGAAGTTATCGTTCATACTGTTAATTCTTGTGTTTCCCAAGCGAGACTGCAAGATTAAAAATAAACCCATAGTTTTAGTCTACATGTTTGAAGTCTCAGTCTGATTTGTTGAACTGTCATTTTTTGTTTGTTGACAGGTATTGTGGACTACTGCAAGAGATATGCTGATGGGGCTTACAAAGTGTGTCAGACGATGACCCCGCCCCCAATACAGTACGACATTCTTACTGCAGAGAAAGTGCTTGGCGATTTCCAAGCCACCATTCCATTGGACAAAATCGCAGAGCGTCGGAAGTGGAGAGATGATAGGCTAGCTGCTTTAGCGACGCTGAAACGAGAGTGTGAAGCCAAAGATAGTGAGAAAAAATAAAGCAAGCGGGGAGATTTTGTTGAAATCCAGCGAGAGTAATATTGTGTTAAAATTATCATTATGCAGTTTGTGTAATGAGATTGCTGTGTAAGTTGTTGTGTCCAGTACTCGGTCTTGCACTGTCAGTTCAACATTTTGAATTCCTTTCATATCAGTGTAATTTTCTATAGACTATATTCATACATGTATTTCTATTTTTTATTTAAATTGTAATCAATGTGTTTATGATTATGATGTCTACATTTAGGGTCCAGCGTCACCCAGGAGATCAAAATATTCAATGATGTGCGTATATCTTTTTCAACTATATCATGCAGTTGAGTTATGTTTGGTGTCTTGTCCTCATACCCGAGCTAATAACTATAGTCTTTCCATGTAAGAGAATTCAATCTAGCGCACAATATATTCTGCACCATGAAATTTTTTTGCTGCCAACTATAGTTATAAGCTAATATTAATATATTAAATCTGTATTAACCGGGGTCTGGGTTTGTAGTGAATGTTGACGAATTGTATTTAGTGATTGATTTTAACATTATCATTATATATATATATATATATATATATATATATATATATATATATATATATATATATATATATATATATATGACGAAAAAGAAAAATGAAAAATGCATCTCATTTATGAATGATTTAGGAATGAGTTTATGATTTAGAAATGTCATATGATATATGAATATGAAAAAAAAGCGCTCTTAAAATTAACCAAACATAGTATTCATTTTAAAAATTTTTTATTTCTGTACTTTTACTTTTTCTCTCTCTCCCTATATATGTATATCTCCCTCATACTCATCTCTTTCTGTCTGTTTGTCTCTCTCTCTTTCTCTCTCTCTGTCTCCCTCTCTCTCTAGCAACTACTTCTCTGTCTTAAAGTTAATTCTGATAAAAGCATCATTGTTGTTTTTAGAAAAGGTGGATATCTGGGTGATGTGGATGTATGATGGAAAGACTGTGTCTAAGTACCTTAGTATTTTTTTTCTGCTACATTGAGTTTCACTGCAGCGTGTACAAACCTTGCAAATAAAGCGAAGAAAGTACTTTTGTCAATCATGCATAAACTTCTTGTTTATGACATTTTTTTCTGTAGATATCTTCTTTTAGGCTTTTTGATGCTCAGATGCAGTCTATAATGCAATATGGGTCAGAAATCGGGGGTTTAGAAGAAGCTGCACAACGATGTGAAAAGGTCCATTTGTATGGTCTTAACAAATTTGTGTCTGTTAATATGCGCACACCTAATGATTTTGTTTATAACGTGTTGAATAGATCCTATATCCTATCCTATCCCATAACTCGAAGGTCGCTGGGGCACCACAGATGATTGTTTAACCAGTGTACTCCATCTTTCTCTGTCCTCATCAACCCTCATGGTTTCGCTCAGTGTCATGCCAGCCCGCCAGCCCATTTTTGAATGTTGTCCTCCCACCTCTTTTTCGGTCTACCTCTTCTTCTGCCTTTTTGCACCGTGACTTGCAGGATGGTCTTTGTAAGGCCTGATGCTCTGTGTCACGTCACCCGAGAGGTTTCCGCGACGTCAGCACATACAACGAGTGATAGGAGTAAACTCAAAATAAAAAGAACTAACACAAAATGCCAGAATAACAATCACACTCTTTTATTCAACAATCAAACACACATACACAGGACAATGGGGTACTAAACCACCCTCCACACCTGACCAAGTCCCCCAACCCAGTATTTACTAACAGTTCCCTCCCTTGTTTAACTGAAAAAAACCAGAACTATACATCAACAGATTTCCCACAACAATGTACAGCAAATAGCAATAAACAATCAAATTCAAAATCAATACAATTCTCAGCTGAATAACCAGAGCTGCAAATCTTATAAATTCAAACTATCATCCAAGCTAGCTTACAGTTCAGAAGCACTGTTTAGAAACTGTCAGTTATTCAGAGCTCAGTAGGAGCTAACGCAGTTATTCACACGAAAACGATGAAGTGATTTACACTAAATAAATGGAGTATGTTTTTAGGTGCGTGTCGTGCAAATCTGTGTGTGCGTGGGTGTGGTGCGTGTAGTTCCTGTGGCAAATGGAGACTCCCAACGGCGGCGCCCACAGTCCCGAAGAAAGACGTGGCGGTGGTGGCGAAGAGACCCGTCAACGTCCACACTTCACGGCTGCAAAGGCAGAGGTTCCAGAGCGGATGCACACACGGCACAAAGGTACAGCAACGGCGCGTAAAAGCGTAGAATTATACCAGAAGTAGTGGAAGAAGCAATGGCAATGGGAAACTACCAGAAAATGATGATACAGTTGATGGTAGTCACATATACATACATGTGTGCATGCATGCATGCATCATCATGATGATGATGAAAACATCGAATCAGCAGAACAGCCCAATCCTGTAGACAAATATAGAGTCTTAACAGTTCGTCTACAAAACCCAAATACTACAAAACATAATACGCCTTCCGCCGTCCACCATCTTGACCTGGTTATACATAATAATAATAATAATAATAATAATAATAATAATACAGGGTGCTACACATACATCTCAATAACATAATGCAACTCTTGATACTAATAAACCAAACCTCTTCCATAAGCACAGTCGTTTATATAAATATACATAATTATTACGATTACACTTCAGTCACACAGTCCCAATTCATTCCATCCTCATCTCCATCCTCATCATCCCTCTCAACTGTTATAATACATTATGATTATCTCCCTTCATCCATAATATCTCTATCATACCATGACATAAACATGCTCCCCTCATACCCATCACCTTCTTCACCCCTCTCCAGCACAGTACAATTACCTCTCTTCCTTCACATACATCACCCCTCTCTCTCTCCAACATGCATTCTCATCGTCACCTTTGACCCACTTTAGCAACAACAGCAACGACATTCCCGTTTATGTAAATGACAAGAAAATCATATGAAAATCATACAAAATCAATAAATTACTATTTATGAAATACACCCCTTTCCCCCTCATTCACCATCATTCAGTCACGTACGCAGTCTCGAAGTGCACGCCACTGAGGAAATGAATTACAGGGTTTTGACTCACCTTTGTGACAGACGGACCACTTTACCCTGCTCAGGGGCGGACGAGGGGGGGGGGGGGGGGTTCCGGGGTTTCCGGAACCCCCCCCAGCCCCCCCCCAAAAAAAGGAAAAAAAAGAAGAAGAAGGAGAGAGAGAAAGAGAGAGAAAAAAAAACCTTTAAAGGTAAACATTAAATAAATAAATAAATAAATAAATAAATAAATATTTATTTATTTATTTATTTAATGTTATTTTTATTTTTTTTATTTATAAAATATCTTTATTTATTTATTTATTTTATTTTAATTTTTATTTTTTTAAGATTTTATTATTTTTTTAACGAGTATTTGACCTCTCCCACAATATGCAAGCCCTCGCAATCTTCTCCCTAAAAAAGTTCAATCATTGCAATCATTCTAAACAATCTCCAGACGAACACCGTCTTTCGTGCTCCACAAAGAGCAAAGCTGATATTTCCCGTCTTCGGAGACATTCTATTTATTTATTTATTTATTTATTTTATTTTTATTATTTTTTTATTTTTTTATTTTTTATTGGGGGATGGGTGGGGTGGGGGCGCCACGAGCGGAAGAAATTAAAAGAAAGAAAACTATATTCCTAATGGATAATATAATGGATTAAGACAGGAGTGCCCAATACGTCGATCGCGCTCGACAGGTCCTTCGCGAAGGCAGTTTGACTGAGTAGATCGCGTAGCAGTAAAAAAAAAAATTGACGTCAGCCTATTATATGACTATATATATATATATATATATATATATATATATATATATATATATATATATATATATATATATATATATATATATATATATATATATATATATATATATATATATATATATATATATATATATATATATATATATATATATATATATATATATATATATATATATATATATATATATATATATATGTTTTGCATTTTGGTGGTAGGTAGATCATTTTGGCTTGGTCATTTTAAAAGTACCTCGCATGCTGAAAAAGTCATAGTGTGGGCAACCCTGGCTTACGTTGACGTTTTAGCAAAAAGACAAATAGTCAAAGTTCCGTCCCTTTGCTTGCTTATTCCGACTCGCGCCACCGCTTCAAAATGCCGCGAAAGCCGTCGTTGAAGCCCTCCGATTCGAAAGGTGTGGCAAAGCTCAGTACATATTTTGGGAGCAAAGGAAATAATTATTATTTTGAGAATTTAATCTTACAAGTAAATAACATATCCTATCCTATCCTATCCTATCCTATCCCATAACTCGGAGGTCGTAGGGGCACCACAGATGATCGTTTAACCAACGTACTCCATCTTTCCATGTCCTCAGCAACCCTGATTGTTTCGCTCAGTGTCAAACCAGTCCAGTCTCGAATGTTGTCATCCCACCTCTTTTTCGGTCTCCCTCTTCTTCTACCTCCTTGCACTGTGCCTTGAAGGATGGTCTTTGCAAGACCTGATGACCTGGTGACGTGGCCATACCCTCGGAGTTTCCGTTTTTTCACCACTTTGAGCAGGTCATCGTGTTGTCCAATGGCTTGTGTGATGGTCTGTCGGACTTCGTCGTTGGTGATGTTCTGGGTATAGGAAATGCCCAGAAGTCTTCTATAGCACCTATCTCCATGCTTTGTATTCTTCGTTGGAGATCTGCTGTGAGGGTCCATGTTTCGCAAGCATATAGGAAGATGGAGATGACAAGGGAGCGCAGCAGCCTTACCTTGGAATGTAGACTGATGGTCCTGTCTTTCCAAATTGGCTTCAACCTCGCCAGCGCAGCAGTTGTTTGTGCGATCCTGGAGAGAACTTTCTGTTGGGACCCATTGCCTGATACAATGGCTCCTAAATATTTGAAGCTATGCACTGTGTTGAGGGATTGGCCTTGGACTTTGATGTCCGTGTTGATGCCATGGGTGTTGTTGGTCATCATTTTGGTCTTCTATGCACTTATTTCCATTCAATAGGCTCTGGAGGTAGTGTCAAGCCTCTGTACCAGCCGTTCAAGTTCTTGTTCCTCTCCAGCAAATCCATCAATGTCATCCGCAAAACGAAGGTTGGAGATTGCTCTTCCCCCTATGCTGACTGTGCCTTCGTGGTCTGCAAGGGCATCTGACATGATGCGCTCTAGGAAGATGTTGAAGAGTGTTGGAGAGAGTAGGCATCCCTGACGCACACAGATTGTTGTTCTTGTCACAGGCGGACTTTTTAGCTCTGGCCCTGCTCGCGGCAATTTCCCCACTCGCCGGCTGACCACACGATCCAAGCCCCGCCCCTCCATATAGTCCCACGTGATCCGGGGACTGGACCTTGGAGAAATTAGGATATAGTTTCGGCAGTCTCTTTCTGCACGCCCACGACTACACACTGCCTGCTGTAGACACGTCCGCATCCACGTTGCGACCTCTGAGCTCAGCTAATATTCTTGTGTTCAACCCCGTTCTCTGGTCCAGAACGGGTTCTTATTCGGGCCTCTGCGAGACTCAACCACGCTGCGTGCTATCCATACCCTCTGGCTACCACTGAGACGCGTGAAGACAGACCAGCCGCCCCCACCTGCTAAATGCAGATGACCGAATTCACCCCACGCTAACTATTGCCTAACGTCTCGACCCAGTGACCCAGACTGGTCACCGAAGCCACGCTGACCATTGCATCACCGCCATCCAGATTCCAGAGGCTACCACCGCCGACTTAACTTGAGTTAAGTTTGTCCTCTGCGCAAACCACAACTCTGCAGAAACTCTGTAGCTTTCAGGCTACCCACGCTTAACCCCTCCAACTATCCCGTGCCACATGATGAGAGCAGTCCATATTAGCCCCTATTGACTCTATATAGATAATCCAGAATAACTCCAAGATACTCTGTACCTATTTAGCCAGCACCCGTGATTCAGTTGTGAACCGACTTACCATGTTTGACCTCCACCCAGATAATAAATTATTCTATATTGTACTATACTACCATACTTCCCTTGTTCAAGTTTTCCATTATTTGATTCTGTATACCTCTCGTCTGTCCTTACAACTATCTATAATTCTTTTAGCACTCCCAAGCATTTTCCCTGAACGTCACCGCACATCGGCCTAGTACAAGGGAGGCGATACAGCGCGGGGAAATAATTGCTAACCCACATCCCCACAACCCCCTATATTCGAGACATTAATTTTGGCGACCCCGACGAGACAAAAACTTAGATTCCTACCCCTGCCCGAGTAGAGATAGGACCTAGCCCCCTAGCCTAGTTAGTGTATAGCCTAGCCCCATAGGTCCCCCGCTTGCACTTCAGAGTTGTGGTAGAGCAAAGAGGTTTTTTTTGCTTTCATTTTCTATGTTTTGATTGATTGCCTGTTGTCTGTGTGTCCGTGTTGTGCTGTAATCGCCCCTGTGTCATTTCACCTTAGCTTCATTCCAGCCCGCCCCTTGTTTGCTGTCAGTGTACCCCTCTGTGAGCGCCCCTTCGTCACGGTTAGGACCTTTGAGGTAAGTCGCTTCTCTTACCATGGCCGACCGGGGAGAACTCGCCCTCAAGTACAAGGGTATTGGCGAGAGCTTAGGGCTCGCCGACACTGAGTTAAAGGACTATGTCCTCACGAACGTGGAAGCGGACGTTGCCGAGGAGAAATTGAAGAGAGAGGAGAGGGCCAAGGAACGGGAGGCGAAGAGAGAGGAGGAAGAGAGAGCAGCCGCACGGAAGCGAGAGGAGGAGAAAGAGAGGATCGCCGAGGAAGAGAGAGCAGCCGCGCGGAAGAGAGAGGAAGAAGAGAGAGCCGCAGCACGGAAGCGAGAGGAGGAGAAAGAGAGGACCGCCGAGGAAGAGAGAGCAGCCGCACGGAAGCGAGAGGAGGAGAAAGAGAGGATCGCCGAGGAAGAGAGAGCGGCCGCGCGGAAGAGAGAGGAGGAAGAGAGAGCCGCCGCACGGAAGAGAGAGGAGGCGAAGGAGAGGATAGAGGAGGAAGAGAGAGCCGCAGCGCGCAAAGAGAAGGCGAAGGATAGGGAGATCGAGAGGCGCCGACAACTGCTCCAGATCGAGCGCGAGCGCCGCGACTTAGGCCTTGGATCGCCCGCGAGCGACGACTTCACCCTCAGCACCTCCAGTTCCACCGCCAGCTCCGGAACATCCTCAGTCATCCCGCCGATCCCGGGGATGAGCTTTACCTTGTACCCCTTCGTCGAGCGCGACGAATCTATAGAAGTTTACCTCGCCCGATTCGAGCGAGTCGCGGGAGAGAACCAGCTCGACCCGCAATACTGGTATAGGAAACTGAGCCACGGCCTAAAAGGTAAGGCCTACGAGATCCTCGCCAAGACTCCGACAGCCGAGGAGGGCGACTACCCCGCCCTAAAGAAAGCGCTGCTCCACGGATTCGAACTGTCCGGCGAACACTACCGGAAGAGCTTCCGTAACTCCCGGAGAGAGAAAGGGGAGAAATTCACCCAGTTCGCCGACCGGCTAGCCACTATGAGGGACAAGTGGATTGAGCAGACCGAGGAGCCCAAGACTTACGATGGGTTGCTCGAGCTGATGCTGGCCGAACAACTGAAGGGAACCATGCCGGGCGAACTTCGGACCTTCGCCGCCGAACAGGAAGCCGCCCGCTTGGAGGACCTCATCGTAGTCGCGGACCGTTACTTGACCGCCCACCCCGACGACCGACAGCCTCGCCGGGAACCCCTAGCACCCTCGCCACCAGAAACCCGCCAGCAACCTCGCCGGCCCGTCCCGCCAGCGAACAATCGACCACCCCCGCCTAAAGGACGCCCAAACACCGGAACAGAGCCTGGGAAGCGGAGCGGAGAGCTCTACTGCGGCTACTGCCAGCGCCGAGGACACACCCGGGAAAAGTGTTTCCGCCGCCTCAGCGACCAGCGTCGTAAACAAGGAAACGTGTTGGCCCTGCGCCAAGTCACGCCCGACGGGAACCCGGTGACCCCCGTCGCCACTCCCACCGATCGCCCGGCCGTCACAGAGCAGGTGACCGTGAACGACCACCCTGCACACTGCATCTACGACACCGGCCTAACATTCGATGCCATCGTCCGCCGCTCGCTGATCAGGGACAGCGATCTGACCGGCGAACAGATCACCCTGAAGCTGGCCGACGCATCACAGCCAAGCACCACGCTACCTATCGCCCGGATCAACGTCGCCAGCCGCTACGTCACGGGATCCATCCAAGCCGCCGTGATGGACCAGCCTCTCTACGACCTGATCCTTGGATGTCGTTACGTCTTCCTAGTAATGCCGCCCCAGCCTGTGGAGTCGATGGCCGCCGTCCAGACGCGCGCCCAAACGAAACTAGCCCCGACCCCACCACCGATACCCAACCAGATGCCGGAGCAAATCCGGAAGGCCCAGGAAGAGGACGCCACCCTGCGCAAATGCTACGGGAAGCTACCCGCCGCGCGCAATCCACCCAAGACCGGGGACTTTTACGTCGAAGACGGACTTTTGTACCGCCAGAAGGACGACCACTCTCAGCTAGTCGTACCCGCGACCCTTCGCCCCCAAGTCCTGGAACTTGGCCACAGCATGCCCCTGAGTGGTCACATGGGGATAGGAGCAACCGCCCTGCGTATCAGCGCGCAGTACCACTGGCCCGGGATGTCAGAAGACGTAAAACGGTACGTCAAATCTTGCCGCCAGTGCCAACGTTTCTCACCCCGCCATCATACCGTCCCAGTAACCATCAGCCCCACCGTCGTCGTAGGAACGCCTTTCCAACGAGTAGCCGTCGACATAGTTGGGCCCCTACCGCTAACCAAGAAGCGGAACCAATACTTGCTCACCTTAGTCGACGCATGCTCCATGTGGTGTGAAGCCGTTCCCCTGCCGAAGATCGACGCCGCCCGAGTCGCCGACGCGCTCGTCGCCATCTTCACGCGAGTCGGATTCCCGGAAAGTATCATGACCGACAACGGGTCACAGTTCACGGGAAGACTGATGCAGGAAGTCTTCCATCTACTACGCATCCGGCACATCCGCACTCCACCCTACCACCCTGCCAGCAACGGACAGGTCGAGCGCCTGAACGGGACGCTCATCTCCATCATACGGAAGATCGCCGACGACCAACCCACCGCGTGGGACAGCTACGTCACCTCAGCGCTCTTCGCGTACCGAGAGACTCCACACACCTCCACCGGTTACACCCCGTCCACGTTGCTCTTTGGGAGACCCCTCTCTGGACCCCTAGCTGCCTTGCGACGCAGCTGGACAGACGCCAGGCTCGACGAGACACCGGTCGACGCCACCAAGTATGTCACCAACCTCCAGGAGACCCTTAAGGCCACGTGGAAAGCCGCCTCCGCCAACCTGAAGAAGGCGAGAACAACCGCCGCGCCCGAGACCGGGAACTTCAAGTAGGAGACCAGGTCCTGCTACTACTCCCCAGCGGTACGACCAAGCTCGATATCGCCTGGCAAGGACCCTACAAGGTGCTGGAGAAACTCTCCAGAACAACCTACCGCATCGAGGTAGACGGCAAACCCAGGACCCACCACATCAACCTACTCAAGCGATACCTGGAACAGCCCGCAGTCGCCCCGGATACACACTCGCTGCTTACGGTCGCGCTGGCCGTCGAGGTGGATGGGACAGAGACCGGCGTCGCCGAATATCCGCTACATGGGAAGGAATCCTTCCGGGACGTATCTCTCGACCCATCGCTCCCCGCCAGCCAGCAACGCCAACTACGCTCCATCATAGCCGACTACAAGGAGGTACTAACCGACGTGCCCGGGAGAACGGACCTCGAAGAAGTTCGCCTAACCCTGACGGACACCACACCCGTCCGCCAGAAACCTTACCCCGTCCCGCTATCCCAGCAGCAGGTAGTGAGGAAAGAGGTCGAGGCTCTGCTACAAGCCGGAGTCATCGCTCCATCTCGTTCCCCCTACAGCGCCGGCATAGTACTCTCACGTAAGCCCAGTGGAGAGCACCGCCTCTGCATCGATTTCCGCCAGCTCAACCTCGTGACGCAGTTCGTACCCGGACCCATGTCCGACCCAACGGACCTGTTCGCGAAGCTGCAGTCAGCGAGATACTTCTCCCGAGTGGACTTGAGCAAAGGATTCTATCAGATCCCGGTGCACCCATCTTCCCGACAGTACCTGGCATTCAGTACCATGGACGGCCATTATGAATTCAACGTCCTGCCGTTTGGCCTCCACAACGCGCCGAGCATTTTCAGCACTATGATGAGGAAACTACTGGACCCCCTCCACTGCTCGTCCCTGCACTCCTTCATGGACGACATCCTTGTCGCCACGGAAACCTGGGAGGAGCACCTGCGAGTGGTACGCCAGTTACTACGCCGCCTCAGAGAAGCTGGTCTCACCGCTCGACCGACCAAGTGCCAGTTCGGCTACCAGGAACTCGAGTTCCTAGGCCACACCATCAGCCATGGACAGCTCCGACCACTGGAGAAGACCATCCAGCGCCTACGAGACGCGCCCCGCCCCAAGACTAAGAAGGACGTCCAATCCTTCCTGGGATTGAGCGGGTTTTATCAGAAATTTGTGCCTGGGTACAATGGAATCGCCGCACCCCTGTCGAGCCTGACCAGAAAGTCAGCGCCGGACCGAGTTCTTTGGACCCCGCAGTGCGAAGCCGCGTTCCAAGAACTGAAGCAGAAGCTGACGTCGCAGCCAGTTTTGCGACTCCCCAACCACACGCAACCCTTCGTCCTGCGGACCGACGCCAGCGACGTAGGCCTCGGAGCCGTACTCCTACAACGGGACTCCGCGGACACTACTACGCTCTTCCCCGTCGCCTACGCCAGCAGGAAGCTGAAACCAGCGGAGCAGAACTATGCCACGTCCGAGAAGGAGTGCCTCGCACTCGTCTGGGCCGTGCAAAGGTTTCAACTGTATCTATACGGGGCTCACTTCACCGTACAAGTCGACCACCAGCCGCTTTCCTTCCTAGCCACTTCAAAATCTCTCAACGCCCGGCTGATGAGATGGGCTCTGTTGCTCCAAGCGTATTCGTTCCAGCTTGAGCACATCCCAGGGAGGGACAATCACGGAGCGGACTTCCTCAGCCGCCATCCCGCATCCGACTCCACCGAGTCCCCACTGAGGGCCGACGCCCCAGAGTTCGTTCCAGCCGCCACCCACTAGCCGTCGCCGGAACCCGACAGCCCCGCGGACCCCAGCCTTGGGCATCCGCCACCTACCACCCGGAACCCTGTATAGCCCCAGCCTCTCCTGGACCACCTCCACCTTCATCCCGCACCGCAGCAGACCCCAGAGCTAATCGGCCGCTTCTAAGTCGAGGCTGAGGACCTCGCCTTTTCCTTGGGGGGGCCTCTGTCACAGGCGGACTTTTCAGCTCTGGCCCTGCTCGCGGCAATTTCCCCACTCGCCGGCTGACCACACGATCCAAGCCCCGCCCCTCCATATAGTCCCACGTGATCCGGGGACTGGACCTTGGAGAAATTAGGATATAGTTTCGGCAGTCTCTTTCTGCACGCCCACGACTACACACTGCCTGCTGTAGACACGTCCGCATCCACGTTGCGACCTCTGAGCTCAGCTAATATTCTTGTGTTCAACCCCGTTCTCTGGTCCAGAACGGGTTCTTATTCGGGCCTCTGCGAGACTCAACCACGCTGCGTGCTATCCATACCCTCTGGCTACCACTGAGACGCGTGAAGACAGACCAGCCGCCCCCACCTGCTAAATGCAGATGACCGAATTCACCCCACGCTAACTATTGCCTAACGTCTCGACCCAGTGACCCAGACTGGTCACCGAAGCCACGCTGACCATTGCATCACCGCCATCCAGATTCCAGAGGCTACCACCGCCGACTTAACTTGAGTTAAGTTTGTCCTCTGCGCAAACCACAACTCTGCAGAAACTCTGTAGCTTTCAGGCTACCCACGCTTAACCCCTCCAACTATCCCGTGCCACATGATGAGAGCAGTCCATATTAGCCCCTATTGACTCTATATAGATAATCCAGAATAACTCCAAGATACTCTGTACCTATTTAGCCAGCACCCGTGATTCAGTTGTGAACCGACTTACCATGTTTGACCTCCACCCAGATAATAAATTATTCTATATTGTACTATACTACCATACTTCCCTTGTTCAAGTTTTCCATTATTTGATTCTGTATACCTCTCGTCTGTCCTTACAACTATCTATAATTCTTTTAGCACTCCCAAGCATTTTCCCTGAACGTCACCGCACATCGGCCTAGTACAAGGGAGGCGATACAGCGCGGGGAAATAATTGCTAACCCACATCCCCACAACCCCCTATATTCGAGACATTAATTTTGGCGACCCCGACGAGACAAAAACTTAGATTCCTACCCCTGCCCGAGTAGAGATAGGACCTAGCCCCCTAGCCTAGTTAGTGTATAGCCTAGCCCCATAGGTCCCCCGCTTGCACTTCAGAGTTGTGGTAGAGCAAAGAGGTTTTTTTTGCTTTCATTTTCTATGTTTTGATTGATTGCCTGTTGTCTGTGTGTCCGTGTTGTGCTGTAATCGCCCCTGTGTCATTTCACCTTAGCTTCATTCCAGCCCGCCCCTTGTTTGCTGTCAGTGTACCCCTCTGTGAGCGCCCCTTCGTCACGGTTAGGACCTTTGAGGTAAGTCGCTTCTCTTACCATGGCCGACCGGGGAGAACTCGCCCTCAAGTACAAGGGTATTGGCGAGAGCTTAGGGCTCGCCGACACTGAGTTAAAGGACTATGTCCTCACGAACGTGGAAGCGGACGTTGCCGAGGAGAAATTGAAGAGAGAGGAGAGGGCCAAGGAACGGGAGGCGAAGAGAGAGGAGGAAGAGAGAGCAGCCGCACGGAAGCGAGAGGAGGAGAAAGAGAGGATCGCCGAGGAAGAGAGAGCAGCCGCGCGGAAGAGAGAGGAAGAAGAGAGAGCCGCAGCACGGAAGCGAGAGGAGGAGAAAGAGAGGACCGCCGAGGAAGAGAGAGCAGCCGCACGGAAGCGAGAGGAGGAGAAAGAGAGGATCGCCGAGGAAGAGAGAGCGGCCGCGCGGAAGAGAGAGGAGGAAGAGAGAGCCGCCGCACGGAAGAGAGAGGAGGCGAAGGAGAGGATAGAGGAGGAAGAGAGAGCCGCAGCGCGCAAAGAGAAGGCGAAGGATAGGGAGATCGAGAGGCGCCGACAACTGCTCCAGATCGAGCGCGAGCGCCGCGACTTAGGCCTTGGATCGCCCGCGAGCGACGACTTCACCCTCAGCACCTCCAGTTCCACCGCCAGCTCCGGAACATCCTCAGTCATCCCGCCGATCCCGGGGATGAGCTTTACCTTGTACCCCTTCGTCGAGCGCGACGAATCTATAGAAGTTTACCTCGCCCGATTCGAGCGAGTCGCGGGAGAGAACCAGCTCGACCCGCAATACTGGTATAGGAAACTGAGCCACGGCCTAAAAGGTAAGGCCTACGAGATCCTCGCCAAGACTCCGACAGCCGAGGAGGGCGACTACCCCGCCCTAAAGAAAGCGCTGCTCCACGGATTCGAACTGTCCGGCGAACACTACCGGAAGAGCTTCCGTAACTCCCGGAGAGAGAAAGGGGAGAAATTCACCCAGTTCGCCGACCGGCTAGCCACTATGAGGGACAAGTGGATTGAGCAGACCGAGGAGCCCAAGACTTACGATGGGTTGCTCGAGCTGATGCTGGCCGAACAACTGAAGGGAACCATGCCGGGCGAACTTCGGACCTTCGCCGCCGAACAGGAAGCCGCCCGCTTGGAGGACCTCATCGTAGTCGCGGACCGTTACTTGACCGCCCACCCCGACGACCGACAGCCTCGCCGGGAACCCCTAGCACCCTCGCCACCAGAAACCCGCCAGCAACCTCGCCGGCCCGTCCCGCCAGCGAACAATCGACCACCCCCGCCTAAAGGACGCCCAAACACCGGAACAGAGCCTGGGAAGCGGAGCGGAGAGCTCTACTGCGGCTACTGCCAGCGCCGAGGACACACCCGGGAAAAGTGTTTCCGCCGCCTCAGCGACCAGCGTCGTAAACAAGGAAACGTGTTGGCCCTGCGCCAAGTCACGCCCGACGGGAACCCGGTGACCCCCGTCGCCACTCCCACCGATCGCCCGGCCGTCACAGAGCAGGTGACCGTGAACGACCACCCTGCACACTGCATCTACGACACCGGCCTAACATTCGATGCCATCGTCCGCCGCTCGCTGATCAGGGACAGCGATCTGACCGGCGAACAGATCACCCTGAAGCTGGCCGACGCATCACAGCCAAGCACCACGCTACCTATCGCCCGGATCAACGTCGCCAGCCGCTACGTCACGGGATCCATCCAAGCCGCCGTGATGGACCAGCCTCTCTACGACCTGATCCTTGGATGTCGTTACGTCTTCCTAGTAATGCCGCCCCAGCCTGTGGAGTCGATGGCCGCCGTCCAGACGCGCGCCCAAACGAAACTAGCCCCGACCCCACCACCGATACCCAACCAGATGCCGGAGCAAATCCGGAAGGCCCAGGAAGAGGACGCCACCCTGCGCAAATGCTACGGGAAGCTACCCGCCGCGCGCAATCCACCCAAGACCGGGGACTTTTACGTCGAAGACGGACTTTTGTACCGCCAGAAGGACGACCACTCTCAGCTAGTCGTACCCGCGACCCTTCGCCCCCAAGTCCTGGAACTTGGCCACAGCATGCCCCTGAGTGGTCACATGGGGATAGGAGCAACCGCCCTGCGTATCAGCGCGCAGTACCACTGGCCCGGGATGTCAGAAGACGTAAAACGGTACGTCAAATCTTGCCGCCAGTGCCAACGTTTCTCACCCCGCCATCATACCGTCCCAGTAACCATCAGCCCCACCGTCGTCGTAGGAACGCCTTTCCAACGAGTAGCCGTCGACATAGTTGGGCCCCTACCGCTAACCAAGAAGCGGAACCAATACTTGCTCACCTTAGTCGACGCATGCTCCATGTGGTGTGAAGCCGTTCCCCTGCCGAAGATCGACGCCGCCCGAGTCGCCGACGCGCTCGTCGCCATCTTCACGCGAGTCGGATTCCCGGAAAGTATCATGACCGACAACGGGTCACAGTTCACGGGAAGACTGATGCAGGAAGTCTTCCATCTACTACGCATCCGGCACATCCGCACTCCACCCTACCACCCTGCCAGCAACGGACAGGTCGAGCGCCTGAACGGGACGCTCATCTCCATCATACGGAAGATCGCCGACGACCAACCCACCGCGTGGGACAGCTACGTCACCTCAGCGCTCTTCGCGTACCGAGAGACTCCACACACCTCCACCGGTTACACCCCGTCCACGTTGCTCTTTGGGAGACCCCTCTCTGGACCCCTAGCTGCCTTGCGACGCAGCTGGACAGACGCCAGGCTCGACGAGACACCGGTCGACGCCACCAAGTATGTCACCAACCTCCAGGAGACCCTTAAGGCCACGTGGAAAGCCGCCTCCGCCAACCTGAAGAAGGCGAGAACAACCGCCGCGCCCGAGACCGGGAACTTCAAGTAGGAGACCAGGTCCTGCTACTACTCCCCAGCGGTACGACCAAGCTCGATATCGCCTGGCAAGGACCCTACAAGGTGCTGGAGAAACTCTCCAGAACAACCTACCGCATCGAGGTAGACGGCAAACCCAGGACCCACCACATCAACCTACTCAAGCGATACCTGGAACAGCCCGCAGTCGCCCCGGATACACACTCGCTGCTTACGGTCGCGCTGGCCGTCGAGGTGGATGGGACAGAGACCGGCGTCGCCGAATATCCGCTACATGGGAAGGAATCCTTCCGGGACGTATCTCTCGACCCATCGCTCCCCGCCAGCCAGCAACGCCAACTACGCTCCATCATAGCCGACTACAAGGAGGTACTAACCGACGTGCCCGGGAGAACGGACCTCGAAGAAGTTCGCCTAACCCTGACGGACACCACACCCGTCCGCCAGAAACCTTACCCCGTCCCGCTATCCCAGCAGCAGGTAGTGAGGAAAGAGGTCGAGGCTCTGCTACAAGCCGGAGTCATCGCTCCATCTCGTTCCCCCTACAGCGCCGGCATAGTACTCTCACGTAAGCCCAGTGGAGAGCACCGCCTCTGCATCGATTTCCGCCAGCTCAACCTCGTGACGCAGTTCGTACCCGGACCCATGTCCGACCCAACGGACCTGTTCGCGAAGCTGCAGTCAGCGAGATACTTCTCCCGAGTGGACTTGAGCAAAGGATTCTATCAGATCCCGGTGCACCCATCTTCCCGACAGTACCTGGCATTCAGTACCATGGACGGCCATTATGAATTCAACGTCCTGCCGTTTGGCCTCCACAACGCGCCGAGCATTTTCAGCACTATGATGAGGAAACTACTGGACCCCCTCCACTGCTCGTCCCTGCACTCCTTCATGGACGACATCCTTGTCGCCACGGAAACCTGGGAGGAGCACCTGCGAGTGGTACGCCAGTTACTACGCCGCCTCAGAGAAGCTGGTCTCACCGCTCGACCGACCAAGTGCCAGTTCGGCTACCAGGAACTCGAGTTCCTAGGCCACACCATCAGCCATGGACAGCTCCGACCACTGGAGAAGACCATCCAGCGCCTACGAGACGCGCCCCGCCCCAAGACTAAGAAGGACGTCCAATCCTTCCTGGGATTGAGCGGGTTTTATCAGAAATTTGTGCCTGGGTACAATGGAATCGCCGCACCCCTGTCGAGCCTGACCAGAAAGTCAGCGCCGGACCGAGTTCTTTGGACCCCGCAGTGCGAAGCCGCGTTCCAAGAACTGAAGCAGAAGCTGACGTCGCAGCCAGTTTTGCGACTCCCCAACCACACGCAACCCTTCGTCCTGCGGACCGACGCCAGCGACGTAGGCCTCGGAGCCGTACTCCTACAACGGGACTCCGCGGACACTACTACGCTCTTCCCCGTCGCCTACGCCAGCAGGAAGCTGAAACCAGCGGAGCAGAACTATGCCACGTCCGAGAAGGAGTGCCTCGCACTCGTCTGGGCCGTGCAAAGGTTTCAACTGTATCTATACGGGGCTCACTTCACCGTACAAGTCGACCACCAGCCGCTTTCCTTCCTAGCCACTTCAAAATCTCTCAACGCCCGGCTGATGAGATGGGCTCTGTTGCTCCAAGCGTATTCGTTCCAGCTTGAGCACATCCCAGGGAGGGACAATCACGGAGCGGACTTCCTCAGCCGCCATCCCGCATCCGACTCCACCGAGTCCCCACTGAGGGCCGACGCCCCAGAGTTCGTTCCAGCCGCCACCCACTAGCCGTCGCCGGAACCCGACAGCCCCGCGGACCCCAGCCTTGGGCATCCGCCACCTACCACCCGGAACCCTGTATAGCCCCAGCCTCTCCTGGACCACCTCCACCTTCATCCCGCACCGCAGCAGACCCCAGAGCTAATCGGCCGCTTCTAAGTCGAGGCTGAGGACCTCGCCTTTTCCTTGGGGGGGCCTCTGTCACAGGCGGACTTTTCAGCTCTGGCCCTGCTCGCGGCAATTTCCCCACTCGCCGGCTGACCACACGATCCAAGCCCCGCCCCTCCATATAGTCCCACGTGATCCGGGGACTGGACCTTGGAGAAATTAGGATATAGTTTCGGCAGTCTCTTTCTGCACGCCCACGACTACACACTGCCTGCTGTAGACACGTCCGCATCCACGTTGCGACCTCTGAGCTCAGCTAATATTCTTGTGTTCAACCCCGTTCTCTGGTCCAGAACGGGTTCTTATTCGGGCCTCTGCGAGACTCAACCACGCTGCGTGCTATCCATACCCTCTGGCTACCACTGAAACGCGTGAAGACAGACCAGCCGCCCCCACCTGCTAAAGTGCAGATGACCGAATTCACCCCACGCTAACTATTGCCTAACGTCTCGACCCAGTGACCCAGACTGGTCACCGAAGCCACGCTGACCATTGCATCACCGCCATCCAGATTCCAGAGGCTACCACCGCCGACTTAACTTGAGTTAAGTTTGTCCTCTGCGCAAACCACAACTCTGCAGAAACTCTGTAGCTTTCAGGCTACCCACGCTAAACCAACCAACTATCCCGTGCCACATGATGAGAGCAGTCCATATTAGCCCCTATTGACTCTATATAGATAATCCAGAATAACGCCAAGATACTCTGTACCTATTTAGCCAGCACCCGTGATTCAGTTGTGAACTGACTTACCATGTTTGACCTCCACCCAGATAATAAATTATTCTATATTGTACTATACTACCATACTTCCCTTGTTCAAGTTTTCCATTATTTGATTCTGTATACCTCTCGTCTGTCCTTACAACTATCTATAATTCTTTTAGCACTCCCAAGCATTTTCCCTGAACGTCACCGCACGTCGGCCTAGTACAAGGGAGGCGATACAGCGCGGGGAAATAATTGCTAACCCACATCCCCATAACCCCCTATATTCGTGACAGTTCTGAACCAGTTTCCGATGGCGCTTTTGTTAAGGACTGATCTGGTAGCCTTGTCATACAGGCTTTTGATGACTTCAACAATTTTAGGGCTGATGTTGTGCACTCTCATGGTTGCACACAGAGCTGCATGCCAGACTCAAACGCCTTTTTGATGTCTACGAACACATGATATAGATGTTGTTGGTGCTGTAGGTATTTCTCACAGATTATTCTGAGGTTGAAAATCTGTTCAGTGGTACTTCGCCCTGCCTGAAATCATGCTTGCTCTTCGGCTATGATTTGTGCAGCTTGGGGTTTCAACCTGTTGAGTATTATTTTCAGGTTCCTGAAGGTTACTTTTTTTGGGAAGAGTGATGACAAGCGACTGGGTCCATGGTGTAGGCCACTCCCCACTCTGCCACATCTTGTTACACATAATGGTGAGTGCGTCGATCATCGCTTCTCCTCCTGCTTGAAGCAGTTCCGCGGGTATGTTGTCCACTCCCGCTGACTTCCCCTTCTTCAGCGATTGCACTGCTGCCTCAACTTCTTCTCTGAGAATTGCGAGGATTTCTTCTTCTTCTCTGTTCTCTGGACATGCTAGAACTGATGGGTCTCCGTTTGGTTTGTGGTTGTAAAGGTCAGAGCAGTACTCTGTCCATCTGTCCAAGACTTCTTGTTCTTCTGTAAGGCATAAGCCACTTGCTTTGGATCGTGGAGACCTTGGGCTGTTTAACACTTGTCAGCGGCTTCACAGTCTGGTAGGCCTTCTTGCTGTTGTTCTTGTTCAGACTGTTCTCTATTTCCTGGCATTGAGCTTCTATCCAGTTCTCCTTTGCTGTGCGCATGCCTTTTCGGATGTCATTGTTGATTTTTCGGTAGGCATCAGCTCCCTGTCAGGTGTTCCTTTTCTTTTTCATCTCTCTTCGTTTATCACACAGGTCCAAAAGTTCAGGTGTGATCCACAGCTTTTTCTTTGACCGGTGCTTTCCAAGGATCTCCATGGCGGCATCTGTCACAGCTAAGTTGAAGGTGGTGGTCATGGTGTTGACATCTACTTCACCAGCTCCCAAAATGAGCATTGGGGAAAATTTCCCTCCAATTGTGGCCTGAAATATTTCTGTCACCTCCGGGTCTTGCAGTTTGTCCAGGTCGAACTTCAGTCTAGTGCACTTTGCTGTGTTTACTCTATTCAAGTGAAGCCGGAAAGACATCATCACAAGATTGTGGTCACTTCCGATGTCTGCTCCTGGAAAAGTGCGTGTCCTGCCAATGTTGATGCTTGATCTGAAGCGTTTCTTGACCATCGTTAACATTCATTTTCATTCATTAAGAAAATTAGCGTCCACGGACACAGTGCGTATAGGGGACAAACGTTAACATTTACCGAGTAAGTCCCTTTAATAGAATTTTGGAAACCCTCCCCCAAAAACTAACTGATCCGCCCCTCCTGCTTACTTTACTATTTAGCCTTGGTTAGTCATTGTACTCTATGAATGTTAATGTTAGGCTGCAGCAGACGATGGAAGTAATCAGGCGTAGCAATGGTATAACTGAGGTACACACACTGCGAGCTAACGCAAACAGTGTAGTGACGTCAGCACTGTGTGTGAGGAATCGACAGGCAATGATATCATAGTAGCTACGGTAGGCGAGTCGATTATCCTCCAATGAGAACACAGGTTATAATGGACTCAACCAGGTCGGGCTGATTCAAATAGAGAGAGAGAACGGCAGTCGTTTTTGAGACGAGGAGCAGTACACAGCTACACCGTTAGCAGTAAGATCTCTCCTGAATAGACCAGGAAGCAGTGCTTGGGAATCTTAGAATTCAATCAAGTAGCCACGAGCCTGACTTTGTCAAACAGGTAAATGAACATACTTCTGTTTCATCGTGATATATTTATATTATTGTTGAAATTATGTTTGTGGAATTTGCTATGCATAGATTTGAATTGTTCGTCCAACGTTGCGTGACCACGTGGCGAAACACGACCGGTTGCGCCGCCATGTTGTATACCGGACGGAACCACTGTTGTTTAACCTATATGTATGTTTGCAGACCAGTGGCTGTACCAGTGAATGTTTATAATATTATTAATTCTGTATGTGTATAGTTAGCCACGATGTATATTTATGTATGTATATATTAGAGTTGAGATTCCAGTGGACCAAGGACATAGCAGAATGTTCGTCGCTTATGTATAGAGATGTGGAGCTATCACTGAGGGCTACTTTGGCTTTCAGTGAGACGCTCTGCACAGACCTATTATTCAAGGTTGTGCAGAATTTCGTCTCTTGTGTTACAGACGAACAGGCAAGAAATAACGTGCGCCCAACTCCACAGAAAACACGAGTTGGCTGTTTAGCCTCTACAGCACAGGACTGAGAGAGCAACCCTGGAAACACTCTCCAAGACACCACAGCGTGTCAAGGGACCAAACTACACGACGACCAAGCGTGTACCAGAAGCTACCTCAACAAAGGGCTTCAAACCCGCTTCACAACAGTTAAGTGCATAGGAAAAAGTGCACTAAAACTGATAGAAAACGGACCACAGTAGTCCAATCTTCATGAACTCTAGTAGCCAGTGCCCTATGAAGACATAACAGCTGCCTAGACTATCAGCGATCGAATTATTTGCATTGACCTATGACTTTTTAAGGTAGATTAGTACATCGAAGATCTTGTATAGAGTAGGAGAAATAAATGTGTGATTTTAACTGTTATCAAGTGGCTGGACTACATATGATTCATAGCCGTGTGAAAGCTAGTGTGACAGTGATCTTTTACCATTTTTTCTATCTATCTCTGTATCCCAGCCTTAACACAGCCCGAGCTAAATAAATAAATGTATTAAAGTAATTCACCGGGTGACTAACTAGCAGTTCCCATAGAATAAAGCGTGAGGGTTACAGCATTCCATTGTGCAGAACCCAGCAACCCATAAACCCCACGTTACAACCCTTTAAGTCTCGGCTTGTGATACACCCAGACGTACACTGTACGACACAACACTATACAATACACACACTGGTTAGTCTGAGAGTTAATTCGTTATTTGGCTAATTGCTAGCTATGCATCAGGACATCTCAATTCTGACAAAGAAATTGAGCCTTGGCAGGTGCCTAATCGAGGACTACACAACCTTAGGAAAGAACCCTACATTTATTTCCAATAAATGGCGATTACGATCCTCCTACCACAGACTTTTAGACATTCTTACCCCGACGAGGGCGTAAGACCTTGGGTGGCTCGAAACACAACGAACGATGTACCCTTACAGAAGAAACTAATTCTCATCTGACACACAGTCACAAGTTACTTCTACCTAAAAGCTGGCCTCTCGCAAAAAGCTCCACAATGACTCTGCCCTACTAAACACACACCAGGCCACAGGTAAACGGTCGAGTCGAGTTCAGTACCCCCTTTCTAATTCAGCATATGCCCTTTTCCGCGTTATGCACGTGGATCCAGAGATACTACATCTTTCATCCGCAATAAAGAAAACTGCCGAGCTATCTATATACACTGCATAGTAGAGAGGTGCAACTTCGCACGAAATATAGCTCTGTCTAATATGTGCTGAAACTCGTGTCGTCACACTCTGGTGACGTGGCCATACCATCGGAGTTTTTGCTTCTTCACCACTGTGAGCATGTCAAAATGTTGTCCAATGGCTTGTGTGATGGTCTGTCAGACTTCGTTGTTGGTGATGTGCTGGGTATAGGAAATGCCCAGAAGTCTTCTGTATCACCTCATCTCCATGCTTTGTATTCTTTGTTGTAGATCTGCTGTGAGGGTCCATGTTTCGCAAGCGTATAGGAAGATGGAGATGACAAGGGAGCGCAGCAGTCTTACCTTGTAATGTATACTGATGGTCCTGTCTTTCCAAATGGGCTTCAACCTTGTGAGGGTAGCAGTTGTTTGTGTGATCCTGAAAGGACTTCCTGTTGGGTCCCATTGTCTGATACAATGGCACCTAAATATTTGAAGCTATGCACTGTGTTGACGGATTGACCTTGAACTTTGATGTCCACGTTGATGCCATTGGTGTTGTTGGTCATTATTTTGGTCTACTCTGCACTTATTTCCATTCCATAGGCTCTGGATGTGGTGTCAAGCCTCTGTACCAGCTGCTCAAGTTCTTGTTCCTCTCCAACCAATCCATCAATGTCATCCGCAAAAATGAGGTTGGCTCTACCCCCTATGCTGACTATGCCTTCGTGATCTGCAAGGGCATCTGGCATAATGCGCTCTAGGTAGATATTGAAGAGCGTTGGAGAGAGTAGGCATCCTTGAGGCACACCGATTGTTGTTCTGAACCAGTTTCTGATGGCGCTGTTGAGGAGGACTGCACTGGTAGCCTTATCATACAGGCTTTTGATGACTTCAATAATTTTATGGCTGATGATGTACACTCTCATGGTTGCCCACAGAGCTGCATACCAGACTCGGTCAAACACTTTCTTGAAGTCCACAAACACATGATATAGATGTTATTGGTGCTGTAGGTATTTCTGGCAGATTATTCTGAGTTGGAAAATTTGTTCAGTGGTACTTCGCCCTGCCCTGAATCCTGCTTGTTCTTCAGCTATGATTTGTTCAGCTTGGGGTTTTAATCTGTTGAGTATTATTTTCAGGAGGACCTTGCTTGGATGGCTGAATGAGGTAGATGGTGCGGTAATTTTCACACTCCTGAAGTTTACCTTTTTTTGGGAAGCGTGATGACAAGCGATTGGGTCCATGGTGTAGGCCACTCCCCACTCTGCAAGATCTTGTTACAAATAATGGCGAGGGCGTCAATCATCGATTCTCCTCCATTTTGAAGCAATTCCACGGGTATGTTGCACACTCCCGCTGACTTCCCTTTCTTCAGCGATTGCACTGCTGCCTCAACTTCTTCTCGGATAATTGGGAGGATTTCTTCTTCTTCTCTGTTCTGTGGACATGCTAGAACTGATGGGTCTCCATTTGGTGTGTGGTTGTAAAGGTCAGAGCAGTACTCTGTCCATCTATCTAAGACTTCTTGTTCTTCTGCAAGGCATAGGCCAGACTTGCTTTGGATCGTGGGGACCTTGAATAGACATCCGATTGTTATAAACTCTGCTGTAAACTGTATTAGTTACTGGATACAAATTCAGAAAATGGATGATGTTAGGTTGCCTAAGAAAGCTTATTCTAAGCTATATAATTTGGATTCTAGGGTTGCCTAAGAAAGCTTATTCTATGCCATATAATTTGGATTCTAGGGGAAATATTTGGGTTACGAACGTACGTGTGTGTTTATGCAGGAATGGATTTGGTCATGTTTGAATGAATCAAGGAGTTGGTAGTGTGGAAGTGTTTTAAAGAGAATTTGAACAAAAACTGATTGACTGTAAAGTGCAGGTATGGAGTGAGCATGTAAATAATTGTGAACGTTTTCAAATGTATAATATATTTTGTAATTCTGAACACAACAGTCTGTTTAAATATTTGCTATTAAATATTGAGAAGCATTTAAAGTTTGTGATGACAAAATTTAGGTTTGATGGTTCAGAATTATTTGTTCACTTTTATAGATACAGAGCTCATGCTGTTAATGATACTATTTGTCCTATGTGTAAATCAGCAGAAGAAAATGAATTACATTTTG
The DNA here is from genome assembly GCA_036898135.1 of Oncomelania hupensis. NCBI lineage: Eukaryota > Metazoa > Mollusca > Gastropoda > Littorinimorpha > Pomatiopsidae > Oncomelania > Oncomelania hupensis. The sequence continues at coordinate 26,651,490 of CM072515.1, forward strand.
TAACTTAAGGAAACAGTTTATAGCCCCATAATATTATAGAATGCCTTGTACAACACGTCCCATTCTACTGTTAGCCTCCGACAACGAAGGGACTGTTAGAAAACTATGCTTTTGTATTATTTATATAAAGCCATGAAACGTCAGGAACTTTAGTAGGATCGTAACCTATTTTGTATTTATATGTATGTTATGATATATTCAGTGTTTGTTGTTTTATTATTCTTGTACACATCCCTTCCAAAGGGGCGATGCCCCGAACATCTGGAATAAAAGATTCGTATTCTCTCTCTCTCTCTCTCTCTCTCTCTCTCTCTCTCTCTCTCTCTCTCTCTCTCTCTCTCTCTCTCTCTCTCTCTCTCTCTCTCTCTCTTTTTCCCTTTATTATTGAAAACTTCTTTATGCACCATAATAAAGATATCAAAGAACGCAGAACATTTTAAACTGAAAACGTAGTGCAGTGACCCATAATGAAGATTCTTGATATTAGTTTCATTGTTTGGGGCGAGACTATAATTATAGGGTCTACACCTATAAATACAAAACTTCTCATTACATAATCTTGTTTATGAGTGACTGTATAACTTTAAGCACAAAACTAATCAACAACTAAGATCTAGATGCCGTTTAGTAACAGTAGCTGTCTTGACCTTCCAGTTTCACTGATAAGAAATACTCATTTGGCGTGTACTTCCATTAAGACACAGTCAAAACAATACTATACTAATAAAAGTTTTAAATACCATAGCTGAATGATAGACACACTAAGTTTCGCAGGTACAGTTATAGTTACAGCTGCTAATCGTCATGGCTAACGAAAATTCTGTTTTCCATGCTGCCTTTGTGTTAGTTTTGCTGTCAGGTAAATGCGAATCTTATATATTACTAGTGAAGACTAACCACATTGCAAGCCATTCTATATGTTTTTTCCAGACACTCACTCACATATAAGCATTTTCCTAAGTTTAATTTTCTCGGCAGTGTTGTGACTCGGCTGTGTCCTAACACCGCTCTTTGACTCGTTCTGAGTCCTGACTATAATTTTAAAAATGTTTCCAGATAAGCCTGGAAATACAATAATAGTACATTAATAACACCGTGACGAGGGCATTTTAAGCCGTATGGAATGTAGACAATTATTGACACAGTTACCTCTTGTATGTCTGTAGTGTGTCATTATGTTGAACGGAGCTATTGAAATAATTATAATGGATGCTATAAATTCTGTTCCTAAAATCAACTGAAGGAATGACGAGACGATGATGATAATAATGCTGCTGCTGCTACTGCTAATGATGATAATGTTACTGCTGAGGATTATGATGGTGATGAAGATATGGTGGTTGTGGTGGTGATATTGCTGCTGCTGTTTCTGGCTATGAGGATGGTGGCGGTGATGTTGCATCATCACCACCAACACGAACATCAACATCGCTGTAATATCAGAAATGTTGACGATAAAGATGTGGTAACTCAGCTTAATTAGAGATAAACAGATAGTATTGAACAAAACCTGAAGTTAATTTATCAGCCCTCTAAAGGGAAGGTTCGCAGATGTTAAATTAACATTCTTGAAACGTTCACTCCCGATACCGTCAAGCAGAACCTGCTAGTAAGAATGTTAGTTAGCTTACTCGGACAGCTGACCAGGATCACTTGACCGCTAGTTAGCCACGCGAATCATATTACTCTGAGATCTACTCTGTGAGTCTCATTTGACACGAAGTTGAGACGTAACAGATAGTGGCCCAGAAACAGGACAGGAGAGTAGAAAATTTCGAGAAAAGATTCCCTAGTGGCGAAAACGAGACGATTGGTCGGAGATGACGTAGAGACTCCTATATATTCCCTGTAAACCCCACATTAACTGAGTCCCCATACGCCTTTGTGTTAGGGGACGGAAATTTTACCATTAACCGGGTAGTCACACGCGAAGCTTGGAACGAAGAGGGTCTAAACAAGGAGCGAACTGAAGTGAACAAAAATCCTCAGCCATCAACAAGAAAGTGATAGACTAGAGATGGTTTCACGATTCCCAGAGACTAGAAGTAAGTTAACACTAGTAGTTTCTAGTACTTGTATGTTTATATATTATATTGATTGCCATGTATTAGTATGTTCGTGTTATATGTATTTACAGGAACCTATTATTGTTTCTGACATGTTGTGCATATTGCTCGATATATCTTAGCCTTAAGATTCGGATAGCAGTGTGCATATGGGAAACTCGGCAGGTGTCTGATGCTATAGACTCCTTGCACAGGGCACCACATATATATCTGAATAGAATATTGTAGCCAGAGTTCTGGATTTTACAGTTCAGCTCAGGGACGGTTTGTGGAGTCAACGCATGATGCATGCTCCCGTGGAAAAGAAACCCCCGTTGGGGTGCCGGGGGTTTCAGTATAAATAGTATCCCCACTTTCTGGAAATTTAGTGCTTTGAATTCCCACTGTCGCTGTCTTTCTCATTTGCTCTTTCTCATTCCTGCTCTGTTCTATCAATCTGCTATAGTCTACATGTACTATCTTCTTCTTCGCTAGACCAGTCACCTACCTTTTTTCTTGAAAACTCTTCCGGGACAAGACTCCTTATTCGTGTATGGGGTCTGTTGGATCAGCTTATGAATATTGGACGCTTTCTGCCAGGTGGTCACTAGGGCTTCCTATGATGTTATTATTTAGCAATGTATGCATTTTATATGTATGTGTTTTGTTGATAATTTATAATGATGTTTGTATTCTATTTTATTTTTGTAAACGGGGGTTCGATAAATTAGAGTGCAGCCTCAGCGTCCCCTGCGTGGGATGTTTTTATTGTAAAGTGACTGGCTGGTGGAGAGCTTTCAGTTTTACCACTAGGGTTGTTTCAGCAGATCTTTTATGCGGATCAGGGGTTGTCTGGTCCTGATTTGGCTTGGAAGAGTCTGCTGGACCTAAAGCAATAATCATGTAATGTAATGTGGAAAAGAAGGGGATCAACTAAAATCTACCTCGCCACGTCCGGCCCCGCAGTTAACAGACTCGCCCGAACATCCTACATCGAGTGCATGTATTTTTATGTAATGACTATGTAAAGCGCGGTGAGTCTGGTCGTAGGCTGGAGTACCCGCTATATAAAAATCCGTTATTATTATTATTATTATTATTATTATTATTATTATTATTATTATTATTATTATTATTATTATTATCCTGAGAGTGACCAGACTCCCTCAGAGTGACCACCAGACTCAAGCACTCACAGAAACTGAGAAGCTAAGTCCCTCCCAACTGCAACTGATGTCAACCAATACTCGGAACACTAGTAGACCATCCAAACATAGAAATGCTTAGCACCTGATGAAGAAGAAATGCTAAAGAAATATCCCAGCACATTGAACAATTATAGTTATCAATTTACATTTAATTAAAGCATGTTAGAATTTGTGTTGAACATATAAAAGTTGAAATCACATACATACGACTGGTGTCATTCTTTTTGTATTGTTGTGTGTCCACTAGCTCTTCTTCTCTTGAGACCAATTAAACTAGTCATTTGACTAGCCAAAAGCATTTCTTAAAGTGAGCCAATGATACTTTAAAACCCGAGAACAAATATACATTTTTATGTGACCAAGCACCGTGATTTAGTCTCTCACATCGCTTTGGAATCTTGGTACAGAACGTCTGATAGAGGTAGCTTAACGCCCCATCTATCTACAGGTCTTACTCCCCTTGTAAGATAAGCGTATCTTCTCCAGGATATCATCACAATCGCCACCACCAACATCACCACCGCTATCTAAAGCATCACCATCATCATCATCATCAACAGTCATCACCATCATTATCATAATCATCAACAACAACAACAACCGCCATCACGATGTTTTATTTTGCTAGTTGTAACAGTGGAAGGACAGGGTGGATGTCAAGCCCACTGGTTTTCCTTTCAAGATTCATGCTACATTTTCGTCGACTCCGCCTCTTCCTGGCCTTCTGCACAGGTAGACATGTGCTGTTTTTGTTGTTGTTATGGTTGGTGGGGGTGGTAGTTTGTCATGTTTATGTTGTTACATATATTGTTTATATTGTTGGTGGTGATGGATTTAGTTCTAGGAGTGATGGGAGTAGTATAGGTAGTCAGTTGGGTATGTCGTATTTTTTTTCGGTGGATTGATGACGTAATGGTGACGTAATGATGATGTAATAGGGGGTGATGCTGTGATGAGAGTCATGGTGACATAATCATGACGTAATGATGACATATAAGGATGATGCAATATGCGGGTCATGTATGCTGGGTTTGAAGAGCTTGTAGTTTTATGGGTTTTTTATGATGACGAATTTGTTACAGTTTGGTGATTGCCTCTTTTGATTATAGCTGATAATTGATTTTATATATGTGGAAAGCCATAGAAGAATGATTATGGGATATTTATTATTGTTATTTATGAATAGTCTAAAGACTATGGGCTTGTGTTGGACAAACACCCACACACGCTTGTACGCATAAATATATTATTTTTATTTATCAATGATTATGCCTATATCATCTGGCTGAAGCAGGGTCCTATGAATACGATACGAATACGATCACTTTATTATCTCAATCAAAGAGAAATTCACACGTGGTGCCAGATATAAATGTTACAAGACGATAAAGGACAGTATAACAACAATAAACAGTAAACAGTAAAACAGGATAAAAGTATATCAATAAGACATTACTGAATTAACCATTTAAAACTGTAATCATAAGAAGTTACATGGGGAAAACAAATACCTATCACATGATTTACATTCAGTGTTATAATCATGATAGAAGGTATTGCAACATAACAATCACTGTTGGCAAGCAATAATCGCATCAATATACAAAAACGTAAGACTTTTAGATAAATATGTTCATAAAAGAATATAAAAATCGCTAAGCACATAGGCCTACACTAAACGGAAATGTAAGACCACAGGGGCACATACTCACTATCTCATGCGGATTGGACATTAATTATATAAATCATGCCACACACACTGTTATAATAGAATCATCATACGTTCAAATTCTCAATCATTTAATAAAGAGATTACGGTGGGTATAAAACTATTTTTAGTGCATACAGTTTTGAACTTTGGTGTCCTGTAGCGCCAACCTGAGGGCAGGAGATTGAAGTGGTGCGCGAGCACGTGACTGCTGTCTTGAAGTATGCGACGGGCCTTTCTCGCCACTCGCCTTTCATACATCGCTATCATACTCATTTGTTGCACTCCCACAACCTTCCCACACACTCTCACCACTCTGTCCAACACATTCCTACTGTCCAAAGACAACCTTCCATATCAACATACAAATGAGAAAGTGAGAATGGAAGAGATAAACGAATCATAAATGGTTTGGAGGATACGGTTTTGAACATGCAAGCGTCGGAGTTTCTGGAGGCAATAAATTCTAGATTGGCATTTTTAGTGAATACCATTGACGTTAGAAGAGAAGTTCAGCTTCTCGTCAATGATGGCGCCAAGGTACTTGTATTCTGTGACCCTCTCTACTGTAGCACCGCCAATGACGAGAGCGGGGATGGGGGCGGGGTTGCGGCGGAAATCAACGATTAGCTCTTTTGTTTTTTTAACGTTTAAGTCGAGGTAGTTTTCCTTGCACCAGGTGCTGAAAACTTCGACAGATGAGAAATACTGAGAATTTGAGTTTGACATGTCCATCAGGGCCGAGTCGTCCGAGTACTTAATGACCGGACAGGTGTTAGAGCCACGGCAGTCGTCGGTATACAACGTAAAAAGTACCGTTGAAATTACAGTGCCCTGGGGCGCACCGACAGAGGTTTGCTTGACAGAGTAAAGAGCAGAGTGAAAGCGGACAGCCTGGGACCTATTGACAAGAAATTGAACTATCCAAAGGACGAGTTTGGAGGGTACAGAGTAAGAAAGGAGCTTCTGGGCCATGAGATGAGGTTGGATAGTATTGAAAGCAGAACTGAAATCGATGAAGAGGACGCGGACGAAGGAGCTGGGGGTCTCTAGGTGGGTGTAGGTATTGTGAAGGAGGGTAAGAGTTGCGTCTTCAGTGCTGCGATTGGGTTTGTAGGCAAACTGTAGGGGGTCAGAGAATGGCTGAGTGTGAAAGAGTAGACGAGATAGAACAATTTTTTCAAAACATTTCATGGCTATGGATGTTAGGGCTACGGGGCGATAGTCATTTAACTGCTTGGGTCGGGCGATCTTGGGGATGGGTGAGATAACAGAGTGCTTCCACACACTGGGCACGACACAGTCACGCAGGGACCAGGAAAACAGCTGGCTAAACACTACGCACAGCTGTGCCGCGCACCACCTCAAGGTCCGCCCTCCAATGCCATCGGGGCCTGCAGCCGTCCTAGATGATAGGATTTTAAAATTATTCTTAAGGGGATCATAAAAGTCAAAAAGATGGATATGTATGATTATGTTTATATCATCTGGCTGAGTATCGGACATTTATGAATAGTCTAAAGACATGAGGTTGTGTGACACACACACACACACACACACACACACACACACACACCTACACACACACCCACACACACACACACTCTCTATCTCTTTATCTCTTTTAACTTTTGTCTTGGTCAAGGCGAATTGGTCCTGGGCGACACTATACAATCAACTCAATTTGAGCAATGTGGATAGTGCTCAGTTGTCTGGGCATCAGACCATATGCCCAAAGGCTGCAAGTGCGCGTCTCGGCGGTTTTGAGCTAGATCATATATTGGCCAGCGCCTGGTCAAGTACGGCGTGGATAGTGCTCAGTTGTTTTGGCGTCAGACCATGCGCCCAAAGGCTGCAAGTGCGCGTCTCGGTGGTTTTGAGCTAGATCATGTATTGGCCAGCGCCAGGTCAAGTACTGCGTGGATAGTGCTCAGTTGTCTGGGCGTCAGACCATGCGCCCAAAGGCTGCAAGTGAGCGTCTCGGCGGTTTTGAGTTAGATCATGTATTGGCCAGCGCCTGGTCAAGTACGGCGAGATATCCCGAGGGGAAAGGGGATGATTAGCCAGCTGTCACGCTTGAAAGACTCTGTCCCATCCTGCCTGCAAGAAGCAGGTGGTAAGAACAAACATACTTTTTTTTAATTAAAGAGCGCTAGCTTAACTAGGCTTCTGGCTGTGACGTATTACAAATGACAGATCACGACCTATGTGTGTACACGCTCCCCTGTCTCATCCACCCTCCCCCCCACACACACACACCAAATACACATCCATCACTCAAACAGGTGGTGTAAAAGCAGGGACATGATTTTGGTAATGATTATATAGGATTGTATGAGGGTCATCTTAATCAAACGACCACCTCTCTTCAACGCTACTATCAATTTTATTTATTTTTGATGACAAAGTCTATCGATGGCATGATCAAAATTGGTAAATAGGAACAGAATCGGTGCAGTGGTTCTCGAGATATTGAATTTATACGAGGCGAATCGCGCAACTATTCTAAAGTATTTGATTTGGTTTTTTTTTTAAATGACTGATAAATGAGCGTGCTATCAAGATGATCATTTTGACACCATCTGCACTCAAATCGGTTAAGAATTAGTGATTCTATTAATGTTTTAGTACTTTTATCTATATCGGTCTATATCGAAAATATATATAGGTATATCTACTTCATTTGGTCAACAATTTTAGTGTCACTGCGTGTCACTGCGTTCACTGTGTTCACTGTGTGGGAATGAGACCGATGAGCGTGTAAGTTGCTACAGATCACAAATGCACGCTATATACCACTACATAGGCTAGAGCAATTAAAAAATGATGTAATCTGACCGGGAGCACCTTTTAAGCTTATGATTTTGTAGGCCTACTCACACATAGCAATACAAGAGGAAATATGAAGAAAAATGACGTCAAAAGGTGTAAACTTATGAAAGTTTTGAAAACGGTGGCCCCAGGTGATATTATTTGGGCAAAGTCACTCATCTCCAGTTTTTTTTTTTATTTTTTTAAATTATAAAACTTAGAGGCAAATATGATTATCATGACTTTCTCTCTCTCTCTCTCTCTCTCTCTCTCTCTCTCTCTCTCTCTCTCTCTCTCTCTCTCTCTCTCTCTTTCTCTCTTTCTCTCTCTCTTTTTCTTCATCTCTATGTGTCTATATTTTGCTCTCTCTCAGAGAGTACTGTTCTGACCTTTACAACCATACACCAAATGGAGACCCATCAGTTCTAGCATGTCTCGAGAATTAAAAAAAAAAGAAAAATCCTCCCAATTCGCCGAAAAAAAGTTGGGGCAGCAGTGCTATCGCTCAACAAAGGGAAGTCAGTGGGGGTGGACAACATACCCGCAAAACTACTACAAGCACGAAGAAAAGCGATGATTGTTACCCTCACCATTATCTGTAACAAGATCTGGCAGAGTGGGGCGTGACCTACACCATGGACTATCCATGTCAACTTGTCTATCCAAGTTCGTGTTTTTAGTCTAAATAATTTAGTCACACATTACAAAAGTATATAGCTATGTGGGTGTGCATGTGTTTGTTTTTTTCCTCTCCTCTCTTTAAATAAGAGTCGGTGAGTTGTCACTTCATGTTTTGCGTTCACCCATCCAAGTGCTAATCAAACTAGACGGTGCTTAACTTGTGACATAGTATCGAGTGCTCCAACCACTGCACTATCCGCAAAAATGTATACAGCAATAGGCCGCCTTGTAGATAAAGATAAAGATAGTCCCATAGCCTTAAGACCGTAGGGGAGCGTGATGTTGGAGATCACACTTATCTTGGGCCAGCATAATGAGGGGTGTTCTTACCACCTGCTTCTTGCAGGCAGGATTCCTGACATATAAGAGTCTTTCAAGCGTGACGGCTGGCTAATCATCCCCTTTCCCCTCGGGATATCTCGCCGTACTTGACCAGGCACTGGCCAATACATGATCTAACTCAAAACCGCCGAGACGCGCACTTGCAGCCTTTGGGCGCATGGTCTTACGCCCAGACAACTGAGCACTATCCACGCAGTATTTGACCAGGCGCTGGCCAATACATGATCTAGCTCAAAACCGCCGAGACGCTCACTTGCAGCCTTTGGGCGCATTGTCTGACGCCCAGACAACTGAGCACTATCCATGCAGTACTTGACCAGGCGCTGGCCAATACATGATCTAGCTCAAAACCACCAAGATGCGCACTTGCAGCCTTTGGGCGCATGGTCTGACGCCCAGACAACTGAGCACTATCCACGCCGTACTTGACCAGGCGCTGGCCAATACATGATCTAGCTCAAAACCGCCGAGACGCAAACTTGCAGCCTTTGGGCATATGGTCTGATGCCCAGACAACTGAGCACTATCCACATTGCTCAAATTGAGTTGATTGTATAGTGTTGCCCAGGACCAATTCGCCTTGACCAAGACAAAAGTTAAAAGAGATAAAGAGATAGAGAGAGAGAGAGAGAGAGAGTGTGTGTGTGTGTGTGTGTGGGTGTGTGTGTGTGTGTGTGTGTCACACAACCTCATGTCTTTATACTATTCATAAATGTTTGATACTCAGCCAGATGATATAAACATAATCATACATATCCATCTTTTTGACTTTTATGATCCCCTTAAGAATAATTTTAAAATCCTATCATCTAGGACCCTGCTTCAGCCAGATGATATAAGCATAATCATTGATAAATAAAAATAATAAATTTATGGTACAAGCGTGTGTGGGTGTTTGTCCAACACAAACCCATAGTCTTTAGACTATTCATAAATAATAATAATAAATATCCCATAATCATTCTTTTTTGGCTTTCCACATAAAAAAATCAATTATCAGCTATAATCAAAAGAGGCAATCACCAAACTGTAACAAATTCGTCATCATAAAAAACCCATAAACTACAAGCTTTTCAAACCCAGCATACATGACCCGCATATTGCATCATCCTTATATGTCATCATTACGTCATGATTATGTCACCATGACTCTCATCACAGCATCACCCCCTATTACATCATCATTACATCACCATTACGTCATCAATCCACCGAAAAAAAAAATAGGACATACCCAACTGACTACCTATACTACTGATGGGTATTTATCTGGCTTTATTATTTTTTTTTTAATTACTTGGACAATTTTAGACTTGTTCACTATTTTACACTCGGTTGACTGATTAACGTAGTACTGATGTTACTGTTTCATTAATAAGCTCTTTTCTATCAGTGCCGCTTTCTCATCTAAACATTCATGTACGTGTTGACTATCATTGTAACGTGGTGCGTGTATTTGTGGGTTTGCATGTGTAATGACGGACTACTATAGTATAATGTATGGTGTAGTGGTGGTTTCGGTGGTGTTGTGTGTTATCGATGGTCTTGGGTAGGAAATCCTGAATCCGTTACTATGTTCAGAATTTGCTTCCCACCTTCAACAAACTTCTTTAACAAATAAAAATAAAATCAATTCATTCACGCCCACCTATCCAACCTTCAGCTATGTTTGATGATTCATTTCAGTCCATTTGCAACACAGTCCTGAAGGCCCATTTGATCGAGATTGAGTCTGCGGAGGAAAACAATTTTCTTCTAGGTCAATTGAATGCGAGAAACTGTAAGTAACCATGAATTCGGGTCAACTAACAAAATAACTGAATTAGCAATAGTTTAATTATCTTTTAAGAATTATGCTATGTAACTGTTCTAATTTAGGATGACAGATCCAAGATAGCATAAGATTATTGCTGAATTTCTGTAGGAAGGACAAGCTGTACGACAGGGCCAGAGGACCTAATAGTATTAAATAAGCATGGAATCTTATTTTAAAAATCCGTGGCCAGAACTGCAAGCACTTGCTCTCCAAATGGCTATAACTGAACGGTCAAAGGGAAGCAACTTCCCAGAGGGGCCGGGTAGCTCAGTTGGTAGAGCGTCTTACTAGTAACCGAAAGGTACCTGGTTCAAATCCCGGATTGGCCAATGTGTAACCATATTATTTTCCCCTTACCATCAACTGGTTCGCTGGTGTCAGAATAATGTGACCAGTAGTCGCCTATACGCTTCGGTGTCGCGTGACTATAATCTACAGTTACAGCAACTTCCTACTGTAAATAGTCGTGAACGAATGAACTGGACGGTCAACACTGCTAATACTATATCACTTAAAATAATTGTGCCCTAAAATAAGTGTGTACAAAACAGATTTTCTTTTCTATAAGAATGTTGCTTGGATTTTGTAGTAACCAAGACATGGACAGGACTGAACGATTTCATGACCGAGGGAGAGTTCGTTTGGTCCTCCACGTTGGAAATAGCCGACTACACCAACTGGGCACCCGGAGAACCTAACGATGATCACAACAATCCCCAGGTATGTGTGTGGTGTAGGGTGGATGAAAGTGAGGAAGGGGTTTGTGTGTCTGTGTGTGAGTGGCGGGTGGGTGGGAGTATGTGGGAGGTTGGCTGGGTGGAGAGAGCGAGAGAGAGAGAGAGAGAGAGAGAGTGTGTGTGTGTGTGTGTGTGTGTGTGAGCTTGCTTGTGTATAGACTGCATATATTGCGACTTAAATACTTGTTTACTTTTATTATTTTGGGTTTATCGGGATGGAGAGAGCAGGAAGCCAGAAAATTAAAAATGTACACTATGTTCCGAAAAGAACGGTACTTGTCTATTCACATGTACACTCAACGTGACGGAATAACCTAAGGCTTGACCGTGCGCATACTGGCAGCCCGGTTGTAAGTCTACTAAGTGAGTGTCTTGGTATGGATCATACATGCGTGCCTGAGATTTGCCATGCTGTATGAGTATGGATTCGACCTTTGACTCGCCCGCAGCCTATATTACTGGTGCATGTTGCAATGCTCGATACAATGTCCACTATCGTGAGCAGCTCTTTTAAGCGGATGGCGTGGTATATACAAAATAATAACAATGCTTTTTTTTTCTAGTGGGGTGACCAAGACTGTGGCGTGATCTTGCAGCCCAGCGGCCAGTGGGATGACGATTACTGTGAAAGTAGCTTCCATTTCCCATTCTTCTGCGAAGAATCGTAAGTCATTATCATGTTCGTAATCGATGTCATCACCGTCACCGTAGTCGATGTCACTACCATTATCATCGTCTTTGCAACCATCATCATACCGTCGTTATCCTCATCTCATCCTCCTCATCATCATCTCAATCATCATCATCACTATCATCACCAAAATCGAGGTAATACACATTGCTGCGATCGGTACAAAGTATCGCCAAAACTCCCGCTAGCGTTTGACGCTGTTCGTACGCCATATGGCCTGCTGCGCAGCGTGTGCCTGGAGTATACTTTCTTTCGATCGTAGCTATGTGCAATGGGTGCCAAAATCATCTTGTCGTTGTCATCATCATCATCATCCTCATCATCATCAGCAGCAGCCGCAGCAGCAACAGCATCAACATCATCATCATCACCATTATTATCATCATTGTTATCATCGTCTACATCAATAATGACAACAACAACAACGTACAGCAACAACATTGTAGCAATAATGACAACGACAAATACAACAACAACAGTAACAAAATTTACGACAAATACAACAACTGATTAATTGATTGACATTTTTATCAAACCTGTACTCATTTTTTTTTCAGGGCAAGAGGACATATCATTGGGTGATCTCCTTGAAGAATTACAATTGGACTACAGTTGTTTTTCAATAACTATGTTTATGACTACTATAACAAAATATGTGTTTGGGAGTTTTTAAGTGTGTGCATGTAGATTTCTGCCCTGTTCATAGGGGTGAGTGAGGAGAGAGAGGGAGAAAGAGAGAGAGAGAGAGGGAGAGAGGGAGAGAGAGAGAGAAAGGTGGGTGAGGGGAATGGTGGGTGTGGGGTGGAGAGTATACAGAACTGTTATCATGAGATTTGTTGAAGGACAATAAATTAGAATGGAAACAACATAAGAAAACTACCTCCTGCACCAAGTTAAAAACTAGATTTTTTATTTTCAATCAACGTTCGAGCACGGAAAAGTATTATGCAAATAATCCGGGCGCGACCGGGATTCGAACTAAAGATTTTTTCCAAAAGCAAGATCAACTCTCATCTAACTATCACACCCTTTACAAGCTGCAATGTTGATGGAGGAAGCTTAACCAATCAGAGAACCGCCGCTGGATCTGTAGAATTTCAAATAGTAATAATCAGTAGTAACAAGTCTAGGTATACTTCGACCATGCAACCAGCACCGTCACCGCAATCACGTGCAAATACCACCATCTTCCCAATCTCCATCAGCAAGATAAGAATTAATGAAGGGAGGGAGAAAAATCGATCAGTCATTCAGTCTATAAGACTTGAACATAATCTTACGTGTATTCGCAGAAGAACTGTTGGTGATGGTCCGATTCACAGTACTCGTCATCCCACTTGCCGTTGGCGTAGATGGCGCCACAGTCCTGGTCCCCTAGCTGCTGAACGGTGGCGTCGTCATTGGGTTCCCCGGCAGCCCAGTTGATGTACTCGGCTATTTCTCCATTGCTTGTCCATACGAAGGTCCCCTCATGCGTGAAGTCGTTGAGGCCTATCCACACTTTTGGTACTGAGGAACAATGAAGTAAACAGATAAACTAAAAATAAGATCTTAAATTATTCGAAACGGTTATCAGTGCAAGACTAGACTATTGTTGCGTTGTATCATAATAAGATGCGGATAATCTTGGGTTGGGAAATCAATGACCAACTGTTCCCAAAAGGCAGCACAACGCACAATGCTTGGCAAGGTGTTAATTTCAAAGGATTTTAGATTTGTGGATTTGGAATTATTTTCGTTACCATGCGATGCGAATTTCGGGTTGCCTCTACAGGGATCGTCACAATGGGAAACAACAGACGGATTTTTCCTGAAAGGAATGGTAAAGGTTAACCACGATCATCCCAAATCACTGCAAGTTCTTCGCGGTAGCCTATCCGATCATATTCAATCTCCTATACCGCAACTCAAAGGTTGTTGGGGCACTACAGATAATCGTTAACGAACTCCACCTTTCTCTGTCCTCGGCAACCCCCATGGCTTCGCTCAGTGTCAAGCCCGTCCATTCTCGAATGTTGTACGTCATCCCACTTCTTTTTCTGTGTACCTATTATTCTGCCTCCTTGCACCGTGCCTTTCAGAATGGTCTTTGCAAGGCCTGATGCTCTGGGGAGGTGGCCATACCATCGGAGTTTCCGTTTCGCGGCAGCAAAAATATATAATTTAGGCAAAATGCTGATGCTATCGGAAGAATCACTCAGTATTTGAAGTGAAAGCTAATGTTATATCTTGTATAGCCAGTAATATTACTTTGTTGATTCAGTGATAACCTTGCAATTATGTGTACAATTTAAAATAACCATGTCGATAATGACAATGTATATTTATATACTGACCGTTTCTTAGGGCCATTTGACCAACGATAAAAGCATTCTCGTCTGGTGTACCAATTTCAACCAGCATGGACTTCAGCAGTCGACAAATAGTCTGCAGCCAATAACACATAAGACATAACTCATCATCATCATCATCGTCATCATCATCATCATCATCATCATCGTCATCATCATCATCATCATCATCATCATCATCATCATCATCATCATCATCACCATCATCATTATCCGTAACAGCAACAAAATCACTACCACTTTCATTACCACCAACTACAGCAACAGCAACAAGTATAGCTACTACTACTACTATGACTACTACTATTACTACTAAGCTTAGTACTACTTCTACTACTACTACTACTACTACTACTACTACTACTACGACTACTACTACTACTATTACTACCACTACTACTACTACTACTACTACTACTATCGCAAACAAACAAACGCAGCAACAGCAACGATGTTTGTGAGGAGGAGGAGGAGGAGGAGGAGAAACAAGATTAACATCAACAACAACAACAGGTAGATGTTGCTGTTAGGTGTGTGTGTGTTGTTTACCTGTGCGCCAGTCCATGTAGCTATATCGTTGATATAGACATAGCAAGAGCCTTGGAAGCTGACCCAGTCATCAGGACACTCAATGGCTTCATTCACTGCAAGCAAACAACAACTAGCCTATGTTATTGGAGAGTAAAATTAACGTCCCCGCACACCTGGGCGTATAGGGGACGAGCTGTTAAAACAGTATCATGGGTACCCCGATGGAGAAGGGGGGGGGTAAATGTTGCGAGTAAAATTTCCAGGACCACGATAAAATCAGGGGGGGGGGGGGGGGGGGGGGGGGGGGGGGGGGGGGGGGGGGGGGGGGGGGGGGGGGGGGGGGGATAAAAGAACTCCTAAGGGATAGGACTCGGTCAGCACCACTCGCAGTCATGCGCACCACTGAAAGCAATACAATAGAGGGGGCTCACTAATCCCTCTGACACAAAGTAAAACATACAACGGACCCAAGAATAGAGGTCATCGTCAGCCAGATAAACCGGCAATTATCTAAATGCAGACAATAGTCGGCCAATAAAACGTTAAGAATAGGTTAAGAAAATATAACTAAATAAACAACTTTAAAAAGAGGGGTAGCCTACGGCAATTGACAGCCATGACACAGGCCCCCCCCCCCCCCCCCCCCCCCCCCCCCCCCCCCCCCCCCCCCCCCCCCCCCCCCCCCCCCCCCCCCCCCCCCCCCCCCCCCCCCCCCCCCCCCCCCCTCACCCCCCCCCCCCCCCCCCCCCCCCCCCCCCCCCCCCCCCCCCCCCCCCCCCCCCCCCCCCCCCAGCGATAAACGGCAGAATGCCATGGGATCGCAAGGATTGGTTAATAAAATTTCATTTAAGAAAATATAACTAAATGGACAACTTTAAAAAGAGGGACAGCCTACGGCAATTGACAGCCATAACACAGGCTTCCCAGCGATAAACGGCAGAATGCCATGGAATCGCGCAAGGTTGGTTTTAAAAATAAAAAAAAGGGGGCCAGGTTAATGACCCAAAGGGAGGCCGGTGAACCGGCGATAACAAAACTGTGGACAAACCACAGACGCTTAGTACTGCGAAAAATAAATAAAAATGATAAAAACATAGACTAAAACGTTAAGACGGGGCAGCTCACGGCAATTGGTAGCCATGATGAGAGCACCCAGCGATAGGTGCCATGGGATCCCCAACAAATAAAACGTCAATAAACGTACTGCACATTAATATACCATACAAGTAAGCCCTCGGCAGCAGACGGCCATGTTCCCGGGCGACTAAGTAAACACCCGCGGCAACATGGCCATGGGGGTGCCGATCTACGGACCAGGGGAGCTAACACGAAGGCTAGAACAGGGTCCCCTCGGCAATGGTAGCCATGCTATGTTATTACTGGAATAGAAAACTTATCACGACTGTGCGTGCCCGGAAGTCACTTGATTTTCGCTTTGCGTTAAGTTTCTCTTTGAACAAAGCAAAAAAAACCCAAAACAATGATGTGTATGTAGGGGTGTGTGTGTGTGTGGGTGTGCGTGTGTGTGTGTGTGTTTTGAAGAAAAAGGTTGGTGGTTATATGAATCCACAAAACAAGTGAAATTCGTTTCGCCTTTTTCAGTCAAAGCACGTCAGGCGCAATGAAATTGCACAAAGCAACCCAACGTTATCATTTAAATCAACACCCTAATATTCCACCATTCTTCATACCCTCCCCTCGCCCCTCATCCCCCTCCCCCACATATACTGTAATAACAAACAAGCCTGGCTAAAACAGCAAATTAGCAAATCAACCCCCCCAAAATTTTTTTTATATATTCTTACTTACCTCGTGCAGCCAAAACACAGAGAACAACGACTAGAAGTTTCATCTTGATCATACAGTGAATACAAAACGATTGTCAGTCTATGAACGGCATAGGTTTTGTAACTTCCAACGTTGGCCTACTATGGTTAAAGGCAATGGACCATTGGTATTAGCAATATTTTGTTTTGCAGTTAACATTCCTTGAGAAGAAGGAAGGAGGAAGGATGGAGGGGGGGGGGATTACTTAAAACAAAAAAACACCGGAAATTAGAAGACGCATAGACTATTATTGCTGTCAGTGCGAAGTTACGACAGTATACACTATAACCAGAATCCCGCTCTGACCCTTCTCTCTCTGTGTATGCTCCTCGATCCCTTTTTGTATCAGTTTATAGTCCCCTCTCTTCCCGATAAGGATTTTCAGAGAGGAGACATTTTTGGTCGATCCCTGTACCCATCAGATCTTTTATAGTTGGGGAGCTATGAGGGGAATGGGCTGTAGGACGGGTTCCTTCATGCCCGCGTAATGGAACTTTCAGGTGGAGTGCAGTGCGCGCTGAATCGACCCTATCCCGTACAGCCAGGATTCATCTGCCATGGCCTAGCGCGTTGAAACTGTCACAACGATGTTCTCAGGTTTGTAGGTTTTAGGTCAGTTTCCTTCTGCAGATTGCCGACCAAGACTAATGAGGCCTTCCTCCTCCAACTATATCAAACCATAAGCGGATGGGTCACAATACAGCGGCAGTCCACGAAATAAAAAGCGGTGCACCCTGGTCCTAAAACACTTGGACGTTGAATTGCAAAAGAGCCCCTCCGTCCTAGCTAAGGACTTCGCCATAAGAGTTCTTCTCCTGCAGTGATGAAGACATCCCACATTCGCGTGGATTGGTCTGCCTGCCAGCTGAAGCGATGTTCCTGAGTGTTGCCCTCTGAGCCAGCACATAAAACATTCAGGAGATAGGAGATGTATAGAGCAGTGCGCCTGTCCACTCACTGTCCGAGACCAGAAAAGGTCTCGGGAAAATCATGGAGAAGCTAGGCCGCGCACCAAAATTTGTTACTATGGTCATGTCACTTCATGAAGATCGGCAGTATCGTGCAGTCCTATCTTTAACTGGCATTGTGAAAGAGATAAGAACACAAGCACTGGGGTTAATTTATGCTTTAAAAGGGACCCACTTTGACCATGCTCCATTTACAGATCCTGTTAACATTTATTCTGGTCATTCACAGTCAGCGTTTCCCTATTGAAAAAAATAAGCTCACAGCAAAAAGGAACTCTTTAAAAAGTATCGCTGTACTGTTTTTAAATCAATAAATTATTTAAATTTGTGCCTATTAATAGTCACCGCTATCCACCCTTCTTGAGCTAAAAATAGCATCTACCAAAGTAGGTAAGATGCAGAACTCATTTTTTTTTTAAAAGTTGCTCGGTAAGGTTTTTCGCTTTAGGTTGCTACGACAAACAATAAAAACAAAGCCTTCGAATTGCGGTCTTTAAATAGAGTCTGGTTTTCATCTTTACCCTATCCTAGGATAGGTTTTCATCATCTCTGGTTTTGTCTTACAATGAAGTTGTATTTCATTGCAATAAATTAAGGAGAACATTTCTTTTTCGATTTGTTGTTGCTGTATTAACATTGTGATTGGTGAGAAAAGGCGTGACTTTCTCGAAATTACAAGTTACACAATAAGACTGGTTTGAATCATCGGCCTCCTCTATGTTTACCTGCCTATCTCTTTGTCTTTGTCTCTCTGTCTGTCGGTCGGACTGTATCTCTCTCTCCTTCTGTCGCTATCTTTTTTGCTATCTGTCTCTCTGTCGCTCTCTCTCATTCACACACACACACACACACACACACACCCACACACACACACAGTCTCTCTCCCTCTCTTTCTCTCTCTCTCTCTCTCTCTCTCTCTCTCTCTCTCTCTCTCTCTCTCTCTCTCTCTCACACATACTTCTAGACCATTCAGCTACGCATATTCTAGTGTGCTTTATGTTAGGAAGTTAAGAGTTAAAGCCCGTTATTGTATAGAAAAAGATGCGTCATGGTTCTTTAACGAGAGACAGACTCCGTGGCGACTGCATTGTTGTCTTATCTTAACTACTAGGTTCTGAAAAGTGCTATTATATTGGCTCGTTCATTTTAAGCCGAAGCATCAATATTTCTAGGTAACTTTAATAATAATAATAATAATAATAATAATAATAATAATAATAATAATAATAATAATAATAATAATAATAATAATAATAATAATAATAATAATAATAATAATAAGAAGAAGAAGAAGAAGAAGAAGAAGAAGAAGAAGAAGATAAAAGTGTGTGTTTTAAGTCAAGAGCGAAAGGAAAGAGATGATTCAGCAGAGCGCAGATTTGAAGGAAGAGAATGCCAAACTGTAGGGGCTGAAGAGCAGAATGAGCGTTCGTCAAAAGTTTGCTTTGATACGGGAAATGCCAAACTGATGACTATCAGAAGACGAATGGAGATGTCTTGATGATATATATTAGAAGTGCACTAACTCGGAGAAATACAATGGATCAGGCAGAGTGATTGCGTTGAAGCAAAGATTTGCAATAACAAATTATTTTATAGTCTATAGGCTATTTAAATTTATGGTTAAATTTTTTTGTTTTGTTTTTGTGCTCTACCAGTTTTTCGACTGGTTGATAATGAAATTTATCTAGCAATACTAACTCAAACAAACATGTCTTTTTTTAAAACTAAAAACGTCAAAATGCCTCTTTATATTCCCCCACAATGCTATGCTCTCTTTAAAAAAGGAAGCAGTGCCGTTCGGTAACAAATAAACAGTGGACACGCATTTTGAGGCCTCACCGTTACATTTCATAACTTTTGCGTCTGTTTCCGTTAGTCTTCAGTTTAAATTTGTGTTCCTAAAGCTACGATGTTGTCAGCGGTGTTCATTCTCATTTCAGCGTGTTTCTTACAAGGTATGTTGTAAGCAAGCGGGTTCTCCTTTGAACTTTCCTGCTTCTTTTTCTTCGTGCACCCTTGAAACTTCAACCCACCATCTCCGGATATTTCTTTGCCTGGGTCTTTATGTTTGTCTGTCTGTCTGTCTCTCTCTTTCTCTGTATGTGCGTCTCTCTCTCTCTCTCTCTCTCTCTCTCTCTCTCTCTCTCTCTCTCTCTCTCTCTCTCTCTCAGACTGATAGCCACTCGTTGGCAAAACTGGGAATGCCACATGCATGAAAGTGATAGGTTTAATACATACATAAATCTGTATGGCCTAGATCATAGTTGGAAAGTATACTTGGAAATTAATCTGGATAGGAATCTCAAATGTATTTTAACTAAATTTAGATTAGGGGTATCTAACCTGCTTGTCCATCAACGTATGTTCAGACATCATGATATAGTAGATTTGCTTTGTCTATTGTGTAAGAAATCTGTTGATAACGAACTGCATTTTATTCTGTGCTGTACTGCTTTTGTTAATTTGAGGCAACAATTAATTCCTGTAAAATTTCATAGAAGCCCCAATATTTTTCGGCTTGTGTTGCTTTTCTTCTCCGCAAATAATGAGATTATACAAAAACTGTCATTGTTCATTTATAAAGCATTTAAGATAAGGGATGTGCTATTGTAAATATAGTGTATGCTGTTCTGTTAAGTTCTCATGGTGTTGTGAGATAATGTGTCCTTTATAGTTATTATGTAAGAACTCTTGTATCTTGTTGTTTCTTATGCGCAGACCCATTCAATAGGGGTTATGGCCTATTTTGAATAAATGATCAATCAGTCTCTATCTCTCTTTCTCTCTCTCCTCTCTGACACTCGATAATTCACTCACTCGCTGACGCTCTCTGCCTGTCCGTTTGTCTGTCTCTCTCTCTCTCTCTGGCCATCTCTTTCTCTCTGTCTCTTTCTCTGTGCGCGTCTCTCTCTCTCTCTCTCTCTCTCTCTCTCTCTCTCTCTCTCTCTCTCTCTCTCTCTCTCTCTCTCTCTCTCTCTCTCTCTCTCTCTCTCTCTCTCTCTCTCCTTTTTGACACTCTCTGCCTGCCTGCCTGTTTGTCTGTCTCTCTCTGTCCCCCTCTCTCTGTCTCTTTCTCTGTGTGCGTCTCTCTCTCTCTATCTTTCTTTGTGTGCGCGTCTCTCTCTCTCTCTCTCTCTCTCTCTCTCTCTCTCTCTCTCTCTCTCTCTCTCTCTCTCTCTCTCTCTCTCTCTCTCTCTATATATATATATATATATATATATATATATATATATTTCTTTCTCCCCCCCCCCCCCTTTCTGACGCTCTCTGCCTTTCTGTTTGTCTCTCTCTGTCCCTCTCTCTGTCTCTTTCTCTGTGTGTGCGTCTCTCTCTCTCTCTCTCTCTCTCTCTCTCTCTCTCTCTCTCTCTCTTTTCTCTGACACTCGGATCATTCACTCACTCGGTGACGCTCTATGCCTGCCTGTTTGTCTGTCTCTGTCTGTCTGTCTCTCTGGCGCTGTGTCTCTCTCCATCTCTGTCTCTGTCTGTCTGTCTGTCTGTCTCTCTTTCTCTCTCTCTCTCTCTCTCTCTCTCTCTCTCTCTCTCTCTCTCTGTTTTTACCCCTCAAGCTCGCCTTTTGTTCTTGTAAAATGCAGCTGCACTAGTAGAATTTCAAATTGTTACAAGGGTTGTAAGACGATGTAGCACACGGGCAATTTCATTAAGTTCTGCCAATTTTATTACTGAAATTGTTGACTTCGATTGTTTAGCAAAGGAACTGTTAGCAGTGTAGGTTGAAAACAATGACAAATAATGTTATTGGTGGGGTGTTTGTGGTGGTCACTGTAGGTGGAAAACAATGACAAATAATGTTATTGGTGGGGTGTTTGTGGTGGTCAGTGTAGGTGGAAAACAATGACAAATAATGTTATTGGTGGGGTGTTTGTGGTGGTCAGTGAGCGGGCAAGCAGGGAGATGTGGGGATGGAGACTGGGTCCCGCATGGAGGGCATTGCTACATCCTCATCAACGATGTGGCCACATGGACTGGAGCGCAGGTACATGACTGTTCCTATAATAGTTATTCCATTTATATACGTGTGTGTGTGTTTGTGTCTGTGTGTGCGTTGTCTGAGTGTGTGGGCGGGGCGCGCGTGTGTGTGTGTGAGAGAGAGAGAGATACAGACAGACAGGCGGACACAGACAGACAGACAATAAACAAAATACACATTGGCACGGTCCACTGCTGCGATACTGGATCCTGTATCGGCCAGCGCCTTGAGCAGCTCTTGTCACGTGGGGTTTATGGGCTCTGCACAATGGAATTATGGACCCTCACGTTTATTCGGTGGGAACTGCTAGTACGTCACCCTATGAATTACTTTAATAAATTTATTTGTTTAGCTCGTTCTGTGTTAAGGTTGGGGTACAGAAATAGATAGAAAAAAGGTAAAAGAATACTGTCACACTAGCTTTCACACGGCTATGAATCATATGTAGTCCAGCCTTTTGATAACAGTTAAAATCACACATTTATTTCTTCTACTCTATACAAGGTTCTCTAAGTACTAATCTAACTTAAAAAGTCTCTTTCAATGCTAATAGTTCGATCGCTGATAGTCTATGCAGCTGTTCTATCTTCATCGGGCACTTGCTCTTATATTTCATGTAGATTTGGACTACTGTGGTCCGTTTTAGAGTTTCTGAATAGTTGGACTACTGTGGTCCTGTTCTGATCAGTTTAAGTGCACTTGGGATAACACACTTAACTGGCGGGTGGTGCGGTCGAAGTCCTTCTGTGAGGTAGCTTCTGGTCCACCTGTGTCGTTGTGTAGTTGGGTTCCCTTGCCACGCTGTGGGGTCTGACAGGGAGTTTTACCGGGTCGCTCGTTCCGACTTGTGCGGTAGAGGTTCCTCAACCAACTTGTTTCTGTGGAGTGGGGTTCACAGGATAGCTCGGGATAGCTCGGGATAGCTCGCCTGCCCGTCTGTAATATAAGAGACGAAATTCTGCACAACCCTGAATAATCGGTTTGTGCAGAGCGTCTCACTGAAAGCCAAGTAGCCCTCAGTGATAGCTCCACATCTCTATACATAAGCGACGAACATTCTGCTACTTCCGGGTTCCACTGGAATCTCACTCTAAATTCCTATACATACATAAATATCAATCGTGTCTAACTATACACATACAGAATTAATAATAATATAAACATTCAGTGGTACAGCCACTGGTCTGCAAACATACATATAAGTTAAACAACAGTGGTTCCGTACGGGATACAACATGGCGGCGTAACCGGTCGTGTTTCGCCTCGTGGTCGGCTCTTCCACAGGGTCACGCAAATTCGGATTAATAATTCACATTTATGCATAGCAAATTCTTCAAACATAATTTCAACAATAATATAAATATATCACGATGAAACAGAAGGGTGTTCATTTACCTGTTTGACAAGTTCAGGCCCGTTGTGACTTGATAGAATTCTAAGATCCTAAGTCCTGCTTCCTGGTCTAAGTGTGGCGAGATTTCTCTGCCAGCTTTCTAGCTGTTACCACTTCGGTGTATTACTCCCAACTGACCAAAAATGTGCGGGGTTTGGACCTAGTCAAACTGGCTCCAACCACTTTGCCTAAGCTCTCCCATTGGTTCCAACGGTCCGATTCAAAACTCAAGTGCTGACGTCACTGCGCTGTGTGTGTGGCTCAGGCTCGCAGTGTGCTGTAATTTAATTGCTGCTGTGTACTATACTAACTCTCTACTGTTACAAAGGCTACACAATGCTAAATAGTCGATAGGCAGAGTTTAAACTAGCCAATTCGTGACAGGCTCCCTCAACTGAAAAAAGGCGATGACTACTGGATTCGACCTTTTTCTACTACAGAGCCTAGTTTAACACTGCACTATCCTAGGGTCCTATTTACAAACTAAGTAAGTTGCTCTACCTGAGCTGCAATGCTGTGCCAGGTAGCTATGGACACTAGTGACAGGGTATTACTGGGCGGGGACGAATTCTGGTGCTGTGGCCCTTAGTTGTGTTGGGTGGGCGACAGCTGCTGTGTCCTCCACGAGATGGCGACTGAGGTAGTCGGCTCCGTGGTTTTCTTTGCCGGGGATGTACTCGATTTGGAATGAGTACGCCTGAAGGGTGAGTGCCCATCGCGTCAGGCGAGAGTTCAAAGACTTGGAGGCTGCCAGGAACGATAGTGGTTGGTGGTCCACCTGAACTGTGAAGTGGGTCCCATACAGGTAGAGTTGGAATTTCTGTATGGCCCAGACTAGTCCAAGACATTCTTTCTCCGACGTGGCGTAGTGGGTCTCGGCGGGTCTCAATTTTCTGCTGGCGTAGGCGACAGGGAATAGCGTCTCTGCATTCTTGGGGTCGCGCCGTAGCAGTACTGCTCCGAGGCCTAAGTCGCTTGCGTCGGTGCGAAGAACGAATGGCTGAGTCAAATCGGGTAGGTGGAGTACTGGCGCCGATGTCATTCTGTCCTTGAGTGTTTGGAATGCTGTCTCGCATTCCGCTGTCCAAACTACTTTGTCCGGGGCGATTTTCCGGGTTCCATTGGTCAGTGGTACGGCGATGCTGTTGTAGTTGGGGATGAGCTTCTTCCGCGATGGCGATGGCCATCCATGTGTGTGTGCTGGGGGTCGCCGGTCGGTCCGTGTATTTCTTGAGGCGATCGATGTGGTGGTATCGGGCTCTCCCGTTTACCTCTACTTGGTAGACTGTCTTGGATTTCTTGGCAGTCACCCGGTACGGTCCTCTACAAGCGATGTCCAGCTTGTTGGTTCCACTTGGAAGTAAGAGTAGCACTTGATCGCCGACTTGCAGTTCTCTGTCCTTCGCGTGGCGGTTGTAGTACTTCGCCTGACGGGCTCTTGCCTTCTTCAGTGCTTCACCAGCTGTCTTCCACGTTGCTTTGAGGGTTTCCTGCAGGTCTGCGACGTACTTGGTGGCACCTCTTGGTGTGTCGTCTATCTTGGCCTCCGTCCAACTTCTGCGTAGGGCTTCTAGCGGTCCTGCTAGAGGTCTGCCGAATAGCAATGTTGACGGGGTGTAGCCTGTGGCTGCATGGGGCGTTTCTCGGTATGCGAACAGTGCCGCATTCACGTAGGTGTCCCACGCTTCTGGATTGTCGTCGGCGACTTTCCTGAGTATGGTGAGAAGGGTTCCATTCAGTCTTTCTACTTGTCCGTTGCTGGCGGGGTGGTATGGTGGTGTGCGAATGTGATGAACTTGTATCAACTCGAACACGTCTTGCATCAGGCGGCCGGTGAACTGAGATCCGTTGTCCGTTCTAATGCTGTCCGGGAATCCGACTCTGGTAAAGATGGCGATGAGTGCATCTGCAATCTTCTTGGTGTCGATCGCTGGCAACGGGACTGCTTCGCACCACATCGTACATGCGTCGACGAGTGTGAGTAGAAATCTGTTCCTCTTCTTGGTCATGGGCAGTGGTCCTACTATGTCTACTGAGACTTGCTGGAATGGTACGCCGACTACTACCGATGGTCCTAAGGTAACTGGTACGGTGTGATGTCGCGGGGAATATCGTTGACATTGGTGGCAAGATTTCACGTAGCGCTTGACATCCTCCGTGATTCCTGGCCAATAGTAGTGTGCGCTGATTCTCTGCACTGTGGCTCCAATTCCCATGTGTCCGCTGAGTGGCATGCTGTGGCCTAGTTCTAGTACTTGGGCTCGAAGGGTGGCTGGTAGTACTAGTTGGGTGTGATCTCCATCTCCTTGTCGATGTAGAACTCCCTCTTCCATGTAGAAGTCTCCCTTGTGCGGGGGTGTGTGCGCCTTGGGTAGCTTCTGGAAGCACTTCGCTATCGAGGTGTCTTCTTTCTGTGCTGTTTTGATCTCTTCGAGTCCTGGGTTCGGAGCGAACTCGGGCTGGGGTGGTTGGGTTTTAGCTTGGGCCCTGGTTTGCACTGCAGCTATCTCTACAGTTTTGGGGGGTGTGCCTAAGAACACATACCTACAACCTAGCACTAGATCATACAGGGGTTTCTGTAAAACAGCTGCTTGGATTCGTCCTGTGACGTACCTACTCTCTACTTCTATCCATGCTATTGGGCAAGTAGTCGTCGGTTTCGTCAAGTCTGCTCCTTGTAAGTCGACTGTCTTGTCTGTCAAGTCCGCGCGCGATACAAGAGATTCGCTAACTATCGCGTCGTATGATAGACCTGTGTCATACAGACAGTTCGCTTCTTTTCCGTTGACCTTGACCGTGTCTGTCACCGATGGGTGATCTCCGATTGTGTGTGGCTTGTTACCGCTGCTTTGAGTTAGAACTCTGTGCGCTGGCCGGCTTTCGCGCTCTTCCCTACGTTGTGCGGCCAACTTGAAACATTCGGCGGTGGAGTGATTGTTTCGGTTGCAGAACGAACAATACCGTTTCTGTTCTGCGGGACCTCTTTTCCCGAATTCCGTGTTGGGTCCTTTATTTTGCCCAGGTCTGGGATTATTCGGCTTATTCGCGGTGCGCTCTTCCCGGGTAGGGCTTCGTTTCTGTGCCTCTTTCCCGTTAGGCTTTAGGTCTCGCCTGAAGCTCTTGGCTTCTCCGTGTGCGGCCACGTACCTATCTGCGACCTTGACCAGATCTTCCAGT
This sequence comes from Oncomelania hupensis, assembly GCA_036898135.1. Taxonomy (NCBI): domain Eukaryota; kingdom Metazoa; phylum Mollusca; class Gastropoda; order Littorinimorpha; family Pomatiopsidae; genus Oncomelania; species Oncomelania hupensis. The sequence continues at coordinate 26,677,770 of CM072515.1, forward strand.
CTTTCCGCGCCCTGCTCTACTGAGAATGTCCTCAGCTCGGGGGTCATGGTTTCCCGTAGCTGTTCCCATACTAACAGTTCTGTCAGTCCATCATACGTCTTAGCCGTGGCTGACTGGCTAATCCACTTATCCAGCATTGTGGACAACCGATCCGCGAACTGCGCATAGCTCTCTCCTTTCACTCTCCGATTGGTGCGGAACTTTTGCCGGTAGCATTCTCCTGTCAGTTCGAATCCCGTTAGGAGTGCCTCTTTTACTTTGTGATAGTCAGTTACTCTGTCAGTCGGTAGCTTACTGTAGATGTCATAAGCCTTTCCTCTAAGCCCTTGACTAAGCTTAAAAGACCAATGAGTGGGATCTAGTTTGTACTCTGTTGCTAGACGCTCAAACCTAGTGAGATAGAGATCTAGACCTTCTTCTCTCTCATTGAATGTTCCCAGTGGAAATGACATTCCTTGTACAGGGTTGGATGCTACCTCTAGCTGATCTGAGTGGGAAGGGGTTGAGGAAGAACTTGAAGCTCCTGATCCCAATCTTCTTAGCTCTAACTCATGCTGTCTTTCTTTTTCCTTTTCTTCCCTCTCTTTTTCTTTTTCTGCCCTTTCTTTTTCTTTTTCTGCCCGCTCATACTCCCATCTCCTAACTTCTGCTTCTCTCTCTGCTGCTAATGCTGCCTTCTTCTGTTCTCCTTCTAATTCTAATTTCTTCTGTTCTCTTGCTGCTTCTAACTCTGCTTTCTTTTGCTCTGCTTCTAACTTCTTCTGCTCTGCTTCTAGTTCTAATTTCTTTTGCTCTGCTTCTAACTTCTTCTGCTCTGCTTCTAATGCTAGTTTCTTCTGCTCTGCTTCTAGTTCTAATTTTCTCTGTTCTGCTTCGAGTTTCTTCTGTTCTCTCTCTGCTGCTCTCTCTGCCTTAGCCTCCTGTTTCTCTACCTCTGCATTGATATACGCAATTAGGTCTCCCCCTGCTAAGTGTAAAGCTTCCCCTAATTCCTTGAAGCGCAATCTCAAGGCCACTGGGTCCGACATTGCCAAACGTGTCTATGAACAACCTCTGAATCACGTGGAATACCAAAACACTAGCAATATTGCAAGTCAATAAAAACAATGCAAAGACAATCAAATTCGTAATCACTAATAGAATAAAACAAGGGTCAAATGGCATACAACAGTTATTTAAGCAAAACCTGCAAAAGAACAATGCAACATACAGGCACAAAAATATTTGAAGCAAAAAAGTTTTTAACTAAAGAATAGTGCACCACAACTGATCAGTGTTATACCCTTACACTATTCTAAGTTATTCTACTTCTACTACTGTTATCTAATTTTATTGTACTTAGATCCGGTTATACCCAATTCCTATTATACACAGATCCTAGCTAGGCTCGCCAATTAAAGTGTCACGTGGGGTTTATGGGCTCTGCACAATGGAATTATGGACCCTCACGTTTATTCGGTGGGAACTGCTAGTACGTCACCCTATGAATTACTTTAATAAATTTATTTGTTTAGCTCGTTCTGTGTTAAGGTTGGGGTACAGAAATAGATAGAAAAAAGGTAAAAGAATACTGTCACACTAGCTTTCACACGGCTATGAATCATATGTAGTCCAGCCTTTTGATAACAGTTAAAATCACACATTTATTTCTTCTACTCTATACAAGGTTCTCTAAGTACTAATCTAACTTAAAAAGTCTCTTTCAATGCTAATAGTTCGATCGCTGATAGTCTATGCAGCTGTTCTATCTTCATCGGGCACTTGCTCTTATATTTCATGTAGATTTGGACTACTGTGGTCCGTTTTAGAGTTTCTGAATAGTTGGACTACTGTGGTCCTGTTCTGATCAGTTTAAGTGCACTTGGGATAACACACTTAACTGGCGGGTGGTGCGGTCGAAGTCCTTCTGTGAGGTAGCTTCTGGTCCACCTGTGTCGTTGTGTAGTTGGGTTCCCTTGCCACGCTGTGGGGTCTGACAGGGAGTTTTACCGGGTCGCTCGTTCCGACTTGTGCGGTAGAGGTTCCTCAACCAACTTGTTTCTGTGGAGTGGGGTTCACAGGATAGCTCGGGATAGCTCGGGATAGCTCGCCTGCCCGTCTGTAATATAAGAGACGAAATTCTGCACAACCCTGAATAATCGGTTTGTGCAGAGCGTCTCACTGAAAGCCAAGTAGCCCTCAGTGATAGCTCCACATCTCTATACATAAGCGACGAACATTCTGCTACTTCCGGGTTCCACTGGAATCTCACTCTAAATTCCTATACATACATAAATATCAATCGTGTCTAACTATACACATACAGAATTAATAATAATATAAACATTCAGTGGTACAGCCACTGGTCTGCAAACATACATATAAGTTAAACAACAGTGGTTCCGTACGGGATACAACATGGCGGCGTAACCGGTCGTGTTTCGCCTCGTGGTCGGCTCTTCCACAGGGTCACGCAAATTCGGATTAATAATTCACATTTATGCATAGCAAATTCTTCAAACATAATTTCAACAATAATATAAATATATCACGATGAAACAGAAGGGTGTTCATTTACCTGTTTGACAAGTTCAGGCCCGTTGTGACTTGATAGAATTCTAAGATCCTAAGTCCTGCTTCCTGGTCTAAGTGTGGCGAGATTTCTCTGCCAGCTTTCTAGCTGTTACCACTTCGGTGTATTACTCCCAACTGACCAAAAATGTGCGGGGTTTGGACCTAGTCAAACTGGCTCCAACCACTTTGCCTAAGCTCTCCCATTGGTTCCAACGGTCCGATTCAAAACTCAAGTGCTGACGTCACTGCGCTGTGTGTGTGGCTCAGGCTCGCAGTGTGCTGTAATTTAATTGCTGCTGTGTACTATACTAACTCTCTACTGTTACAAAGGCTACACAATGCTAAATAGTCGATAGGCAGAGTTTAAACTAGCCAATTCGTGACAGCTCTTGAGTTGGAAAAGCGCTATATAAGAAGGATTAAATAAAAGTTCTCTTGTGTAGTCATGGTTATGGCATTGGATGCAGTAAATCCAAACTTCCAAACCACACAAATAATTTTATGTCCGTCTTCTAGTAGGCCTACTAGCCATCTCCCTGCCTTCACATCACATGTTTACGTGATGAATGTATGTTTG
>CM072515.1:26685899-26793399 GCA_036898135.1 Oncomelania hupensis
AATTGTCGCCTGTGACCCATCTGAAGCGACATATACTTAGAGAGCAAGGTGGAATAGGAGGTGTTATTAAACGTTTAGCAACTGTTTCATGAGTAATTTGACATTTCTGAAGATGATTTTATATATAAGTTGCGATGGTAATAAGGCTTCTAATTTGTTTTGCTCTTTCAGGAAACTCAATACGAGATCTAATACAAAGTTCCTGGTTTGTAAAATAATCTACAGCATTTGATCTTATTATATATTTAGTGCACGCTAATTTCCTATATTGATTTAATGATAATACATCTGCTGTTTTATAAGCATCTATTGTTCGAGTGCATATAGGAACTCCAAGAGCAAATTGTATGGCTTTACTGTTTAAACTATATAATTTTTGAAGATGACAACATGAAGCATACAAATGAACTTCTTGTCCAAAACATACTTTCGAACGAACCAAAGCACATGCTATGTGAACCAACGTCTTCACATCTTGCCCCCAAATCTGCTTGCTATCCTATCCTATCCTGTCCCGTAACCCGGAGGTCGTAGGGGCACCACAGATGATCGTTTAACCAGCATACTCCATCTTTCTCTGTCATCGGCAGCCCTGATGGCTTCGCTCGGTGTCAAACCAGTCCATTATCGAATGTTGTCCTCCCACCTCTTTTTCGGTCTCCCTCTTCTTCTACCTCCTTGCACTGTGCCTTGCAGAATGGTCTTTGCAAGGCCTGATGATCTGGTGAGGTGGCCATACCATCAGAGTTTCCGTCTCTTCACCACTGTCAGCAGGTCATCATGTTGTCCAATGGCTTGTGTGATGGTCTGTCGGATTTCGTCGTTGGTGATGTGTTGGGTGTAGGAAATGCCCAGAAATCTTCTGTAGCACCTCATCTCCATGCTTTGTATTCTTCGTTGGAAATCTGCTGTGAGGGTCCATGCTTCGCAAGCATATCGGAAGATGGAGATGACAAGGGAGCGCAGCAGTCTTACCTTGGAATGTAGACTGATGGTCCTGTCTTTCCAAATTGGCTTCAGCCTCGCCAGGGCAGCAGTTGTTTGTGCGATCCTGGAGAGGACTTCCTGTCGGGACCCATTGTCTGATACAATGGCTTCTAAATATTTGAAGCTATGCACTGTGTTGAGGGATTGGCCTTGGACTTTGATGTCCGTGTTGATGCCATTGGTGTTGTTGGTCATCATTTTGGTCTTCTCTGCGCTTATTTCCATTCCATAGGCTCTGGAGGTGGTGTCAAGTCTCTGTACCAGCTGTTCAAGTTTTTGTTCCTCTCCAGCCAATCCATCAATGTCATCCGCAAAACGAAGGTCGGAGATTGCTCTTCCCCCTATGCTGACTGTGCCTTCGAGATCTTACAAAATACATTTTAGCAGAAACCAGCAGCCTACTAATGTCCTTTCGTTATTATTGGCTATGTCAATGAAGTCTATTCGGCGATAATAAATTGAAGTAACAAACTAACAAAACGAAGTATCTACGAACTGAATGGAATATAACTATGCTGACATCATGTTTAAAAAAAAACAAATGGAGGGAAATATCACGTTAACATTGTCATGCGTCATAGATCAACTTTGCACGTAAATATAATACGAAATCAGCCAGCGTGACATCATAAATCGTCATCGGTGGTTCTATTTCGGCAACTCTGGAAAGAAATCCTCCTCGATGACTCTTTAACTTCTGGGGCGCATTTTCAACGATTCTGGCAGTAAGCTAGCTTCTGTCTGGACCTAGGCCCCATGTCTGCCTTTGGTAGATCACTCATGTAGGGCTGAAAGGCCGACTTCTTGACGTTTTTTGTTGTTTCCGTGTGGTCCCCGCGTTCGTTTCTGTACCACCGCTGGGCTCCAAGTCATGGCTTCAGAAGCGGAGGGAATCATTTTGCAGCCGCTGTGGAAAATTCACAACATCGATTGGGTAGGATTCCAGTGGATGTAGAATTCTGACATCTGGAACTCCCTTACCCGACTTTCTACGGACGTCTGTCATTCAAATATCTAATCCCCCATTTGCATCACATCATCATCATCATCGTCGTCGTCGTCGTCATCATCATCGTCGTCATCAGCGTCATCATCGTCATCAGCATCACCGTTATGAGTTATGTGGGTTTTTTTAATTCGTATTATTATTTTCTGTTTTGTATGGTAGGTAGGTAGGTGGTGTTTTGTATGGCCGGTAAAATAAATCTTTTCCAATGTGAACTCTTGGTTGAATAAATTTCGTACGTCCTACTTAATGTCTTATAACATTGTCGAAGTAGTTTTTGATGTTGTTTATGCGCAAACAGCATTATTTTAGAAGAATGGATAGATGCAGATACAAGTCATCATCATCATCATCATCATCATCATCATCATCATCATCATCATCATCATCATCATCATCATCATCATCATCATCGCCATAGCTGTCGTCGTGGTCCTCATCTTCATCTTAGTCCTATAATAAACACCCCCCCTCCCCCCCTCCACCATAATCTTGGGAGTAGTTTAGTACGTCATCTTTATTAAAACAGTGAGTGAGTTGGGAGGTGGGAGGACAACATTCGAGAATGGACTGGCTTGACACTGAGCGAAGCCATGAGGGTTGCTGAGGACAGGGTAAGATGGAGTATACTGGTTAAACGAGCATCTATGGTGCCCATACGACCTTCGAGTTACGAGATAGGGATAGGGATTTGGGCTTACAAGTATAAATGAATGTTTACACTAATGAAACTCAATGTCAATGAAAACGTCTTTGTCTTCAATAGAGTTTACGACGCAACGTGTTTGAGACAGATCCCTCCCGCCCTACCCTTGACCTGCTTCGCCGCAACAAACTCATCCTGAGCCGTTATGTCAGCGTGAGTGTCCTGCATCCTTTCTCTTTAAAGTAGAGCTCACCTACATTTCGAAGCAAATGTATTCACGATTGTGGTAGCCTACCTGTCAGTGAAAGTATTATTACGGTTATGACGGCCTCTATAGCGAGACCCGAATGTGAGCCCCCATGGTGAAACCGTAGATCAGAACTCAAACGGAAAAACGGTATTTTCCGCTTGTGACATAGAGAAGGAAATCAAGATGGGTCGAATATGTGCTGTCACTGGGTGTAGAATTTCATCAATTCAAAGGCTATGGTATTAGCGTGCACTGACAGCTATTAACAAAAGGCAATGGATCAATTCATTTTTAAGGTTTGAGACGTAAGAGTGGGAATTCCGTATTTTCGAGTTTCCAATCACACTCGGCTTTCTCCGGAAACATGAACTTTGGTTGGGGTATGCCGCGGTTCAAGTGCGGTTCTAAAGTAAAGGGGTACAGGCATTTAAACTATAGTTTGACTATAGGCCTACACTTGAACCCACAAAAGGTGTTTTTGACGTGTTACAACCACTTTAAGATAAACTAAAGAAAATGTCATCTCTTTATAAATGATGGGTTGACTCGGCGATGTAGTACACCTTGCTAAAATCAATGTAAATATTATGCTACAAAGATATTAATGCCACGGAATTGTGTGTTTCAGGATTTGACACAGACAAGGTATCCCACTGACTTCTTTCCGCTTGACACAGTTGGTAAGGTTTGTCGTTGTAGGGTTGTATGATAAGGAAATATTCCCAAGATTATCCTAACCCTATAGTGATCCAGGCTATCTAAGAACGTATACCATGTCAGGTGACATTGATAATAATGGCGATGATGATCCAATCTATCAGGAAGACAAAGTAAAAAGGTTGAAGGAAATAAAACCCAGCAGATTAAAAAGGTTGTCTAAACATGTATTTTGCTAGCACGCTTCGTCTGGTGTTACAAGCCAATTCAATACATCCACGAACTGGTGCCATGATAGATGGCAGCGATTTTGATATGATGGCGACGACGACGACGACGACGACGATGATGATGATGATGATGATGATGATGATGATGATGATGATGATGATGATGATGATGATGATGATGATGATGATGATGATGATGATGCAGACAGTCAAGGTGACCGCAGTATGTGGACGAGTACCATCAACAACACCATGTACCATCCAGCCAGCAAGTGGTCGCGATTTTCCTTGGACACTGTGTAAAATCGCCAGACGGATCTACTGCTAAAGTCTTCATTCAGTAATGGGATCCACTGCTATAGTGATTTTATGGCATTACCGTTCTTCAGCCTCCTCTTGCTACAGAACAAGTCCTGCAACAGACATGCTATACAAATTGATTTACTACAGCAGCGACTTCATGTCTTCCGACTTTGTCCTTTCTTCTTTTAATTCTTACAGAAGTGATGGACCACAGTTCTGCCTAATATGGTAGTTTCGTTAATCTGACCCCCTCCCCCCCCCCCCCCCCCACTTCCACTGTCACTTCTTCTTCCCACTTCTCACCACCCTGCGTATTGGACACATTCCTTTTACAGAAGAAATCTATATTAAGTTAAGCCTATAACCTTACACAAGATCAGCCTCTACTCCACCCCGAGTTTATCACATCTGGCGATTTTTTTTTCTTAATGACTACCTACCATTGAACTATCAACAAAAACAAAACCACCTCGTAGCTCTACGACTGAAGATTAGAGCTATAACGATGAATATGTCGGAATTGCATAATCAACAAGAACTAACTTCTGGTGAACTCACTTGAAAGAACAAGAGCTATTACCACCTCTGTAAGATTACACAAGTAACAAGAATCAACTTTGGGTGAACTTATTTGGGGACCACACACTAGTAACAAGAATTACCTGAAGATTAAATGTTTTGAGACCATGCTCGTATTAAGAACTAACTTTTAATGAGCTAATTATTTTGAGACTACACAAATTAAATAAGAAGAACTAATTTTCGAGACTATGCAAGTATCAGTTAGGATGATGACCTTATTTATTTGAGTCTACACAAGTAGCAAGAACGAAAGTATTAATTCAGCTCTAACTACTGATGAACGTACTTATTTGAGACTACACAAGGGGAAAGAACTAACATTAAATGAATTTGTTTTAGGACTATACAAGTAGGCTTATCAAGAACAAACTCTGGATTTACTTATATGAGACTCCACGAGTAACAAGAACAAACTTTGAATTAGTTTATTTGAGACTACGCAAGCATCAACAGCTAACCTGAAGATGAACTTACAGCGTCATGAAAATTCAGTAGAGGTCGTCGGTGCTCTGTGAAGAACGTGATATGTATGGAATGGATGCGACGCTTGACTAAAGACTTGTAATTGTGAGATCTACCCGAGGAACAGTGTCAAAAGCACAGGGTACAGCAAGAGCAAGTACAAAATACAACAGTAACGTGCGGCGGCTGACCGAAGGATGTCATGTAATAACGGTCTCTACTTAGACCAAGATCAAATAGTTCATTTGTTGTCCCGTTTCCTAGGTTGCCGTATTGTTGGTTGTGTGTGTTGAGTGAATGTTGCTTTGACGATTCAACTTGTTTTGGGTTGTTTTTTGTGTTGTTTTGTTTTTGTGTGTGCAACATTGGGTGGGAAAGAGATGGAAATTCTGGGGCAGTTTACACCCCTAACTACCACTTCATTGGGGGAAAAAAAGAAACTTTGATGAACTGCTGTGCAGATTTTGCCAACACTTGGGATACAGAACCAACTTGGGTGTTTAACTTTAGTTTTAAAAAATCAGACCTATTTAACAATAAGCCTACTGGAAATATCCTGTTAATGTTATTTTTACGTATAAATGTTTTTTGCCTTATGTACAATTGGTATGCAGAGATAATTGTGAATCATCCAGTAATGTATTTTGTCCTAATGTGGACCTTAGGGGAACCTCATTGTCTTTTTTTAATTACCATGCACGCCAATATTGCTGACTCAGAAAAGTTCAGGTATCTTTTATCTAAATTATTTTCGTAAAAGCAATTTAATATAATACCATTTACAAAAATAATCTTTCTTACGAGTTTTTGCATTTGCACGTACGATTTCCTCCCACAAACAGTCATCAACAAAGTAAGGCATACATTATTGAATAATTAGAATTTGTTGGTTTTGCAATGACGGTGTGACATCGTCAAAGTTCCTTGTATCTTATTTTGACTGGGAGCATTCTGATTGGTCGACGCACTACAAAATTCGACGCATGCGCACAGTGCTATCATAGTCTTAGTTAGGTTTAGGGTTAGGGTTACGACGCCTAAGAACATCGTGAAAAGGCCAACCCGATTTGACCTGGCGCATGCGCAAAGGCGCCCGGCCAAAATCAGAAATCCGGAACTTTGACGATGTTACAACGGGCCGTCTTTTGCCGTCTTCACAAGGTTGGGTCTAGAGGGTGGTCATCATCCCAATCTCCGCCTCCTTCCTCTTCGTCATCTCCTCTACCTCCTTCTCCTACATGTAAATGCCTACATTGCCAAATAATAACATTATAGGAAGCCCCAGTGACCCCAGTAACCATCTGGCAGAAAGCGTCCAATATTTCCGAGCTGATCCAACAGACCTCACACACAAATGAGGAGTTTTGTCCCGGAAAAGTTTTCAAGAAAAAAGGTAGGTGACTAGTCTAGCGAAGGAGAAGATAGTAAAGTAGATTGATAGAACAGAGTAGGAATGAGAAAGAACAAAGGAGAAAGACAGCGACAGTGGGAATTTAAAGCACTAAATTTCCATAAAGTGGGGATACTATTTATACTGAAACCCCCGGCACCCTCACGGGGGGAGTTTCTGCTTCTTGTTGAATTGACCAAACGTCATCCTCTATAATCCTCATCCCAGGTTAACTGGATTTAAATGAGCCTAGGCTCAGATATGCATAAAGGAAACCTACATGTACAGTTAGAGAGTCAGGTGACGCAACAATTAAGTATAGGGTGTTAGGACTAATAATTATAAGCTTGTAGAACTGTGTGCATGAGCTACGGTAGGTAGTAAGGGCACAGGCTATAACACTGTTAAAGTGTAACTAAATCGGGGACTTGGTCCCCAAGTAATGGTTTCCACAAAACCAACAGAATGAAGAGATGAAGGAAGAGAATGACTATAACAACGACAGGTAGAAGAGGGGATGAGAGGAGAGAGAGAGAGAGAGAGAGAGAGAGAGAGAGAGAGAGAGAGAGAGAGAGAGACAGACAGAGAGAGACAGACAGACAGAGAGAGAGAGAGAGAGAAGGCGTTTTCGTACAGAAGAAGGAAGAGGAGGAGGTAAAGCAGGAGGAGAAGGAAGAAGGTAAAGCAGGAGGAAGAGAAAGGACCTGTCCAAATACCCTGCATGTATGAGGGCAGTTTTAGCGCTGCATGCGCAGTACCGTTGGGTCCTCTCAACTTCCTTCCACTACACACCATTTTTCAGCACTACAATACTATCATTGGACCTTGGTTGTTACAAGATCCTGTTATTAATTCGATGCCTCCGATTTTATACTTTCATTGAACCATCATCACTTGAAGCTGGCGAAAAAATAAATGTTTACATAATTATGGTATGCGTGCAGCTTTTGACCTTGCTTCCAGATACATCGTATGCTGCTTCCACATCTAATCATTCTAAAGTCACAGCCTTGTACGTTTACCACATTAACCCCAATTTATACATCCCAAACCTAAATATTATCCAGCACTCAACTCACCACTAACGCACAAAAAAAACTCATTACACACACAAACACAAATATAATTTTGTCATGATTTATTGTTTCAAATATCAGTACTATATGATATAGTACTGGTGGCATGAGAAATACATTTGCTAAATCTTAAATAAAATCAAACTGTTACTGTAAAATAAGCTTGAATGCAAATGTATTGAATCAGCCTAATACATGTCAATTAAGAGTTTAAATAGCAAAAATGAATAAGATTGAGATTCTAAGCAAAAGTATTTTATGATAATTATCACGATGATAATTAATTATAGTATTGCTACAGGTAAAAAATGCGATTCATAACTTTCATTATGGCCAAAGTGATGAATTTTTCCAGTCACAATCTGCAAAACCAAACCTAACATATTCAGAACTTTCAGTAATTCCATAAAATAAATAAAATAAAATAAAATCCTGTGCTTCTGTGATGCCTATGTAAATCAATGTTACTGCTAGAAATATACCAAATGTGCAAATACCAAACTCACATAATTAAACTTTCAAAGACTTACGAAAAGAAAAGAACATTGTGTGATTTGACGTGCATTTGTACAGAAAAAGCACACACACAAAATCTGACAATAGATAACAATCCGATATGATGTCCATGAGGTAAAAATAAATTTAACTGTACATATTTCTTATCTGAGGGTTAATTTCATATAATATTGTACCGACACCATAGCTTATTAAAAAAAAATCGGAAGCAAATTTTTAAAAAAGAATGCAAGAAACTTTAACATCTTCCTGAAGGTTAATGTTAATCGAATAAAATAAAACTAGTATTACAAGCATACTTTTCTCATAATGCACCACCTCTGAATAAACAATTGCCATACTCTATCTATAAAACAAATCTAAAGGTTCAAAAATTCATTATTTCACTAGCAGATTACTAAAACCACTGTGCATTTGCTTCATTTAGAAGTAAATATAACTAAGTTCCAAAACCCACTAAAAAAAACAAACTATGGCTACCTTTCACAAGTCAGCTTGACACCAAGTATTTTAAGTGCCCCTAAAAGTATCATTCAAACGTATTTCTTAATCGCTATTGTTGCATACAAGTCACAACTACAACCAGAACATATTCGAGGGGGAGTATCACGACTGATAACGCTGCACGCACGTGAAGCCAAACTCAACTTTTCCCATGAATCCGAAAACAACACCCTTATAATGAAAATAAATAAATTATAGTATATACATAAACCAGTGAACTCTTGCAAAACTAAACTGCGCAATTAACTTATCCAACCATTAGCATCAAACAAACATAGGACAGCAAAATCAAAAACACATCATTTTCATTGTAGAAAATCTTCCTGGAATGAAAATGGCGTTCCATGTGGAATAAGAGGTTTAAACATGTATAAAAAATGAATTGGAAAAAAGAATACAAAACGTGTCAAGCGTCTGTGATGTATTGCACTCCAGAATTTATATATCCAATTAAAAAAAAAATTTAAGAGTGTAGAACCACACAATGGTGTAATGTTATAAATACAAAATACAGATATAAGCCGTGTCCTAGTCCGCAGACTTGTGCCATTTAGTAATCTGTCAGTCGTGAAGTAATCCATTGTCGCTTAGCCACACTCACACGTCCACACACACAAACACCCAGAGAGTTTACAGTTTACGTTAAAAACATTAATATTACTAACATAAAACTCAACGACCCAAAAGTCAACAATATATTTATATATAAACAATACTATAAGCCAAAAATTGAAATTTCATAGCACAAGCAAACTGAAATAATTAGGCTCTTCATGTAAATAAAATAATATTCAGAACATGGTCATATAAATCAGCATCTATAAGAATCCAGATGAAATATAGAACCAATGAATAGGTTGAATATAAAATTAATTTTAAAGACAGATTTTTTGCTTAACACGTTTACAAGATTCAGGTAGCTGCATCTTAGCAAGAACATATGAGCAGTAACTATTGAAAAAACATAAATATCTCTTAGCAAGATAAACTTGTGATCAAAGAAACTATGCTTCACACAAAATTTAAGTATAAAAAATGCAGTCATCAATCATTGTTTATTAATTTTGTTTTACTCGCTTTATTATTTTGCCTCTATGTGTATCATTTCCAATCAAACCAACATCAACATGATTTATATTTGAAGTAAACTTTTATACTGTATAGAAATCTTTACAGAATTGTAATAGAAACTCTCCAAAGCACTTTAGAAAACATATAAACTATGTTATAGAAATTCTGCTCATTTGGTAAACACTATAAGTTTACACACATTTTCACATAATATCAACAAAGCTGCTAATGTGGGCCTGCACAGGCACAATTTCAGATATGTCAGAGTGGCAAGAACAATAAAAACAACCACACACATTTTTTCTGGATAAGAAGACATTTATCCCTAATGAAAGCATTACAGATGTATACATGTGAATCATATTCTAGGCTTGATTTATTCTCAGTTGTCATGTCACACACAATAGTGGTCAAGCTAAACCAAAATGCAACAGAAAAAAAGTGCCATCAAAGTATACAGGTTTAATAACAAAAAGGTAACAACAGCACCAGTATATATTTTGTTTTGTGTTCATAGTTTATACAACCACCACCTATTTCTCCTTGTGCTGCTAAAATTAGGTATTACTCCATTATAACAAAAGAAAACCAATCAAATATGATGCGCTCTATACACATACATATCTGTAAAACAAACAAATCCCTAGGCTATCACGTGATAAGACTGGAAAAGACAGTACTATGCCACAAACCGCAAAACCTCATAAGCTACATATCTGGGAATGGGGGATTGGGGAGATAGGAGGACAGAACAGACAAGATACAAATTGCGAATTTTCTGGCCATATGCTATTAATACCATGAAATATAAAACACGCCACATTCAAGTTAACATGAACAATAACAAATGTTAAGACAGAAACTCTACAAATTCTCTCTACCATATTGACGGACTGTAAAAACCTGGCCAACATTGAAAAACAAGCTAACCCCGCTCTTTCCACCATTTTCATCAAGTGTAATTACAATTCAAGGTACTGCTCCCCTTCCCAATCAAGGCTTGATGACAATAAATAACTGCTCTCTTATTCCAATAAATGTGTACTATAATCCCCTTCAATAATGCTGATACTGCATGACTATGAACAAATTTAAAACCGTCGCATGGACAACCTTCCTACCAGACAATTAATTTATTAAGCAGAGGTGCTGACAGAGAGTATTTAATTAAATATGTTGCAAAAGCACTGTCCAAATACACAGCAAACGTTTTGTACCAATTTATTTTATTTTATATTTAATCATTGTGCCCCGAAGTACAATGTACCAAGCAGAGCAATCTATATCACAAATCTGTTCTGAATTTTTTTAAACTTCCACATGGTATTGTTCAAACCGTCTCCTCCAAAGGCGGCAAAACAGCAAACAATACTAAAGCATCAATTGCTCAAACTGTGGGTATATACATTGTAGCTCTGCGATATATACACTGTAGTTTGGTCGTATTCACTGCTTTTACTTTTAACTCATTCTCAAGGTCACTTCAACTCTTATCAAATGTCACATTTCTTTCATGTCAGATTCAAGCCTTGAAACACAACATGAACAGATCAACCACACATACAATAAAAACATGAACAACAAAAAGACTGGAATTTCTGGTGTAAATTCATTGACGGCGTATTATTACAATAATATGGACTCTTTGGACCTACACCATCTCGGGTAAAGGTCACGATAAGATGAAAGATATCTCACTCAGTCATTGTCAACTACTGCATGACCTCGAGAATCACTTGAGTAAAACTTCTCAGCTAACTGCATCAGCTGAAGGTCAATTGCAAGTCAGAGTTAAGGTCACCTGAGAAACACATCATCAAAGTTCTCAATAAGGAGCTGAGTGAACTTGATGACAGGCTCCACTGTTGAAAGGTTGGACGGGCCCTTCGACCAGGCCAGGTTTGGCCCAAAGACGGTCGCAATGTTGGCCGGTGTCATCTTGTTGATGTCAGATTTCTGGGCCACCTGAAGAGAACAACATTGTTATAATTATAAAATAATAATAAAAAAAAAAACAACAACACTTTTTTAAAATAAAAAATATGGAGATATAACTGCACATCAACATTATATTTTATTGATGCAAATGCAAGCACTATGATTTTGAAGTTCTTCCTGTTTCTAAGAACGCCAAAAGACCATTTTAATGTCAACACACATACTACCATCATCAGTTCTACATACCTCCACCAGAAACTGAATGATGAACTTGAGGATGATGTAATTATCTTCAGGCAACTCATCTTGTAACATTCTTTGCAGCTCTGTCATCTGTTTGGCTGGTTCATGGACTGGAGAAAAAAAAAGCAATCAATGTGCTTTCAGATAAAAATATATGGTAATCATACCTTTTTTAGTTGCATTAAAGCAAAAGCTACTGGACAGCAGGAATAGAAACTCATAGATACAGCTCAAACCATAATATAACCTCTCCACAAAAAAAAATAATAATAATTTTAAAAAAAAAGAAAAAAAGAAAAAAAAGAGTATTATATAGTTAGTTAGTTAGTCAGTTAATTAGTTATTCATTGCTTACAGGGTCCACCGAATTGCAAAGAGCAGAATAAGGACCACAAAATCAGGACCACAACTTGGTTGAAAGAGGACTCACCCCTGATCTGTATAAAAGATCTGCTGAAACAACCCTAGTAGTAACACTGAAGGTGCTCCATCAGCTGGTCACTTTTACAATAAAGGCATCCAATGCAGGGGACGCTGAGGCTATACTCTAATTTATTGAACCCCCCTTTACAAAAATAAAATGGAATATAAACATTATAAAATATCAACAAAACACATACATATACAATTACATTACATTACATGATTATTGCTTTAGGTCCAGCAGACTCTTCCGAGCCAAATCAGGACTGGACAACCCCCAATCCGCATAAAAGATCTGCTGAAACAACCCTAGTGGTAACACTGAAGGCTCTCCACCAGCCAGTCACTTTACAATAAAGACATCCCACGCAGGGGACGCTGAGGCTGTACTCTAATTTATCGAACCCCCGTTTACAAAAACAAAATAGAATACAAACATCATTATAAATTATCAACAAAACACATACATATAAAATTTCTACATTGCTAAATAATAACATCATAGGAAGCCCTAGTGATCCCTTGGCAGAAAGTGTTTAATATTCCCAAGCTGATCCAACAGATCTCACACACAAACAAGGAGTCTTGTCCCGGAAGAGTTTTCAAGAAAAAAGGTAGTTGACTGGTCTAGCGAAGAAGAAGATAGTATAGCAGATTGATAGAAAGAGCAGAAATGAGAAAGAACAAAGGAGAAAGACAGCGACAGTGGGAATTTAAAGCACTAAATTTCCAGAAAGTGGGGATACTATTTATACTGAAACCCCTGGCACCCCAACGGGGGTTACATATACAATGCCTACATCTCTAAATAATAATATGATAGGAAGCCCCAGTGACCATTTCGCAGAAAGCATCTAATATTCCCAAGCTGACCAAAAAAGGCCTCATACACAAATGAGGGGCTTAAAGAGTTTTCAAGAAAAAAGGTAGATGACTGGTCTAGTGAAGAAGGTAGTATAGTAGTTTGATAGAAAAGAGTAGGAATGATAAATAACAAAGGGAAAAACAGCTACGAGAAAGAAGAAAGGAGAAAGACAGCGACAGTGGGAATTTAAAGCACTACATTTCCAGAAAGTGGGGAAACTATTTATATAGAAACCCCTGGCACCCCCATGGGGATATATATAAAGTGCTGACAGGTGTAACACAGGCTTTCTGCTGCTATTCTTATACTTGGCAGAAAAACAAATCTTGAGCAATGAGGTCATTATACCAAGGAGTTTAGTTCAGAAACACATCACATTAAAACATTTCATAGTTACTGCTACTGTAAACAATTTCACTTGGCAGCCCAACTCACTGTGTAGGCGAGTAATGGGCTCAAAAAGGTCATAGGTCATGAGTGGTTCCTCCAGCTCTCGCAGAAATTTCTTCAAAATGGCTGCTGCTACATGGATGTCACCATAGTCCACAAAATCTACTGCTTCACCTGCAACAAGGTGTGGAGGGGATGGAAAAGAAGGGAATCAAGAATTTTAAGCAAAATGATGTTAAAGACCGTTTCTAAATTAATAGTGAAACAAATATGAACACTGCTTAGCAACATCAGTTTTGCTAAAATATATAGTACTTACAATATATCACTTCATATCAGCATTATTGATTTTTCTCCTTGAGTTCTTACTACAGTTACTGAGCCATCTGTAAGACAAAAGACATAAGAAATGTTATTCGTCCCAAAGACTTCAAGCTTACCACTGTTGTATTTCTCTTGTACTTCTTTGAGAGTTGATACATTGGCACAGCGCCTGAATATGCCCTCAACCTCATCACCTGCAAAACAATAAATGTGCAAAACAATAATTCATTTAACAACTGAGAAAAACATTGCCCGGCTGATACATTCACTTTCAAGCTTATTATAGTACATTTCATTTGAACCCTTATGATTCCCACAATACGTAAAATGTCCATCCAATTCAGTTCAATAATTTATTTGAACATGTGATTTTAGACCAATACAATAATTCTGTGACACACGAACATAATCAAATCTTACAATTTAAATTAGTTAGTTATTCTTTGCTTACAGGGTCCAGCGGACTCCAAAGAGCTGAATCAGGACCACAAAATCGGGACTACAACTTGGTTGAAAGAGGACTCACTCCTGATTCATATAAAAGACCTGCTGAAACAACCTTAGTGGTAACACTGATGGTACTCCACCAGCTGGTCACTTTACAATAAAGGCATCCCACACAGGGGACGCAGAGGCTATACTCTAATTTATTGAACGCCGGTTTATAAAAACAAAATAGAACATAAACATCTTTATAAAATATCAACAAAACCCATACATATAAAATGCCTACATTGCTAAATAATAATATCATAGGAAGCCCCAGTAACCATTTCGCAGAATGTGTCCAATATTCCCAAGCTATGAAACAGGCCCAATCACAAAAGAGGAGTTTTGGAAGAGTTTTCAAGAAAAAAGGTAGGTGACTGGTCTAGCGAAGAATATAGTATAGTAGATTGATAAACAGAGTAAGAATGAGAAAAAAACAATAGAAATACAGAGACAGTGGGAATTTCAAGCACTAGATTTAATTTAAAGTTCAACCATATCATAAAAAGTACGTAACATTATTACAAAAATTTACCAACTGCAGACATGTAAATTACAGCCAAACACGCTTACAATAAACACACTTTCAAAGAACACAGCTGTTCATGAGCGGTACATTCAGGCTATGGCTAAAAATAACCTTTGTTCTGTCCCTTATCGCTGGCTGAATTGCTTGTAGCCAGATCCGAGATGCTGGCTGTGCATGGGTTTCGCACGGCATGGCCTGATGGCGTGGCTAAAAATAGCTTACAGCGGGTGGCTGAAAGTTTACTTTCAGTGAAGGAAGTTTCAGCCATGCGAACTATGCTTTTAGCGAATGAAAAACATTCCCTGTCACGCATGCACACATGCACACTCAAAGGAAGGTACATCAATGTATGCTTAAAAGAACACTATTCTATTAAAACAATACTGTGAGAAAACAAGAAATATCAATATGAATAAAAGTGCACATTAACTCACAAAGAAAACCCAACTTTTTCTCTATGTCTCTCTCACTGTCTTCTCTCTCTCTCTCTCTCACGGACACATACACAGAAAACGATATAAACACATGTACTTGGACAAGTAGACACATATACCTTACACTTTCGAGACCAGTGGGCCAAATCACTGTCACTCACTCTCTTTCTCTCTCTATCTCCATCCCATTCCCCAACCCTTCATCTGGAAAAATTTTATAAAATCAACCTCTTCTGCAATAACATGATGAGAATGCAGCTTGACATGTTCTGGGCTGTAAATCTTACATCAAAGACTCATTTTAGGTACACAATAGAAATAACGAACACTAAACCACAATTCAGCCACTAACCGTCGACTATGGGTACAATGAGTTTTGGCTATAATGAATGGGAAAATTTGTCCCCTGGATTTCGTTGTAAGCGTGTTCAATTGTATATGGGCAAGATCAATTATTGCCATGCCACGCAACAAAATGTCAAATGGATTTTTCATTATTTACATTGACATTCTTTTCTTTATATAAGAAAACCAAACTAGGACATTCAAATAAAATATGTGTTACTGGAATGTACTAACTACATCTACTAAAACTTGCTGTTCCATGAATTTACTCTAATTTTACATAAATGTCTTAAACAAGAACAACTGTCAATCTTTTACATAAAAATGTAAGTGACGTGTTACAAGTTTAACTGGCCGTAAACATTTATGGAAATAACACATCACAGGTTCAACTTAAAACAAGAAGGAGGAAAATAAGAAGTTGACAGCAAACATTTCAAGCTCCCATTATGTTACTATGGATTTCCCCATCTGGCAAGATCACTTTCTTCTTGCTGAAGACTACAGACTTCATCTTTGTGAAAATTCTGTAGCTTGAAGACCTGCTTCCAATGATACAGCATTCAAGTAACTAAAAAGGAAAGGAAAACTCCCACAGAATGATTTCAAATATTCCTTTTACCCCCATTAGCCCTCATGTAGGTGATGCACTGCTCCACGACCAGAGGTATCGTCCGTCCAGAGTTGGCTTTGATAAACTGGAGAGAGACTCCAAACTGCTGCTTCTTGCTTGGGCCATCATGCACAGTTTTCTCATATGGATACTGAAGCTTGTTTGCTGCTGCCTTCTTCGCATCATACCTGAACGAAGGATATAAGATTCATAAATACAAATTATGGTGAAAGTATGACAATTTTGAATCCTCTTCTTCAAGCTGGAAAATACTGCATTTTTTTTGTTTTCAAGGCCGCTGTAATCCCGGTTGGTTTCTACCTTTAATGAAAATGATCAGTTGTTTTCAAAGAAAGCCACATTCATTTCAAGCCTAGGTTCAAAGACAGTTTGAGTTTCACTGTACTGGAACACAGAAATAAACGGAATCCTCTTATTTTTGCAATTTGAGTTGAATGAATTCAAGAGGGAAAGAATAAGGGTGATGTTGAGGATGATGATGATGATGATGATGATGATGATGATGATGAGGACGAGGATGATGATGAGGCTGACTGAGACTGACTTAGAAGTATGACTTTCAGCTGCACAAACATAGTAAATGTAAAATGTAGAATATCTTTAAAAGAATGACATGCACAATCAAAAAAATAAATAGTGCAACACATAAAATATAACAAAACAACTACTATCCCACACCCCAAACATACTTTCGCTATACACTCCTGCATACACCCCCGCACACCATCACAAACCAACACCATCACCCACAAACACCAACCACAGGCATTCAACACAAACAACCTATGTATAGACATGGTCATCACATGTTAAGCCAAATCACAAAACAGGACTGTTTGAAAAATTAACATAGACATGCACACATACACGCATCTTCAGACAAATAAAGATCCACTGTGCACAGTTTTCACACAAAAAATTTTTTTATTAGACAGTACATACTGTATGGTGAATCATACACACACACGCAGTACACACACATCGACACACCATTTCACACTCACAAAAATCAACAACTTGTTGGTCGATGTAATTTTTCAAGCACACCACTCTCTCTCAGCGCAGTGTAAACAAAAGACAGTAGGTTAACTTAGTTTCTGAGAAACTGGATGTGAAAATTGATCGATATTATGGATGGGTGTGGGTATGTTGGGAAAAGAGTGTGTGTGTGTGTGAGTAAGAGAGAGAGAGAGAGAGAGAGAGAGAGAGAGAGAGAGAGAGAGAGAGAGAGAGAGAGAGAGAGAGACGTTTGGACTTCGTCCGTGTATTAAGCAAAAACAACATCACAAAACAAACACAATTCTTCGGGCCTCCAGCCCCTAGAATGTACATATGGTAGTCACGTGGTTAATATAGTATACATATAGCATTATAAATCGACGGCATATGTTAAACATTCATTAGCTTGCAATAGCTAGCTGTTCATAAAATTCTGATCTTAATTTTAGTGCATGAAAAATATACAGACTTATCCTCCATAAATAGAATTTTGATCCATTCTGCAAAGCATGTACATACGACTGAAGTGGGAAAGTTATATATTTATCTCGAAGATCATTAAATAAAGAACACTCTAATAGAAAATGATTTTCATTCTCAACAGCATTGCAAAATGCACATAATACATTGCCACCTACGTCACCAAAAGTTAACCTAAATAATGAAGCTTTCAAGGGTAGAACGCCCAGTCGAAGTTTAATCAAACAATCTCTAAAACACTTAATGTGCATAAAATCAAGGTAGGCTTCTGCCTGGAAAACGTCTTTAAATATTCTATAATGCTGATAATTACCTCTCCTCAATACTGAACTGTCCCATTCTTGTATATAGTTATCCTTCATTCTTTGTTTAAATAGACTAACAAAGGTGTTTTCGCACCCCACACTCTGTTGTACCCACGCGTACCCCAACCCCATGGAAAATAAATTGTTTTTTACTTTTGTTGCCCAGCAAGGTTTGTCTCTGTTATCTAAGTTAATTAGCATCTGGTAAGCTTGTCTGGGCAGTCTGTCTGGATTTAGTTTGAGAAGCTTTAGCCAATAACGTATGCAACGTACTGCGCTGTTTACATACAAAGGGTAGCGTCCAGTCTCACCGTAAATAAATTTGTTAGGTACTCCTATGGGTACGTTTAAGTATTTCTTGCATGCAAAAGTATGAACTCTCTCAATGTTGTCTAACCGGTGTAGGCCCCACATCTCCGAGGCATAAATCAAAATTGGTTGTACTTGCGTATCAAAAATTTTAAAGTAACAGTTTTTCGAGATTTCTCTTAATTTTGAAATATTTCTAACACATTCAAAACAGGCCTTCTTGCCTTTTAATGCTAGCGCATCAACACCTTTCTTGATACTCATCTTGGTGGTAAAAATAAATCCGAGATAATTATATTCATTGACAACTTGTAGATGCTTTCCATCGAGATGCCATGATTCAGCTCTTCCCAAAAAACCTCCCTTGCGAAAAACAATTATTTTGGTCTTGTCTATATTAACATTTAGGTACAGCCTTTTGCATGCATTATTTAAAATATTAATTTGATTCTGTAACCCGCGAGGGGTGATTGACATCAGCACGATATCGTCTGCAAACAATAACAAAAACAGGTCAATCAAGTTAGGTAATAACTGTATACCATGCAATCCATTGTTATCAATTGCTGTCGCTCCTTCGTTAATAAATAAGGAAAAGATTTCTGGGCTCAAGATACAACCTTGACGCAAACCGACTGGGCAGTCAAAAAATTCTGTAAGTTTATCTTGAACCCTTACACAGGACAACACAGTTCTATATATAGATACAATTGCTTTCATAAATTTCCCCTCAATATTATTAGTGTGAAAAAGAATTTCGAACAATGGCTGATGTTGGACAGAATCAAAGGCTTTTTTCAGGTCCACGAAGCAGGCATACAGCTTTCCTCCCTTTTTACTTAAACATTTCTGTACTATGGCATTTAAGGTAAAAATATGGTCGGCGGTAGAATACCCCTTTCTAAATCCTGCCTGCGATTCCGTTAACTTGCTGTTACCCTCTACCCAGCCTGCTAGCCTCTTATTTAATACCGATGTATAACACTTGCTAACTAAGCTTAACAGTGATACCCCTCTATAATTGTCAGCATGACCGAACTCCCCTTTCTTAAAAATAGGTACAATAATAGCTTTGACCCAATCAGCTGGGTAAGTCCCGCTATCGAATAGTGAATTGAACAACTTTGTCATAAACAAAACGGTTGTTTCCCCTGATAGCTTAATCATTTCTGCCAGTATGTTATCTACTCCACAGGCTTTACCTACTTTCATCCTCTTTATTGCATCTCTTACTTCTTCTTCTAGAATGGGTCTGTTTAGCTCAAAACAAAAATCGTTTTCATTTGCAGGAGTATTATCTATGCGTTCTAGCAACGTTTCGTCTTTTGCAATCACAATGTTACCATTAAATACGTTTTTAAAATGATCAAACCACTCGGTTACAGTAATATCCTTACAAATCCCACTCTTCCTTTTTCCAGATATGTTTTTTACCTCGCCCCAGAATAATTTTGAATTGTTTCCTAAGGACGCTAGGTATTCTGCTCTATTTCTTCCATACTCTAATTTCTTTTTACTAATCAAAGTCTTATAGTTTTTACGCGCCGCAACATACAGCTCTCTATCCTGTGCCTGCCTCGTGAACCTGAAATTCGCTAGCATACGCCTCGCGTGCAGCTTGGCAGTGTTACATTGACTGTCATACCACCGCGCCTGTCGCGGGGCACCTCCCACTCTCGCTCGCTTTGTCATACACTCGCTCGCCGCGCGCAGGGCGTCTGTGTATATTTTTAAAGCTGCGTCAACATTTGTGTCAATCAAAACAATCGCATTGTTACACGTAGCCTGAAAAATTTCTGAATTTACAGTGGACATAAACTCTTCTTCTTTGCTTTTATCCCAAACTGTTTTCGTTATCCAATAGCCTTTACTTTCCTCCTGTATTTGTAAATTATTATGGTGAACATTCAAAGTCATAGCTACTGGGAAATGTGGTGAGTCTATACATGATTCAACCTTGAAAGTGGACATAAAATGTTTTGTACATAGGTCTTTAGATGCAATAAAATAGTCAACAACACTTCCACCATTTGCACCCACATAAGTCAACGCATCCTCAAAATCAAACTTGCATAGCCCATTCACAATTACATCATCAATCACAGAGCACAACTCTAACAAGTTTCTCCCAAATGCATTTATATCTTCATCATCAGATTTTCTCTTCCACTCTTCTTTTTCATTCTCATTATCATCATTCCTTTCAGCATCTGCATTCATCCATAAATCATCAAAGTCAAACGGCAAAACATTCTCCACCCCTGTCCTAGCGTTTAAATCACCACAAATAATGAGTGAAAAATCATCCAGTCTTTCATGCAAATCAACAATACAATGCTCTATCACCTCAATCCCATATCCATTTTCAGCAATTTTCCAATAGTCGCTGTCATAAGGATGCACATATACACATGAGACAGATATCTTTTTCCAAACCAAACAGCTCTTTTTTCAACTGTAAAACAATCAAATGGTCGTAGGGTAATTTAATTTCCTCCACAAGTTCAGAAATTGCTTTGCTAACAAATACTAAAACACCCCCAGATCTTTTTCCAGCAACGCTTAATTTAACAGCTTTAGAGAAAAAAATGTCATACTTCTTGAAATGAGCATAAGACAGGTTTGCTTTGTCAACAAAAGTTTCATTGAGAGCAAAGATATCAAAACGATTCAGTGTTTGAACAACATCAAAAATATCTTGTTTGTTCAGCCACCCTTCACAGTTCCACGTACATATTGACAACGTGTTTGGGCCTTGGCCACACCCCTATTTAATTATGTTGTCCCCCTTTCCCCTTCCCTCTCCTTCTTTAGCTTTATCCCTCCCCCCTCTGATGCTGTTCCCACCCCTACCTGCTCCCCCATTACCTCTTCCTCCAGGCTGCGTCGCTGTCCTGTGTCCAGTCATAGTCCACTGCTGGAGGCTTGTCTGACCCTTATCACCACGCGCACTCAGGCCTTGATTACCTTTTAAACCGTTTTCATCAGGCCTACTGTTCAATGAAGAAGTGCGCGTCGCGTGCCGGGTCCACACGGGGCTTTCCCTAGTAGAATGTTTGTTTACACTGCGCGTAGGCTTCGCACTGTTTGTCGCCGCTGGCATCGATACCCTTCGTCGGTCATCGTCTGCATGCCCCTCGTCATCGTAGTGGACGTTGTCGCGGTCGCTAGGTCTGTCTGCTGCCAGGGGCGGGAAATCTGGAACTGGCATCGCGAAGGGGTTGAAGTTCCAGTCTTCTGGGTCCATCTCTCGTCTGTCACTGCCCCCGTACGCCCCCTCCGCGTGTTGTTGTCGGTCATCGCTGTGGTCGTGGTTGAAGGTTGTCTGTTCGTGCGTGTCACCCGTGATGTTTCCTCTCTGTATCAGCACGATTGCCTCGGTGTTTGTGTCGTACGTGTAAACTCCCCCTCTTGTGATCAATTTGTCGAACTTCATCTTTGTTTTCTCGCCACTTGCATTGAACATCGCTTTGGCTTTTTCGTGTAGCCTTCGACGCTTCTGCCTGACTGATCGTGAGAAGTCTTCGTTGATATACACCCCTTTGAATCGATCTGAGGTTTTTAGGGTGCGAGCCTTGGTCAAAATTGACATCTTCTGCTTGTATGAGAGCAGTTTAACAATGACGGCGTTGCCAGGCCCCGTTCTGTGCGCTCTCTCTATGTTGATGTGTTCTTCTATGCCTAGTCCATGCCTGATCACTTCTTTCACCTTCTTCTCACACGTATCCCAACTTTCTGGGCCCGACTCCCTCATAATGCCGTAAAACACCAAATTATTCCGTCGGCTGTGATTCTCTAGACTGTCACATTTGCTTTTCAAGTAGCACAGTTCTTCGCGTAGGCCTACGTTTTCTGATTGTAGATCACTGCACACAGTCTGTAGGTCAGATACACGGCTTTGAAGCTTTTCTTGGTTGCTGTCTATGAGTGCTAACCTTGCAGTGAAAGTGTCCCTAAGATCTTCTAATCCACTCTTCATAGTTTGGATCTGACTAACTTGGTTGTTTTCAAAGGCAGTCATACGTTCACTGAGACTTTCGATACCTTTCAAAATGCGGTCTTGCTGTAGAGTGGAGGATGCCTGGGTAGAGTCATGCTGTTGTCTATTTTCATCATTCTCTTTCTTCTTTGTGGGTGTATTAGGTCCAGGGTTTGACTCGACATCACCACACAAGAGCAGTAGACACGCCACAAACACACGTACTCCATTGAACCGGGCTGTTGAGTCACACTTGCTAGAGCTTGACACAGTCACTACACACCAGCACGACAGTTCACACTTTGCAAAAACTTGCCGAGTCAAATTTCTTATGAAATCGTCCATAAGCGTGGCCAGAAATCGGCCTGTAGATTGCCGGTGATGAAGGCTGTCACTAGGCATTTTTCACAGTATGCGTACACCACATAGACTGGCAGAATATGACCAAAAACTTCCCAGTTTTTACGCTGCTTTCAAGAAAGCCGCCATTCGCGGTCACGGCAACCGAGAGAGAGAGAGAGAGAGAGAGAGAGAGAGAGAGAGAGAGAGAGAGATCATTATTGTCTATTTTTGTATAGGTTATGTCAACTCAATCCCTTCTGTCGCGGCAGCGCATGAATCAGTGGTTCTGAATAGAAATATGTCAAGCAGCTACAACAAACATTGTAAAAAAAATTACTGACTGTCAACAAGCAAACCAGGTTTTAACAGAATAATATAAAGTCAAAGATTAGATGTGGAGGTCTGGAGGAAGTATTTTGTGCTTAACATAACAGAGGGTCTTTCATTGCCACAGATAATGTTGAAATTCCAACAAGCTTACCAATGTCTGCGAGATCCATTTTCCTTAAAGCCCATGCCACACGAGCGTCAAATCTACTGGACTTGACGCGAATCAGAAAAATTTTCGACTTCGAAGTCGGAATTTCATTTTGACTTGAATCGCGCAGTGCCACACGAAAGTCGCACATCGAGTCAAACTTGAGGGTTATTGGTCTTGAAGGTTTTGCTGTACGCGTGTTGTGATCACGTGATTCGTATTCTGCTTCTCATTGGCCAAAAGGTCCGAATCACACAATCGAGACTCGCGAAATTAGAACATGTTGAAAGTCGGCAATCGGAGCCAATTCAAAGAATCTGGATTCGCGATGCACAGTGTGCCACACGACAATCACGGGATTTTGTCGTGATTTCATGAATTGGATTCAAGATTTGACGCTCGTGTGGCATGACCATAATTCATCGGGATTAATTTTAAACAGAGATTTTGCAATCACGGTGTATGATGTATTCAGTACAACTAGAACGCCAATTTAATAGGCGAGATTCACAATAGTCTGTTCATATTGCACACTTATTTTTATATATTACAAATCCTATCCTATCCTATCCTGTCCCATAACCCGAAGGTCGTAGGGGCACCACAGATGATCGCTTAACCAGCATACTCCATCTTTCTCTGTCCTCAGCAGCCCTCATGGCTTCGTTCAGTGTCAAACCAGTCCATTCTCGAATGTTGTCCTCCCACCTCTTTTTCGGTCTCCCCCTTCTTCTACCTCCTTGCACTGTGCCTTGCAGAATGGTCTTTGCAAGGCCTGATGATCTGGTGACGTGGCCATACCATCGGAGTTTTCGTTTCTTCACCACTGTGAGCAGGTCATCGTGTTGTCCAATGGCTTGTGTGATGGTCTGTCGGACTTCAACGTTGGTGATGTGTTGGGTATAGGAAATGCACAGAAGTCTTCTGTAGCACCTCATCTCCATGCTTTGTATTCTTCGTTGGAGATCTGCTGTGAGGGTCCATGCTTCGCAAGCATATAGGAAGATGGAGATGACCAGAGAGCGCAGCAGTCTTACTTTGGAATGTAGACTGATGGTTCTGTCTTTCCAAATGGGCTTCAACCTTGTCAGGGCAGCAGTTGTTTGTGCGATCCTGGAGAGGACTTCCTGTCGAGACCCATTGTCTGACACAATGGCTCCTAAATATTTGAAGCTGTGCACTGTGTTGAGGGATTGGCCTTGTACTTTGATGTCCGTGTTGATGCCATTGGTGTTGTTGGTCATCATTTTGGTCTTCTCCGCACTTATTTCCATTCCATAAGCTCTGGAGGTGGTGTCAAGCCTCTGTACAAGCTGTTCAAGTTCTTGTTCCTCTCCAGCCAATCCATCAATATCATCCGCAAAACGAAGATTGGAGATTGCTCTGCCCCCTATACTGACTGTGCCTTCGTGATCTGCAAGAGCATCTGACATGATGCGCTCTAGGAAGATGTTGAAGAGTGTTGGAGAGAGTAGGCATCCTTGACGCACACCGATTGTTGTTCTGAACCAGTTTCCGATGACGCTGTTATGGAGGACTGCACTGGTAGCCTTGTCATACAGGCTTTTGATGACTTCAATAATTTTAGGGCTGATGTTGTACACTTTCATGGTTGCCCATAGAGCTGCATGCCAGACTCGGTCAAATGCCTTCTTGAAGTCTATGAACACATGATATAGATGTTGTTGGTGCTGTAGGTATTTCTCACAGATTATTCTGAGGTTGAAAATCTGTTCAGTGGTACTTCGCCCTGCCATGAATCCTGCTTGTTCTTCAGCTATGATTTGTTCAGCTTGTGGTTTCAACCTGTTGAGTATTATTTTCAGGAGGACCTTGCTGGGATGGCTGATGAGGCTGATGGTGCGGTAATTTTCACACTCCTGAAGGTTACCTTTTTTGGGAAGAGTGATGACAAGCGACTGGGTCCATGGTGTACGCTCTGTGGGTTCGGGCAAATAGAATAGACCCAACGTTTCCCGGCGTGTCGTAAGAGGCGACTAACAGGGGTGATGTTAGCACGGCATCACTGGGCGAAAGTCTTCTACACAGAAGTCACCGGCCAGGGCGGAGGAACCTCACGTTACTACAGGTTCAACGACCACGTGCTCAGGGCCAAGGCGAGCCACACTGTATTCGTGGATTTCGGCTGTGGCCAACAGCCTGGAGAGGATTGGGCCCTGCCAGGTCTTTTTTGCCCAAGACACAACACATGATGAGGCTATCCACTAATTCCATGCCGGATCGGTCGTCGCCCGGCTACACAAGGACCGCGCCTTCCGTTGGCCACCAGGACGGAGGTGAAAAGTATGCTACTGATGGACAAACTAGCAAGATCCGCACGAGAAACAACATCGTCATAGGAACCTGGAATGTCAGGACCCTAACTGCGGAAGGAAAATTAGAAGAACTGGCCCACGAGCTGGACCACTATCGATGGAACGTTCTAGGTATCAGCGAACTGCGCTGGAAAGGCCTAGGTGAAACAACGACTGACAAAGGCCACAAGCTCTATTTCAGCGGTAGAGATGACAGGCACGAACACGGCGTTGGATTCTTGGTCCACAAGAACATTCTAGCCGCTGTCATGGGTTGCCGCCCAGTCTCCAGTAGACTCATTACCATCCGTCTGAGAGCAACCCCTTTCAACATTACCATCATCCAGGCCTATGCCCCAACATCAGACTATGAAGACAGCGAAGTGGAGGATTTTTATGAAAATATACAGGCGGTCCTTGACCAAGTGCCGAAGAAGGACATAGTCATAGTGCAAGGCGACTGGAATGCCAAGGTTGGCCAAGATGCGCACCACAACTGGGAGACACATGCGGACCCCACTGCAACAACGAGACAAATGACAGGGGTCTGAGGCTATTGGAGTTTGCCAGATACAACAATCTGGTACTGGCAAACACGCTTGGTCTCCACAAAAAATCCAGACGATGGACATGGCACAGTCCCGGCGGGGAACATCACAACCAGATCGACTACATCATGGTCAAGAAACGCTTCAGATCAAGCATCAACATTGGCAGGACACGCACTTTTCCAGGAGCAGACATTGGAAGTGACCACGATCTCGTGATGATGTCTTTCCGGCTCCATTTGAAGAGAGTAAATACAGCAAAGTGCACTAGGCTGAAGTTCGACCTGGACAAACTGCAAGACCCGGAGGTGGCAAAAATATTTCAGGCCACAATTGGAGGGAAATTTGCACCACTGCTTATTTTGGGGGCAGGCGAAGTAGATGTCAACACCATGACCAATACCTTCAACTCAGCTGTAACAGATGCCGCCACTGAGATCCTTGGCAAGCACCGACCAAAGAAGAAGCCGTGGATCACACCTGAACTTTTGGATCTGTGTGATAAACGAAGAGAGTTAAAAAAGAAAAAGAACACCTCACAGGGAGCTGATGTCTACCGAAAAATCAACAATGACATCCGAAAAGGCATGCGCACAGCAAAGGAGAACTGGATAGAAGATCAATGCCAGGAAATAGAGAACAATCTGAACAAGAACAACAGCAAGAAGGCCTACCAGACTGTGAAGCGGCTGACAAGTGTTAAACAGCCCAAAGTCTCCACTATCCAAAGCAAGTCTGGCATTTGCCTTACAGAAGAACAAGAAGTCTTGGACAGATGGACAGAGTACTGCTCTGACCTTTACAACCATACACCAAATGGAGACCCATCAGTTCTAGCATGTCCCGAGAGCAGAGAAGAAGAAGAAATCCTCCCAATTCTCCGGGAAGAAGTTGAGGCAGCAGTGCAATCGCTGAAGAAAGGGAAGTCAGCGGGAGTGGACAACATACCAGCGGAACTGCTACAAGCAGGAGGAGAAGCGATGACTGATGCTCTCACCATTATCTGCAACAAGATCTGGCAGAGTGGGGAATGGCCTACACCATGGACCCAGTCGCTTGTCATCACTCTTCCCAAAAAATATTACAAATATTAATTAAAAAAAATATTACTGCATTGAAAATAGGGTAAGGGAGAGAGTGAAAGTGGGAGTGGAGTGAGATACTCAAAAAGGGCCAATCTTCTATCTCTTGACTTCGTCCTGCAGTTTCTTCACGTCGTCTGGACTCCCGTCAGTGAACACATTCTTCCTCGGACATCTGCCATCTCCTTTGTCACCCAGGGCTTGTTGTTGGGGTAGGACTAGTTGGCACCAACATGTTGATACAGAACTGGACATAGGAAGTGATGACATTGACTCTTTCATCTATGGATGACCTGTCCAGCACAGCGTCCCAGTCAGTGAAGTGGAAACAACCACTGAGGGCCTCAGAAGCCTCACGTGACCAGACCTAGACTCTCCTGGCGGCAGGCTTCCTAGTATTCACTTTCTAACGGTACAGGGGAAGCAGGTGTACCATGTCATGGTCAGAGCGTCCCAGACTGGGCAAGGGCCTGCTTTTGTAGGCCTTGGGTTTATTGCTGTAACATACATCAATGGTCAATTCACCACAAGTCTTGCAGGTGATGTAATGCCGGAAGTTCAGAAATACCTTGTTGAGCTGGCACTGGTTAAAGTCACCTGCAATCAGTTGCACTGACTCTTGACACCGTGACACCTACCTCTGCACAACTCTCCAAATAACATGTACAGCCGCCTTAAAGTCAGTCTGTGGGATGGATGTACAAGATTGTCAGAAAGATCTGGCAGAATTCTCTGGGAAGATTAAAAGGCCGTATGGCCACAGTGAGCAGTTCCATGTCTGTTGAAAAGACCTTTCTTTGATGGTAATGTTACAGTACCAGCGGTTGTTAACGAAAACACACACAAACACCACCACCACCTTTATTTTTGCCAGTTATCTCCCTTGATCTATCACAGCATACCAGTATGAAGTCAGGAAAGTGAGGGTCAGTGTCTCTATCACTGTACCTCTCGGTGAAGCAAATCCCACAGGCTTCGCTGAATTCTCAGAGAAACTTTAGGCTGGCCTCAAGTTTGTCAGGCTTATTTCGAATAGACTGGGCATTGCCTACGATGACGGTGGAAAGGGCTGGCTTATATTGGCGCTTGTTTGCACTTTCTTTCACACCACTGCGGCAACCACGCTTCATTTGGTGCCGTATGAGTTGCCATAATGCATCGTCTGCTACAGAAGAGGGGTCAAATGACAGACACGGTTACTACGAACGTCGAGTAGAAATGATCTATACTGAACCATGGTAAAATGTTTTTAAAAAATAAAGACTTCACTTATAAACCGAAACATGACACTTCTTTTTCATATTGATTTTAAGTTGCAAATTTGTAATATATTAACATAATTAGTCACTTGTGATGTGGAGTATACAAACCTGAAGGTAACAAAAACAGCAACAGTAGCCACACAAAGTTCAGTCATAGTTCCCTCTTCTCCACTCACCCACCCTCCCCCCCCAGGGAAAATCCACTAAAATCCACTCAAATCAGCACTTTCACCATAAAAAAGCAGCTACACAGTCACCATTTGCAAACATTCATAACACTACTGGCAAAATATAAAATCCAACAGGCACTGAGAAACATGTAAACAAGACAACTTTGTGCAGACGAGAGGCATCGGACAAGTGTTGCACCCCGTAGTTCAAAAATTGAAGAGCCACTGATGATGATGATGATTATGAAAAGGAGGAGGGGGTGAATGAAGATGAGGAGGAGGATACTGCACAAACACACACAACAAAATCCAACTCACTCCAGGACAGGCAGAGGAACAGTTAGCTGATCAAATGGCAAATGGTTCCTCAGTTCCACCAGATAGTTCACGTACATCAATTTCTTACCAAACTTTACACTGTGAGATGAAGAAAACGTCAAATATAAAACAGTGTACAATCATCGTCCTCATACTGTAGGCACACAAATTAATATTAAAACAAAAAACAAATTAGCATTTTACACCTCACAGTTACACCTTACAATCAGCCCTTACCAATCCACTTTCTACCTTCATATTGTTGGTCTTTCTTATATATTTTGATTATGTATCGTTATTTTCTCACAGTATCAAATTGCATTACTAATGATTCGGAAAATTCCATGGGGTAAAACTAAAAGTAGAAAAGATTAAGAATAATTCACTACGAAGTGGATTAGTCAGTATGCCTATCATTTAAATGTTACTCTACATCAGCCCTCAATTATTTCAACTGTATTCCAGAACAAACAACATTAGAGCCGTATGTTGTGAATGGATCCAAGAATCTCAGGAATCCCTTAATAATTCTTACAATGATTGTCCTTCATTTCATATCAAACTTGATGTGAATAATGCAAGCGTACAGAACGTGTAATGCTGGTTCAGTGCATTCTTGAAAGTATGATAATAAGTTATATCACTGCAAAAATCAACAATAAATAAAGCCTGGTTGTGAATGCTGATTGGTGCCCAAACCTGTCAACTTGTCAGAACACTACACATAATTAATTTAGAGTAAAAATTATTAGTTAACATGAATTATGCTCATTAACAGGGTTCCCACAATTTACAGTTTGAATTATTGGTTAACATGTTTATGTGCATTCTGTTATTATTTACGCTGGTCATTTGAATACACAGGCTTACATTTGCATGAGTGTTTCTGTGATTAGTTTTATCTGGTCATAAGAATACATATAAATACACAGACTTACATTTGCACACATGAAAGTCAAATTGGTAAACGAAAATAAAATACATGGAGCATTGGAATCATGGATTTGCAATGAAAAACACGCTTTTGATTCTCTTCTACCACTGCAGAATTTACACTCCAGATTCAGAATGCATTAACTTTTGGACTGACGTGACTTAGCTATGAGACTTTTTATGTCAATGAAGGTGTTTCCTGGATATTCCAGTTCATCCCTTACTTCATAATGGTAGCAGTCTATCTAAAAAATTTAAAACAAAATGTTGATTTTCTTTCAGCTTTCTAACAGTGGTCCTTGCCTTTAGTCTTTACACCACATTTTCTAGTGATGAATGTGTGTTTGTTGTGTATGTAGAAATGTCTTAAAATAAGAGCACATATGTTAGATTGCCACGCTTTGAGTTTGATTTAGAAATAAGGCGCGCACGGCATCCATTATTATTATTATTATTATTATTATTATTATTATTATTATTATTATTATTATTAAATTCCATAACTATATATTCCATTAATTAATTAATTCTGAGCCGGTTTTAGAATACTTTTAACACTGTTGTAGCAATGTCAGAAGCATTTCATAAGAGCTATCCTAGCACCATTCGCTGCATTATGTGAACTAAACAGGGTGGGGAACAACTCATTGAGAAAAACTCTGAAAAGGCCGGGGTCCAGGGGCCGCCTCAAAAATATCCCCGCGCTGAACTATTCTGGACAAACACGCCATGATAACAGCCGAAAACGCGTTCAACACCATTTCGCCCGCTCTAAGCAAGTCGCGTTTATGTGGTCGTAAGAATCAACAAGAGCGGGAGGGGAGATGTTGCACGCATTCAGTTCTAGCGGGCCCGTTCTAGCAATGAGAAAGTAAAAGGTGGACACGGATGGGTACTTGTAATAATAGGTCTACTGGATTCGGAAACGGACAAATTTTTTTTCCTCTGAACTCTTTTTTTTTTCCTCTGAAATGGCTGCCGATTTCCTCTGAAATCAGCGGATCCGAGGAGAGTTCCCCACCCTGACTAAAACATCACATTTATGTAAGTTCACTATTTAACACCAAAACAACCAGAAGTGAGATTCCCCACAACAAATACATCACCAATCCTCAGGGGACAACAAATAAATCACCAAATTTTCAGGGCATATTTTAAAATAATAATATACAGTACTTGCTGTTCAACACCTAATTATTTTTTTTTAGTTTAAAGTGTGACAGTTCCAGGGCCAACAGTACAGCAGACACCAAGCCATAACAGCCTGAAGGGGCTGAAGAAAACATGCCCAATCGTCTGTGGTGCACACATGCACAAAATGATCTTTGTACATGGCCAAGAAGTGAGAAAAAAAGAAAAGGAAATAGATAACAAACAATAAGCCACTGATCCAAATGGATGTAAAACACTAATATTAAGCTCACAAAACAAAAATTGTATACAAAATATTCCCTTCTGAAAGCAACTGAAAATGTTGCACTCCTTCACCGTTACAGACATTGCCCCATCTATAATTTAACCAACTTGACATAATCTCATAATAAGTTTTCGTACCATATAATACTATATAACACTATACACAGCAATACTCTCATAATAAATAAAAAAATGGAACCACGAAATGAGAAAGGACACAGCTTATAATGTTGATACCCCCTCAAATACAAAATTAACTTAAAACTGCAATTGATTGATTGATTGATTGATTGATTGTTGCTTTAGGTCCAGCGGACTCTTCCGAGCCAAATCAGGACCGGACAACCCCCGATCCGCATAAAAGATCTGCTGAAACATCCCTAGTAGGAAAATTGAATGCCCTCCACCGGCCAGTCACTTTACAATAAAGACATCCCACGCAGGGGACGGCTGAGGCTTTACCCCAACTACTCGAACCCCCGGTTACAAAAACAAAATAGAATACAAACATCATTATAAATTATCAACAAAACACATACATATAAAATGCCTATATTGCTAATTAATAACATCATAGGAAGCCCTAGTGACCACCCGGCAGAAAGCGTCCAACACTCCCAAGCTGATCCAACAGACCTCATACACAAACAAGGAGTCCTGTCCAGGAAGAGTTTTCAAGAAAAAAGGTAGGTCATTGATCTAGCGAAGAAGAAGATAGTATAGCAGAGTGATAGGACAGAGCAGGAATGGGAAAGAGCGAATGAGGAAGACAGCGACAGTGGGAACTTAAAGCACTAAATTTCCAGAAAGTGGGGATACTATTTATACTGAAACCCCCGGCACTCAACGGGGGTACTGTTGCCGCAGTGAATCTTTCATGCCTATAAAGGAAAGACAGGTTTTCAACTGGGGTAGACCTGCCTACTCTCCCGCTTTTGGCGGGAGACTCACGCTTTTGACGGTCTGGCTAATCTTAAGTTGTAATAGTGACAAATAAATATTCATTATAAATGTGTACAAAAAACTTGTGTTCTTGCTTTTTGATCCCCTGTCTCCCGCTTTTACTCTGAGGGGGGTAGGCAGGTCTGCTGGGGCTTTCACTTTTCCCTTTATAGGTTAGAACAATCTACAGTGGCAAGATTGCTCATGACCCCAAGGGGTCTTAAAACTGCAAACAACAACAGAACTTCACAGCAAAAAAGTCTATTTACAACCCTTAATGACATATTTCTTCAGCACAAGAAGAAGGGGGAAACATCACGATTATGCAAATTTTGATCCACAAAGAGGGAAAGAATTCAAGCATTCTCTTACCTAATACCACTGTATAAGAAAATAGAAGGAAAAAAAGAAGAGTTTCAAATGTGCAACCCTGCTGCCCATACTTTGTAATTATGGTGAATCAAATGGATAAACTTAAGCCAAGCTAACAACAAAACAGTCCCAAAATAAACATAGCAAACTTTGTTCTGTACCAATAAAAATGCAATGGAAAACTGAAGGAAACTTTGGAACGCAATAACATACATACCTACTGCTGTAAGTAATAAAATAGGCAAATGGAAACTATGAGCTTATGTAATAGGTGAAGAGTATTAAACAGATCAAAATAATTTACAGTCTATTACCACCTTCAACCAAGCTCCACTAAATGTTCGCTTGACTTCTGCTTTCGTATAATAAAAAAAAAAAATTGTCTTCTTATTCTAAACACGAAGTTTATTATATAGGATCTCATTATGTTTCTATCAACTTTAAGTCTGTTTATTTAGCTACACAGTGAAATTTAGAAATAAAAGGAATACAAAAAAACTAACACAGGTACAAAACTTTATTGATAAACTAAATAACATAATAAATGTCAGACCAGCACTATTTAATTATCAAAATGCAACATGCCAAACTACCAATTACATCGGAAAAATGAAATAGGACGTACCTGATGAATGGGCGGAATATGTTCCATAGAACTTTTATGAAGTTGGTGGGATGAACAAGGTATAGGGTCTTCAAGTTCTTCTTATATCTATCAACAAACAACTTGGCATGATGATCAAACAATGTGCTTCTCAAATTCAATACAGGTAATTAAAAACACCAACACAATAATATGAACTACACAATGACTGGTTGTGGCAATAGACAGGCATAATAATGCGTCATCTATTTCTCTTTCTGCTGAATTCCATTTCTTTTCCCATAAAGAACTTTTTTTTTTCTTCTTCTTTTTTTCTGTCTGACATATCACCAACTTTAAAATGGCTTTGAGTTCTATACTTTTAAATTTTTTATTTATTATTTTGTTATTGTAATTAAGGATTAATGGGTCCAACTGAAAGAAATTACAAACAACTGAACCTGACCTGACTGGATTAAATGTTATAGAAACCTCTGCACAAAACTCACTTTCTGTTGAGCTCCCTGTAGGCCTGCAAGAGCCAGGACAGCTTGGGCTTATTGCTAGAGTTGAGGCCATAGTGAAAGTAGACTAGCACATAATCCTGTTCTACGTACTTGTCTAACGTATGTTTGATGTACCTGGAAAATCAATAACAACAATAATAATTATAATATGAATGACCTGATCACCCAAGAAAGAACAAATCTCAAAAGATAATCAGAATAATCATGGCGACAGTGGAACAAAACCCCACATATCAGGAGTTTAACTTTTATGTAACATTTCCTTGTGCGAGTGAGGACAACGAAGCATTCTACATCTTGTAATTTTGCATCCAGCATTCCTAACCACTGCAATATCTCTTCTTTCCTTAAATTAAAATGTCTCAGAGTTGCTTCTTTCATTTTACACTCAATAGTATTTAATCACTGGATCTGTACGTCTCATTTGCCTCAATAGAAATGAAAATTATGATGATGAAAGACAAAGAGCCATAAGTAACAAGAAAAAGATATGAAAGAATATAAACTTTAAAATGATAGTCATGGAAAGCAGAGGATCTAAGTTTAAAAGGATGAAACAAACATTCATCATGACCGTACTTCACATTTCCTGCCTCAAAATCGAAATACAAGCACTCATACAAAATTATCATCAAATGAAAATTGAAAAAAAAAAATACTGGTGAATAAAAAATAATTAGCCAAACATCAAGTCTGGAAGACAATAAATTATACTCACTCTAACAATCGCTGATGATCAAAATTTTTGTTGGACGGCAACTTGCATGCTGAGACAACAATTACTTTCCTCCCGTACAGGTCATCACCTAAAATATGAACAATATACAAATGTATAATTTACACAATAAATACATGAACTGAAAAATCAATATTTAAAATAAAAAAATAAATATACAATAAATATAAATAAAGAGAAGGTATTTGTCCTATTTGTTCAAAGCCTACCACCCCCAGACAGTCCAGTGCTTTATTGGAATAGGCCTTATTGGGAAATGGGAGGTAGTCTTTTTGTTTTGTTTTTAGTTACCTAGAGTTATCCAGGCAAACATTTCACCTCACTATACTATGAAAGCTACCCAGAGTTGTAAGCTTTCCTTCGGCAAAGGGGTGTAGTGGTTGCCCGGCAGTGCAAGGCTGAACTAGTGGAGTTCGCTAGGATTGCAACTGAAATTAAAATTTCAGTTGATCTCGAAAATTCGAGGGAGGACAGAGCAGAAATTGTAGGGCAAGAAACTGCGTTTGTTTGCAAAGAATGTCCGCCAGACTGTTAGACAACTCTGGCAGAACATGAGGGAAGGACGGCCAAAGTTGTTTCCCCTCCTATTTTAAGCATGGTCTACTTGTGAAAATTAATTTTCCTCTCTTATTTCCAAGCATGGTTGATTTGTGAACATTAAATTATCTATACTAAAACTTCAAAATGAATAGAATAGGCAAAATATCTTAACCTATCATGAATTTGTCTTTTTCGAATTTGCAGTGATAATTTCATTAATTATGACAATATTAACCAAAGTTCAGTGGTAGGGCGAAGTACTACTGAACAGATTTTCAACCTCAGAATAATCTGCGAGAAATACCTACAGCAGCAACAACATCTATATCATGTGTTTGTAGACTTCAAAAAAGCGTTTGACCTAGTCTGGCATGCAGCTCTGTGGGCAACCACGAGAGTGTATAACATCAGCCCTAAAATTATTGAAGTCATCAAAAGCATGTATGATAAGGCTACCAGTGCAGACCTCCACACCAGCGCCATCAGGAACTGGTTCAGAAAAACAATCAGTGTGCGTCAAGTACGCCTACTCTCTCCAACACTCTTCAACATCTTTGTTACGTTGAGACTCGCGCGGCGGAGTGATACATGTGCAATGGTAGACTTGCGTGTGTGATGCGCGCGATAGATCTGTTCGTTTTATTTTGCAACACATGCAGTAAAAGAGTGTATTCTTCTTTGATTTGATTTTGCATTGTTAGAAGAGGCTTTGTATAACGTTGGTGTTTTTAGTTGGTCGATATTATTTGAGAATTTTCTCGAGTCAGTTGTTTACTATCGATCGAAGCGTATGGATAGTTCTAGTGGTAACCGTGGAAGCTTCCATTCCAAATAGGGTTGTGTGACGTGAGAAAGTGATGATGAAATTACTTCTGATTGGTTGAGGTGTGTCACGTTAGGGGTATTCTCGCTCTTTCTGGAGTTTAGAGAGAGTATATATATATAGTGCCGCACTGTTTCAAAAGGTGGTTTTTTTTTTAGAGAGAGTTGACAGTAGAGAGAGTTGTTGTATTAGAGTTGAGAAAGTTGTGGAAAGTTCAAAGTTGAGAATTGTAGAGTGGAAAAAGCGATTGAGCGATGGTATGCAGTTGTTGATGTGTGCTGAATAAAAGTGGAAAACTTCATACGACGACTCCTGACTTGTTGATGATTGAACGGGTTGCGTGGATAAACGAATCTGAGTTACACCTATCAGGATTTCAAGCATCGGGGCTGAATCAACTACTGATAGAAAAAAACAACATCGAGTGTAACAATCTTCCTAGAGCGCATCATGTCAGATGCACTTGCAGATCGCAAAGGCACAGTCAGCATAGGGGGTAGATCAATCTCCAACTTCCATTTGCCGATGACATTGATGGATTGGCTGGAGAGGAACAAGAACAAACAGCTGGTACAGAGGCTTGATACATCCTCCAGAGCCTATGGAATGGAAATAAGAGCAGAGAAGACCAAAATGATGACCAACAACACCAATATCATCAACATGGACATCAAAGTCCAAGGCAAATCCTTCAACAAACTGCATAGCTTCAAATATTTAGGAGCCATTGTATCAGACAATGGGTCCCTGCAGGAAATTCTCCTCCAGGATCGCACAAACAACTGCTGCCCTGACAAGGTTGAAGCCCATTTGGAAAAACGACCATCAGTTTACATTCCAAGATAGGCTGCTGTGCTCCCTTGTCATTTCCATCTTCCTATACACTTAAGAAACATGGACCCTCACAGCAGATCTACAACGAAGAATACAAAACATGAAGATGAGGTGCAACAGAAGATTTCTGGGCATTTCCTACAACAAAGTCCGATAGACCATCACACAAGACATTGGACAACACGATAACATGCTCAAAGTGGTGAGGAAATGGAAACTTCGATGGTATGGCCACATCACCAGATCATCAGGCCTTGCAAAGACCACCCTGCAAGGAACGGTGCAAGGAGGCAGAAGAAGAGGACAACATTCGAGAATGAACAGGTTTTACACTGAGCGAAGCTATGAGGGTTGCAGAGGACAGAGAAAGATGGCGTACGCTGGTTAAACGATCATGTATGGTGCCCCAATGACCTTCGAGTTACAGGATAGGATAGGATAGGATAGGACAGATAACCAAAGTATTTTCTTCCTTATTTCTTACTTTCTTATATTGTTCTTAAGAAGCCCTTTACAAGCTCAAGCGCTTTTTCCTATTAAAACATCGGTTCTAATGCATTCACACATCAAAAAATAAATTCATAAAGATTTTAAAAAAAAATCCAATATTTCTCATTTTTGACAAAAGTAGATTTAAATTACCTGCAACTTCCACAATGCCATACTTTTCCACGTCACTGAATTCATGCGAGTCTTCCTCCTGAAAGCACAAACAAATGCCAACAATACTAATCTACAACATAAGACCAGCATGTCAAGATCATCATCATCAGAAGAAGAAAATATGGACCAAAATTTGTCCTTGCATCATTCACTCTCACATCATATGCTCATATGCATTTGTATACAATTCTAATTTTGAGACAACCTACATGGCAACAAAGAAAGACAGAAAGAAAGAAAGAAAGAAAGAAAGAAAGAAGAAGAAGAAGAAGAAGAAGAAGAAGAAGAAGAAGAAGAAGAAGAAGAAGAAGAAGAAGAAGAAGAAGAAGAAGAAGAAAAGCTAAGCTTATTGGAGGAGTGAAGAAGAAGAAGAAGAAGAAGAAGAAGAAGAAGAAGAAGAAGAAGAAAGCTAAACTTACTGGAGGAGTGCCTAGTTCTGCTTCAAAGTCCTCATCGATCAGTCCATCAGGGGTTATGGCCCCACTCCGGAATGCTCCGCATTCTCCATCTTTGGCCAGCTCTGAAAATAAAAACTAACAGCTTAGCTGCGACGTTGAATGGACCAGGGTGCAGGTCTTTTCACCACATGCTCTTGGGATGTCCATGCAGAAAGATGCTGAGGTTGACTTTATCCATTTCAGTTCAGGATCAACTGAAGAGCCCTCTATAGACTGGAGATATTCATAATGAGTGGAAAAAGTAAAAACAAAAATAAACTAAATAACAAGAAAGAAAAAAAAAAGGTTTTATTTAATTTATTTTTGTAAACTAAACAAAAATTACCCAAAATGATTCAAGAAAAACGTCACTTCATTTCTTCAAACACAAACAATGTTCAGTTTAAAAAATGGGAAACATGTTCAAATATAAAAAAACAAAAAATAAACACACACACACAAAAATTATGACAGTGTAACATTGTAATAAAAAGAAAACACTAAGCTAAACCAAACCCACTCCCACTGTGTTAATGTCAAGTAGATTGCCAACTTGCATGCCGCTCTCTGTGATTTTTTTAAAACTACCAAATGTGTTGTAATGGAATACCCATCAATACTTCCTCACCTCCCCCTCTTCCACTCTTTTTTTCCCCCTTTCAATATATCATTAGAACTGTCCATGCAGTTCTTACCTCTGCGGCCAAATGCTGTAAACCAAAAAACATTAAAATAAATAACAACAAAAGCAACAAACAAGCAAAAAAGAAGTTAATCATTAAAATAATACACAAAAAATCTAAACGGTTAATGTCTACAGTATAGATTTATGTATGCCATCAATTCATACTGCGGCATGCAGTGTAAAATACTACTGAACACTACCTACTAGTAAACACAAATCACAAAGATTACAAGTCACCCTGCTTCAATGTTAACAATAATGATACACAAAACTGCTATAAACTACAAATATAAATATGTCATACATCACATGCCTGTGAATAAATCGCCATTAAAGATGGTAATGAAGTTTGACAGATGAATACTGCAATACATTACACACAAATACTGACAATTTTATTTGACACTAATTGTAATCCAAATTGGAAAAGCGCAATTCATCTTGAGGGAAAATGCAAAATTGTAATCCTCAATCGGCTCCAAGTGAGTCACAAATCAGAAATTCTAAGTACATAAAAAAAGAAGCATTAGCTGAAAATGTTATAAATAAAAATTTAAATAACAAAGGCTTTTTTGCCTCACCAGCCAAAGTGTACCTCATTGACATGTGTTTCATATTCTTACACTACTATGACACATTTGTGTGGGCGCCTTGGGTCATGGTAATGGCAAGAGATGTGCGCATTATAATTCAATACTATACAACAACAACAAGAATACACAAACATGCACACATGTCAAAGCAAACTTGGTCGAGTGCCTAAATGGGTCAAACAGCATGCATGCATCATTCGATGAATCTTGTGGTACACTCTTAATTAAAAACAGAGGATTCTTTGCATATTTATAAGCTGGTTATTGAATGATCAAATCAACAGAAAGTTTAAGTACAGAAATTAATACGATGCAAATGCACTGGACAGGCATTTCTTTTAAAATTCATGCAGAACATTTTACGTCAACTAATTTAAGGTCAAACTATTGATCACATTGTTACAGATCATTTGCCATGGTTGTTCTTGTTGTTGCACTCTTGCAATATTAATTTAAATAGAAAATGAAGTTGTGTGAGTGAATCATTTAAATATTTTTTATAGTTGTAAATCTGCTCTATGTTTTAGGTTCATTTTGGGAGTGGAATTAAATAACTTTCATCCTGAAACTATGATGACAGTGAAGTATAAAAGCAGAAGTAAATCATTTTTATATAAAAAATAAAGTGAAGTTCTGTGAGTGAACAGTTTTAAAATATTACAACAATACAAGCCAGGATTATTGTACATTTGCTATAGAGTGATGTTTCTGGTTCATTTTGTGAGTGGAGTTAAATAATTTTCACTCTGATATTTTGATGACAGTGAAGGTAAATAGCAGAAGTACTTAATATTCACGAAAATTAATGTGTGCAGACAAAATGTAGCATTTTATATACATGCTTACTTGGCTCATGCACATGACAGTTTACCTCAAATTGTGTCATGCACCTGTGCGATGTGAACTTACTATTATCTGTGGATATGATAATCCTGAGTCTAAAAAGAATGCACACATCCTGACATACTAGAAAACTAGATGATGTAGGCTCTATTGCACTATTTCATATAACCCCCTCCCCCACCCCTTTCCCTCTCCCATTGGAAGTACACTACAGGCTCTTCCAATTAAAACTAGAAGGGCAAAGCCCATATGATTCACATGATCCTTATGGAACATGCAATATGAAAATGAGAGCCCATTAAAAATAAACTAAATGAAATGGTGGCATTAAAATGCAAATACCGACTTTAATCTTCTATGCTCCTGACCCTGATATGATCATGACCTCTGGCTGCAAATACATTCATGTATGATCAAATAAACTACAGCAAAAGTTGTATTATGCCAAAAAACCAGTGACCTTGGAATGATCTTGACGTTTAGTAACCTTAACATGGGATGACTTTGTACTTCGAGCTTCATTTGACCTCTCATGCTCATGTAATATCAAATAACCCAATGTTGTTGCATAATACAGGTTAATCATACAGCCATTCCACAGTACGATGATCAATTTTTAAACATTTTTGCAAGGACTAAGGTTAAAGATCAACACAAAAATGGAACACATATAAAAGATCAATCTATCACCTCTAAATACAACAAGTTTGGACTTTGTTTCTCTCATAGTTTAGGGTCAAGGTCACTTCAAACTTTGGACAGTTCCAGTGACTTCGGCCTTTGAGAGAGGTAGACCAAATTTGCAAAGTAAGTGTGTCTCATTAATATCTATCATGCACCCACAAATTATAAATTCAATATTAATAACTTAGGAACAATTGAAATATTTTGACAATTTTTCAGTTTTTTACTAACATTTGTTGACCCTGTGACCTTGACCTTGATATGAAGTCATTAATTCATTGATCATTATGAAGTTTCATAGATATATACCATCTTACCAAGTTTGGTTATGATAGTTAACATAGATTCTGAGATATTAAGCCACTTGCAATTTTTGCACAGACAACAGACAGACAGACGGGCAGATGGACTGAATAATTTTTTTTTTTAGTTAGTTATTCATAGCTGGCAGGGTGCAGTGGACTGCAAAGAGCAGAATCAGGACCACAAAATCAAGACCACAAATTGGCTGAAAGAGGACTCACCCCTGATACGCATAAAAGACCTACTAAAACAACCCCAGTGGTAAAACTGAAG
This sequence comes from Oncomelania hupensis, assembly GCA_036898135.1. Taxonomy (NCBI): domain Eukaryota; kingdom Metazoa; phylum Mollusca; class Gastropoda; order Littorinimorpha; family Pomatiopsidae; genus Oncomelania; species Oncomelania hupensis. Next base: position 26,726,968 of record CM072515.1, read on the forward strand.
GGACTTCACCAGCCAGTCACTGTACAATAAAGGCATCCTACGCAGGGGACGCTGAGGCTATACTCTAATTTATCAAACCCCGTTTACAAAAATAAAATAGAATACAAACATTATAAAATATCAACCAAACACATACATATAAAATACCTACATTGCTAAATAATAATATCATAGGAAGCCCTCGTGACCATTTGGCAGAAAGCGTCCAATAATCCCGAGCTGATGCAACAGACCTCACACACAATGTCCCTGAAGAGCTTTCAAGAAAACTGGTGACTGGTCTAGCGAAGAAGAAGATAGTATAGTAGATTGATAGAACAGAGCAGGTATGAGAAAGAACAAATGAGAAAGACAGCAACAGTGGGAATTTAAAGCACTAAATTTCCAGAAGTGGGGATACTATTAATTTTATACAGAAACCCCCAGCACTCCCATGTTTGTTTGTTTTTTTGGACTATATAGGACTCTTCATATGTATATGCAAAAATCTGGATTTTTGTCTGTTTTGGAGGAGAGTACATAGACTTACATTGCTATGCATTTGAGTCAAAATAAATAAACCAGCAAACAATTTTTTTTTAAAAATATAGCTGCATAATTTATTTTTTCTTAACACTACTATCAATACTGTAAAAAATATAATCAAACCAGCAAATAATCTACCCCAAAAAAGTCAACTATTCAAATAGTACATTAACACTCAAACAAGTCACTCTACATCTAAAACTATACAAGCAAGATAACAAAAAAAAAAACTTTAAACAGAATAATCAACAACAAAAAAAGAAGAAAAAAACAAGATGTGAAAGGAATTGAGAATCTACCCCAAAAAAATTTGCAAACACTGTCAATCAAACAAAAGCTTTGCAGCAATGCAAACTGTATTAAAACTCTGCATTAAGTATGCTTGAAAACCATCAAGGTACTCTGATCCTCAACTGATATGACCTATGAATCAAAATACAAAATAAAAGAAATAAAAAGAAAGCAAGAAGAAATGTACTAACATTTCAAATTTGGATTTCATGACAAGACTTCTTTCCTAACTATCATGACTGAACCATATTTCTGGTACACTGTGTGCATGCACAAATGTGATAATGATGTGCATGATCACAAAAGCCAACAGGCAGTATCACAGCATAATATTCCTATACATTTGATTTTCTTAAATTATGATTTAGTAGTACTTGGAAAAAAATACTGGCAATTTTTAAAAATTCATAATTAAATTATCCACTAAGCTATAAATACATATTCACACATTTGTGTAGCTCAAATAGTATAACATAAATCAGTTATATATACATTTACAAATGAAGACCTCAGTTACACTCAAGTAAGAAAGGCAGGCATTCAATGGCAATTAGGAAGTAGATTGATGGACATTCATCAGTAAAATTCATACAATTTAAATGGCGAGTATATGTACCTTGGGCATTAGAGTTAATATTCTCATTAAATTAACCAAAACAAAAATATAAGATAACTGGAATCTATTCCATTACAAATGTCAGTCACAATATATACAATTTTGTAGATATTTTTATATTGATTTAATAGACCAATTAGATCAGATATGTGAGACAGAATGACCGGAACATGCTATGAACATTGAGATCCAATATTCAAGAAAGAGACAAAAATCACAATCATATTTTATTGTTCAACAAATCCAGAGATGAATAAACAAGAAGCATGGGAACTTGACCCATAATATAGTTTTATTCAAGTATTTGTTTTGAGTGAGAGGCCAAAGTGAGCATTATTCATCAAGCTGTTGATATTAAAGACAGGCTTAAAGAAAATGTAATTAGATACTAGAGAACTAATATCGGCGCCCAAATATAATACTGCCATATTTAACTCCTGCTAAAAAAAAACAAATAATGTAAAAAAAAAAAAAAGTAAAGGTTGTAATAAATGAAAACATTGTAGCTTTTAACACAAAACTTTGAAGTTTTGATCTCTTTGTAACAGCGAGTTAAAAGCAGTATTATTTCTGGACAGCAATATTACACAGTTGTTAAAAAGATTTACAGTCTAGCAGCATCACTCTGGGTTAGTGGTCATCACATCACCATAAAAAAAACATTGAGCTATGCCATTCTCCAAGTATGTGCCCTGAGTCACCGCCTTACCAAATTCCCATGGAAGCGTTGGAAGATTTGCAGTGTAGTTGCGAACATCATCTTCATCATCATCATCTATATGTTCATTGCCTTGCAAAACAAAACCACCCAAAGACATAAAGCACAGGAAGATGACATGACAAAATGGAACCACCACACATTTACAAATGAAACAACAAAAACCGCACCCTCTGTTTAAATAAAAATTTGCAACTTAAAAAAGTATAAGTCTCCACACGCACGCACAAATTATTTTAGTTATGCCACAATTGCATTGTAAAATACAAAGAGAAACTTCCCTTTACAACATTTGACGTTTGGGAAAGACAGGAGTGGAGGACCCAGAAAAAAATTAACACAATATTGTTCCATATCGTACAGATAAAAGGGAAATATATATATATATAACTCTTCCTGTCACAGACATTAACATAACGTTATATTTGTTCCTATCATCTTAAACTATTAACACATCAATGTTAAAATGTAGGTCACTATGATCATGATTTTAAAAAAAAAAAGGATTATTAGCATAGTTCAACACTAGTACTTGTATATTTGTATAGCGTGTTGAAATCACTAGAATTATTGATTCATGTATAAAAGTAACAGGTAATCATATATATATAAACTATAAGAGTTGTAAGCAAATAAATGAGAAATATTAGATTCAGATACTAAGAGAACAAAAGATATTATTATTATTATTATTATTATTATTATTATTATTATTATTATTAAAACACTTTTCTATAGCTCTTTTCCAGCTCAAGAGCTGCTCAAGGCGCTGGCCAATACAAGCCACCTGAAGCGCTCACTTGCAACCTTTGGGTGCATAGTCTTAGGCCCAGAAGACTGAGCACAATCCTGGGCAACTGGGGATGGGGAGAAAGGACCTAGTGCATGACTGGTTTGTGTGGCCGGCACTTGCTTGCCCGTCTAGGATATCACTGTCAGAGACTTTAAAGTTTGAGCAATGGAATGCGGGCATGCATGCACAGACTAGGTCTCAGATTAGACTGTCATCCATAGGAGTAGGAGCACAATGTCTCAGTGTATCAAACATCACATGGGGAGGAGAGACTAACTTGACCTAATCTAAATGAAAAACCAAGTAATTTTTTTTAAATTCCAAAAATCTACTTACTAGATGCATATTTAGTTCTTCTACTAAATCTATTGTTGTTAGTAGACTGCAAGCACAAAAAGCAATAAAATCGATGTGTTGATTGCGGGCGTTTGTATACAGTACTTAAACTAAAACATTAAATGACAACATGTTACGTCATTCATAGGTTAATTTCCATGCAGTAAATAAAAGTTACAACATAACACAATATATACATGCCACTTGTGAGCCTCATATAAAATAGTACAAGATGCTATTTGTGTAAATATGTATTCTACAAACAATATTCAAAATACTAATAACAGATCAAAGACATTCAAGTGTGTGACCTGACTGAAGTGTTAATAGAGGCAAGTCATAATTTATGACATATATAAATAAAGCTAGTGTAAAAAAAAATAAAATAAATAACCGAAAAAAAACTCTACACACCAACAAACCCAAAAATAAAAAATGCTAACAAGTAAAACAAAATCTAGCCAGGAACCAGACAAACAAATTGTGAGCAAATACCTCTGTCTAATTGTTCATCCAACTCAGCTGTATAACAATCAAGAAACACAAAGCATCCATTTAGTAAAGGAGAAATGCATTCAAATCAACATGCAATACAATGAAATGTCACTCAGTATGATCACCTTGCAAAAAAAACCATACCATTAGGTTAATTACATTAAACATTGCTTCCTTAGTGAGTGAACATTCAGCATAAACAGGCTCTAATCTTTTTCTGGAAGTTCAATTTATGGAACAATCTGGAATAGCTTGCAACCTGTCTTGGCTTGGAGAACATAAAATCGTTAATTAGAATTCGACGACTGGGAAGAAGAGGAACTTATTACTCTATTTACTTTGAACCAGGATTTTGTTTGTTCTGATTAGTGCTGGCAATTCTCCATGTAGTGCAAGCTAGTGGGATCGTGGATAATTAGGACCATGAACTCCCTCTCTAAATGCTACAGGTGACAATATACTATTGGTACAGATTGGAAAGGATTAAATAAACAGTCCTCAAACAATTAAAACCCAATAAAGTTGGACTTGCATGGTATTAAAATAATAATTTTCTTCACAAAAACAAGAGTGCTATACAAAACTATGTATAACTGATTCAGACTGAAGCAGATTCCAGAAGGGAAAGACATGTCATGGGGTAGAAATAGCAATATACATATAGCTATTTTGAAAATGATTACTGAAAACTAATAAGACTCACCATAGTATTAATAAATCATAAGATACTACATATACACTGACTGCAGGTGATGCATCTTTATCACATGATATACTAAAACTATGATAACGATAATGTATATCATAATATTGCAGGCAAAACTCACTATATCTTTTAAAGACAAGCAAAAGTTGTGACAGGCATATATTTAAAAAAACCAAAACAAACTAATACGATGCAACTGATAAGATGAAATGAATACAAGTTCAAGTATTAAAAACAAGTACAGACATATTTTTTCAAATGCAATCACAAGATTGTATAGAATTGGGTCTGTCATTCATTCTCAGATCCATGCATATAACAGATGCGTTGTAAGTATTTCACAAATTGTCAAAGCACAAATACCATGCCTCTTCAATCACATTAACAACATGCAATCAGCAACAGAGCTCAAAACATATTTAGCACCATAGCTAATGCAATTATCCTTGAACTCATTTTCCTGTTACTTGTTTAAAAATTTTTTATTTAAGAGAATGTAGAGGGTATTGCAAGCAGATGCAAAGAATAGTTAATTTATAGTATTGTTTCGTCTACTTTTCCCAAAACTTGAGGGGAAAAACCTACAATACAATTATGTCATGAAATGTTAATGCTAATACAAAATATTATTATCTCTACATGTATCCTAGTACTAGTGACTGTATAGTAGATTGCTTTCCAAAGACAAAATATTTGTATAAAGCAGAATCGATGGATACAACATTTAAATACATACATTGTTTTCTACTGGGAGATAATTAAAATAAATACATGTTGGTGGTGTTGATGTTAAATTTATGCTATGTTGGTTGAATTTTATCCAAAAGGCATTAAAGCTGTGACAAAAATAATATAACTGTTATTGTAAAGGCACAGACCATCACCATAATAACAGAGCTAGGCCATTTAAAAATGTTACTTTAGAGTAGTACAGATTCATGCATCCTATCCTATAACTCAAAAGTCGTTGGGGCACCACAGATGATCGTTTAACCATCTTTCAATCTTTCACTGTCCTCAGCAACCCTGATGGCTTCGCTCAGTGTCAAGCCAGTCCATTCTCAAATGTTGTCCTCCCACCTCTTTTTCGGTCTCACTCTTCTTCCACCTCCTTGCACTGTGCCTTGCAGAATGGTCTTTGCAAGGCCTGATGATCTGGTGAGGTGGCCGTACCATCGGAGTTTCCATTTCTTCACCACTGTGAGCACGTCATCGTTTTGTCCAATAGCTTGTGTGATGGTCTGTCGGACTTCATCGCTGGTGATGTACTGGGTATAGGAAATGCCCAGAAGTCTTCTGTACCACATCTTCATGCTTTGTATTCTTCGTTGTAGATCTCCTGTTGCTGTGAGGGTCTATGTTTCGCAAGCGTATAGAAAGATGGAGATGACAAGGGAGCACAGCAGCCTTATCTTGGAATGTAGACTGATGGTCTTGTCTTTCCAAATGGGCTTCAACCCTGCCAGGGCAGCAGTTGTTTGTGCGATCCTAGAGAGGACTTCCTGACAGGACCCACTGTCTGATACAATGGCTCCACAATATCTTGGACCTTGACCTTGGACTTTGATGTCAGTGTTGATGCCATTGGTGTTGTTGATCATCATTTTGGTCTTCTCTGCACTTATTTCCATTCCATAGGTTCTGGAGGTGGTGTCAAGTCTCTGTACCAGCTGTTCAAGTTCTCTTGTACCTCTCCAGCCAATCGATCAATTTCATCCGCAAAACAATGGTTGGAGATTGCTCTACCCCCTATGCTGACTGTACCTTCGTGATCTGCAAGGGCATCTGACATGATGCGCTCTAATAAGATTTTGAAGAATGATGCGCTCTAGGAAGATGTTGAAGAATGCTGGAGAGAGTAGGCATCCTTGACGCACACCAATTGTTGTTCTGAACCAGTTTCTGATGGTGTTGTTATGAAGGACTGCACTGGTAACCTTGTCATACAGGCTTTTGATGACTTCAAAAATTTTAGGGCTGACGTTGTACACTCTCATGGTTGCCCACAGAGCTGCATGCCAGACTCGGTCAAACGCTTTCTTGAAGTCTACGAACACATGATATTTGATGTTGTTGGTGCTGTAGGAATTTCTATCAGATTATTCTGAGGTTGAAAATCTGTTCAGTGGTACTTTGCCCAGCCCTGAATCCTGCTTGTTCTTCAGCTATGATTTGTTCAGCTTGGGGTTTCAACCTGTTGAGTATTATTTTCAGAAGGACCTTGCTGGAATGGCTGATGATGGTGTGTAATATTTTTGGAATTGTGATGACAAGCGACTGGGTCCTTGGTGTAGACCACTCCCCACTCAGCCAGATCTTGTTACAGATAAAGGGCGTCAATCATCGCTTCTCCTCCTGCTTGAAGCAATTCCGCGGGTATGTTGTCCACTCCCGCTGACTTCCCTTTCTTCAGTAATTGCACTGCTGCCTCAACGTCTTCTTGGAGAATTGGGAGGATTTCTTCTTCTTCTCTGTTCTCCGCACATGCTTGAACTGATGGGTCTCCGTTAGGTGTGTGGTTGTAAAGGTCAGAGCAGTACTCTGACCATCTATCCAAGACTTCTTGTTCTTCTGTAAGGCATATGCCAGACTTGCTTTGGATCATGGAGACCTTAGGCTGTTTAACACTTGTCAGCCGCTTCACAGTCTTAGGCCTTCTTGCTGTTGTTCTTGTTCAGACTGTCCTCTATTTCCTGGCATTGATCTTCTATCCAGTTCTTCTTTGCTGTGTGCATGCCTTTTCGAATGTCATTATTGATTTTTCAGTAGGTATCAGCTCCCTGTGAGGTGTTCATTTTCTTTTTCATCTCTCTTTATTTATCACACAGGTCCAAAAGTTCAGGTGTGATCCAAGGTGGTGGTCATGGTGTTGACATTTACTTTATCAGCTTCCAAATTGGGCAGTGGTGCAAATTTCCCTCCAATTGTGGCCTAAAATATTTCTGCCACCTCCGGGTCTTGCAGTTTGTGCAAATCGAACTTCAGTCTAGTGCACTTTGCTGTGTTTACTCTCTTCAAGCGGAGCCGGAAAGACATCAACACGAGATCGTGGTCACTTATGATGTCTGCTCCTGGAAAACTGCGTGTCCTGCCAATGTTGATGCTTGATCTGAAGCGTTTCTTGACCATGATGTAATCGATCTGGTTGTGATGTTCCCTGCCGGGACTAAGCCAAGTCCATCATCTGGATTTTTTGTGGAGACCAAGCGTGCTGGCCAGTATAAGATTGTTGTATCTGGCAAACTCCAAGAGTCTCAGACCCATGTATTTGTCTCGTTGTTGCAGTGAGGTCCACATGTGTCTCCCCAGTTGCGGTGCACATCTTGGCCAACCTTGGCGTTCCAGTCGCCTTGCATTATGACAATGTCCTTCTTCAGCACTTGGTCAAGGACAGCCTGTAGATTTTCATAGAAATCCTCCACTTCCGTGTCGTCATAGTCTGATGAGGGATAGGCCTGATGATGATGTTGAAAGGGGCTGCTCTCAGATGGATGGTATCGAGTCTACTGGAGACTGGGCTGCAACCCATGATAGTGGCTAGAATGTTCTTGTGGACCAAGAATCCAATGCCGTGTTTGTGCCTGTCATCTCTCCCGCTGAAATAAAGTTTGTTGACCAAATTGAGCAGTGATGCAAATTTCCCTCCAATTGTGGCCTGAAATATTTCTGCCAACTCCGGATCTTGCAGTTTGTCCAGGTCGAACTTCAGACTAGTGCACTTTGCTGTGTTTACTCTCTTCAAGTGGAGCTGAAAAGACATCATGAGATCGTAGTCACTTCCGATGTCTGCTCCTGGATAAGTGCGTGTCCTGCCAATGTTGATGCTTGATCTGAAGCGTTTCGCTATGATGAGGTCGATCTAGGTATAATCTCTGAAATACTCACGATAATCACAACCACCAGATTGTTAGAAGTACTAGATATAATAATAAGTCAAGTGGTACTCGGGTTTGGAATGCTGATGCTGCTAAGATTAAAGTAATTTAATAATAATAATGGATGCTATAAAAGTGCTTTTCCCCCAAGTCACCAAAGCTCAAAGCGAGGCAATATTTTACCAACATACGAGCTCAAATGATTCAAACATACAACAAACTCACATATATCACTCAAACATGTAGTGTAAAGGCAAAAAGATCGCTATTATAAGACGGAAATGAAATCAAACTTTAATTTTTGAAAAATAGATGAAAAAAATTTAGATCCCATACAGTGAAATACAATGGGGAAAAGGGAGAACTGATCAGTGATCCAATATGAAGCAACTTAATAATAGCATTCTCAATAGCATTCTTCATCAATCATGTTTTATGATTGTTCAACATGTTGATCACCTCAGCCGTTTAGAGATAGTCATTTGACTCGGTAAGGACAGACCTGCTTTTGTGTGGGTATGGGTGTGTGTGAGTGTGTGTGTGTTTGTAGGTGTTTGTGTGTGTCCTTGTTTACCCGGTGTTATCTGGACAAATCAGTGAACATCTACATAACTTGTATTGACATGCCTACTTGTTTTGACGTCAGAACAATGATCCGTTAGGGTTAGGGCTGGGTTAGGGTTAGAGTTCGAACACTGCAAAGTACTTAAAAATGGGACCGAAATATGACCCACTGTCAGAACAACGTATGTGGTGTTTTGGGAAAGTCATGATAATACTGTGTACACTCAGCTTTGTGTGTGTGTGTGTAAATGTAAGTGTGGTGCTACCACACTGACTAAATGCATTTCTTGCATGTTCACTTGGCAATAAAATATTTTGTATCCTTGTAGAAAAGGTCTCAAAAGAAGTAAATGTAGATAAAAGGGTTTAAAAAGAGAAAATGAAAGACCCTCATGCTTAGTGAGGTCGAGTGAAAATGTCACGACCATTGATATTTAGCCACCAGACCTAGGACAAACCTTCACATGTTCTTAGTCTCTAGGTGTCAAAACCATGCAGCAAAGAGTCCAACAAAACCACTGTTGCTGAAACTGGCCATACCACTTTAACTACAGTGTACAAGATGCAGCATTCTACTGTTAGCATATCCAACATGTTGGTTACACTGTGCCCAATAGCCAAGATCTCAGCGTGATTTCCATGACAAAACAATGCTGATAGAAAGTTATATGTAGACAAGACTAAATGGTTCACAGCAGGTAGGCAACAGGCACATCGAAATGTCTTTGTACGTTGTATATTTACCTGTCTCTTCCTTGTCACTACCAGCGTCATCCGCAGAATTGTCCCACAACTCAACTACAAGGTACAAGGACCACAGGAACAGAAACACTTTGATGGTAAAGAGTGCACAGTTCAAACAAAATGTACTGAGACAGGTCAATATGGTCAACTATAACTGTAGCAGTGATATTTGGCAGATGTGGAGTATTTTATACTGCAGAATCAATGGCATGGGAAAGAAAGGCGAAATTGGGTCATAGTGTTGTTTTATTTAATACACTGTTGTTCCTAGATCAGTACATGCCACAATTTTGTTTTACATCTTGGTAGAACAAAATAAAGTAAGCATTAGAATGGTCGCAGACTCTCCTAAATAATTTTACTGTGATGGAGATAATACATCCCCATCATTGTTTACAAATTTCACAGACCTGATTTATGAACGTGACCAGAACTCTTGAATATACTGCACAAAGCAGCACATGCAAAACTGAAACTAAAGAACTGGAGAACTTCCATTATAATTGACAAAGACTGGAAAGAGCATAACATTATTATTAGACTCCGCAATAGCCTAAACCCTTTTGGGAGAACAAGTTCTGACAGGACAGTGGTGTTGGACTCAGAAGACATACAAAAATATTGCCAAAGAATCAATGTGGACATTTTAAAAAGGGTTTAATTGCTTGTGATGAATCAAGTACAAAACTCAGAAATACCAAAATGACAATGAAATTCTGAAACTTATCTGATTAGGTATAAATGTAGTTACTTGTGAAGAATCAAGTAAAAAAATAAAAAATTACCACACACAAACTCACACAAATAGCACACACACACACACACACACACAAATAAAACAATAAAATTCAGAAATTAGTGAAATTACAAATTACCTTCTTTTGCTGAAGAAAGTTCCGTGCCATCATCATCAAATTCTAGTTCTGGCTCGTCCGTACTGGCAAAATAATCTCTCTCCACCCCCGCCATCTCATAAAGACGAGGTGTTCTCACTTCTCCACCTGAAGGGCATTGGAAATACCTCATAAAAAAATTCATAATAGTATGTGTGCTAGTGACCACTTTATTTCTCACAAACTAAACAAAAATTATGCCACACAGATTTTAGGAACAGACACCCAGCTTAAAGAGTGAACTGGCATTTCTATACTATAGTCAGAGAAGGAAGACACCAAATAAAGTCTATACATTACTTCAACAATAGTTATGTAAACAGCCAATAACAATTAATGTTTACATTATTCCCCTCTTTCTCTTTCTGGAGCTCTGAGAATTTAAGTTAACCTGCTAAATCGAACTAGAATGTTTTGTTACAAAGCAAAGCACCAGGAGCACAATACATCATATCATACATTTTTCAAGTTCTTTTCAAGCAAGTGCACTTTTGCAAAGGGCCACACTAACTTTGTTGCTTTTCTTCATTTTATTTATTTTTAAAAACAACATTTTTTTCACAACTACAATAAATAAAATTAATATTAGAATATATATCACATGCTTCTCATATAGGCACAGCATTTTGAGGCATGGGACTACAATTAAGCTGGAATAAAATAATATTTACTTCACAAGTTGCATCTGCAGTGCGCTGGGATACAATAATAATTACTCCTCGAGTTCTATCTTCAGTGAATCTCCCTTTGATGCTTCCAACCTTTCTCTACCTGAATGCTTGCTCTCAGCCTACAAGCCTATGAGAAAATCAATACAAACTGTACTGAAGCACAAACATAACCTTACCTTTCCATCTCACCTAATCCAGCTTCTTTAGAGTTCTACCTTATGATCTACTAACTTCTACAGTTCTAGTATGGCACATGTATTACAACCTTGCTAAACAAATATAGCATTAATTGATAAGCAAAAACATACAATAATTAACAAATACAAATAAAATAAACAATAGGTTAAGTTGCATCATAAACATACACACAAATGCTAAACAATTTTTAAAAAAAATAAAAAAAACTACTGTAAAGACAGACGAACTCTAACAGTCAGCTTCAAAAAGTGTTCTTGTAAAAATGCTCAACAGTCACCCTTTTGGAAAATGTGGGAGAGAACAAAGCGGTTACAGCACAGTAGACCAATGAAACATCTCCCAGGGTTTGGAATAATTAGGTTGGGCTGGCACTGGGTGTTGTGGTCTTGTTAGCTCCCCCAGTGATGTAATACAAAGTAACAGGCGTGCCAAGATTCAAAGATTGCTCTAGCCTTTTGCCAGTTCTTAAACTCAGAACTAAAATATAATAAAACCCCTACACTTAATTCAGACTTTACAAATTACATCAATCGTTACATCTATTAACTCTTTACAAAGGACATCAAATGTTACATTAACTCTTTTGCTGTAGTGAAACAAAATCTTTACAGACACTGACTGACACTTTAAAAAAAACTAATTCTTTTGATGACTTGCATAGCATGTACCCCAGCGCTTGTTATAGTTTATACACTATTGCCAGCATGCTTGATTTTATTAACAATCTGCAGATGTAATAAATAATAAAACAACTTTAAGAAACTGACCTATAAGTGCGTTGAGAGCCTAAACAGAGCTTGAGGTGCGTGTGGAATGAACATGACCATGAGATTATCACTGTATACAGTTAGTTTTCGTATAATTCTCTCTCTCTCTCTCAAACACACACACACACACATGAGCGCGCACACGAGCTCACACACACATATATTATTCACATACAACTAAAATGCTCTATTGAGCTGTTAATCTAAAGGTCATGCATTACATCGCTTGTATTTCCTCTTCCTCTTCGGGATACTGTGTATATTTGTACAGCACCAAAAACAAAGACCAAGACCAACAGTCATAATAGTTCCCTAAGTTGACAGTTCAAAGGGCAAGCAAGCCACTAGTGAAACAGCAAACTAGTGTGTAAGTGGCTACTGTAGGCTCAGATTACAGCTGCATGACCTCAGCCATTCAAATGTTACATTTGTCACATTGCACCACATCCTGTGCTAACATTCAGACTTAACATTTATTATGACATCACATTCATTATGATATAATACACTATGAAGACAAAGTATAACAAAGGTGAACAAATTTTTTTAAAGAAATTATACAAGTACAGTATCGGTAATTGCTCTCTCTCTCTCTCTCTCTCTCTCTCTCTCTCTCTCTCTCTCTCTCTCTCTCTCTCATGCCTGCACATGCATACACATTGAGTCAGTAAAATTTTGTTGGAAACTTGAGTAAGATAAAAATTAAGTTCAATTTATCATTGTTAATAATATATTATGCACTGTGAGATATATATTATTCGTCTCATTCATTCAAAAGAATACAGGAAATTTTTTCTCTTCGGGGCTTTTTCCTCAGAAGAACATAGTAGGGAGCACTTCATTACAGTCAAATACTAAAACTGAAATAGTGTAAACATTTTATTGATTTTAACACCGTTACTAAATAATATGGAGAATAATATTACAGTTATTTAAAAAAAACAAAAAATCCATGTAGGACTAGGAGCCATGGCAGGGAAGAAATAAATTATTAAACCATACAAATGCTTCATTACCAACAATACTGCCTTGTTATTTCATTCTTTCATGAATGAACTAATGATTAAAGTAATTACATTAATATTAATGACAATTTTCTTATTATAATCATTGCTGGAAAGTTTATAAATTATACCTCATGGCTTATAATGAACTGTTTGCAAACTAGGTCATGCTCCTCTACATTATTGATCATCATCAACTTATATCGTTTCTATATTAGCTTCTCAGTCATGTCTACCAACCACTGAGATTGAATGACTCACAGCAGATTCATCATTTTGCACCACAGCTATATCAACCACTCGAATCACTGAATCACTGGTTACTCTAGCAAAAACAAGAAGTCTTCCAAAACAAAAGCATTCAACCAAACAACTAAACAAAAGGGAAAAGCATTTAAACAAAACAACAAACACCCAAAACAGAACGTTTTATGTTTTGATATTAACACACAAGAAAATGAAAATAAAAATCTGAAAACTTCAGTGATTCACGCAGTTCAAGCTTAGGAGATCCTGAACAAAATTATAAAAATTCTATTATCAGTCTAAATGATAGTAAAGTACTAAACCTCATGGTGTCGATGACAAATTTTACAGGAAAAAGAAACTGCAAGCAAGGAAGGCCAGAAAACAGAATGAATTCCTGTAAGTTTGTTAATATATAAATTATAAATGTGACATTCACATGAAGCACAAGGAAAACATGCTGTGCCAGTATAATTTATGCAAAACCAAAACAACGCAATAATTAGTAACTTCAGTAAGTTAATAAAAAAGCATAAATTGTATGTGAGTAGATTGTTCATTATTGTCCAATTTATAATTATGTATAATCTGAAAAAATGTCCACTTTGTAAAATTTTACGAAAGAAAACTGCTGAAGCATTTGATGGTTAAAGTGTATGTGAAAATAAAACAGCCCAGACATCCATTTGTAAGTTCTACACCATCACCCACAAGCAGTATTAATTTCCACCCATTGATTACCTGAATGCTGTATAGGAGAGGTTGTTGTAACATCTGCTGCCTCAGCCATTGTTACAATACTGATTTCTGCATGCACTGTCTTCAAGTTCTATCTTCTACTGCTGTAGCTTATTCCCACACAGAGTCCTTACATGATAAATAAACAGTCTGTTTCTAAGACCTATCCATGGGTCCCTTTGCTTTTCTATTTACAATAAAGACACTTTTACTGTTAAAGTATAAAATGTTCAGGTTATTAGTGCGATCAGTTTGTCATATTTGTCAGTCTGATGCAACCTCTTTGTTTTCTGTACACAATACAATGTTTCAATTAGACTTTAAAAAATGTTCAAATTAGCAATATGTTCAGTACTGAATAGTTTCTGATGTGTTCAGTTTAGATACTGTTTGTTACAAGTACTTTCTACTGTCTAAACATTACATTACTAATTGTGTTTGCACTGCTGTGTTTATTGTTAAATATTGTGTTTGTCAGCAATACAAACACTGGTACTGGTGGAATTATTGTATATTAGCTGTAAAATACACATATATATATATATGGCAACAAATCAATTGTCCATGCTGATTACAGTGCATGAAAGTAAAGTGGTACACAGTCATTAGAACTAGAAGAAGATTAGGTCAAAGTATGTAACCAACATAGTTCTAAGAAAAATATTATTATTATAGATCCACTAAAAGTAAACTTGGAACATAGTGTGGGACATATTAGGCATAAACAATTTTTGCAACTGATACATGCAGTATGTAAATTGTAAGAGCCGTTAATATGGTATGCTTGTAAAATAGTCAAACATGTTGTGGTCCCATATAAATCATTCAATTGAATTCTTTTGGGGGGGGGGGGGGTTGGTTCAATGATTAAAATCTTGCTTCTTATTTTCAAAGTCTGAAAACAACCACAGCTAGAAAACATGCAAGATCTGCTAGCGATTATCAAATATAATAAGAAACGCAAAACATCGAATCACGCCACAATAGGTTACGATTTAGAAAACACACCGCGCGGCACCAGTTATGCCCCACCCCTTCCTTTCTTGCAGATGTCAACACCGGAAGTTCGTCCAATTTTCACAGAAGTTACTGCCACGAAGAAGCCACAATCTCACGTTAGATAAGAGGGAAATGAATTCAACTTTCTGGCAAATCACTGCACAATTTTTTATTCATCGTCCGGTGATGGTACAATGGAAAAAATTTGTAACATTCCGTTCGTCAACACAGCAGTATAGCAGAGGACAACTCTAAATAAACGTACCTTTAAAAAAAAGAGTGTTCCGGTAAGGGAGTTAACCATGGTCCCTCTAGTCTTCTTTCATTTCCACCATGGAAGTACAACTGAAGAATCCATGATTTCCACTAAAGGAACTAGATCTAGATACTATGTCGTTTTCTGTGAAAACGCACTTTAACGAATGAAAATAAATATATGTAAAATATATCCAGAGAGAAATATAAGAAATTATTTGATTATTATGTTGTTCTCACAAAATGCACTGATCGAGCGCTGATAATTCTAGCCCGGCTTATGTGCGCACCTTTACTGTGACTTCGTTCTTCTCTTAGTGTATGTGTTATGTGTGTATGGGTGCGTGTGTGTGTGTGGCTGCAAAGACCGATCTCTTCATGACCTACTCAGGCATGGAGGTAAAGCATCAAAAGTTTGCAGTCCTGCATGGGCAACACACTCGAAAATGTCAGCTCTACCAGGTACCTTGGCATCAACATCCAGGACGACATGAAGTGGGGAAACCATGTAAGCAACATCACTAGTAAAGCAAACAAGACACTAGGCTTCCTCCGTCGCAACCTCAGGATTGGCAACAAGAAGGCAAAGGAAACTGCGTACAAGGCCTTTGTCCGTCCAATCCTCGAATACGCAGCAACAGTATGGGACCCTCACACAGTCACCGAGACTCTAGCCATCGAAAAAGTACAACGCAGAGCAGCGAGATGGGTCTCAGATCGACATCGGCGTTCATCCTGTGTAGACACCATCATGGAATCCCTCAACTGGCCCTCTCTTCAAGAACGACGACACAGAGCCCGCCTAGAGATGATGTACAAATATCACTATGGCCTAGTATCCATCAACTCCAACTACTTGCCCAAGCCATCAGAAAATAGGCTGAGTACCAGGAAGAATAACAGCTGCTGCTACGACATCCCCCACTGCAGAACTCAGTATAGGCAGATGTCGTTTTTCCCAAGAACAATACCTGACTGGAACAATCTGCCTGACGATGTCGTCACTGCAGAGTCCCTGGACACCTTTAAGTCCAGGTTGACCTCCTGCCTGTAACATGATGCTCCTTCCCACACTCCATGCACCTTCTCCTCCCCTATCCTCACTCCCCACATATCCCCCCCCCCTTTCTTGACCCACCCCAACCCCCCAGTCACTGATTCCCCCCCTCTCACGATCACCCCTGTACCCTTCCCTTCTCCTATTATTATCTAAATAACAATGCATAGCCTCCAGTATCCTCAAAGTACACCCGACCTAAAATACCTCAAATACAAAGCGCGTCTTAGCACCCAAAAAGCGACAAAATCATCAAAATACTGATGTTGGTCGTCTACAGGAAGAAGAAGAACGCACCGGTAACAACTTTGAGTAAGGGTGACGATACAGCCTCTACCCCCCCCCCCCCTCCTCCCCGTCATGTTAGACAGTTTGTACCTAGGCTACAACATCAACCAATTGTGGCTGCTACGGCTGAAGAGAAACAGGTGGAGAGGATCATCAGTGACTATAAAATCACATTGGCCAAGATCGACGTTGCCTCTCTCGCGGTAGCCGCAAAACTCCAGGTTGTCAACATCATGGCCACTTCCAGGCTGCACTTTTATTTTCCCAACATTCAATTCACAGAGAAAGTGCCTGACGGCCTGGAAGACAGCATGGTATCCAACGTGAGGCACTGGCTTGGCTTGAACAAGTCGTCAACACGCTCTTTCACGTTCTGCGCAAGAAGTGAGGATAGGCTGGGTCTGTTCCATCCACGCCCCATGTACTACGCAAAGAAGCTGTCCTTCATGCTGAGCATATTGAACAGCGATGACGAGGCAGACCAGACACTCGGCCAGAACATCACTTGCACTCCACTTCACTAAACGCAAGTGTGCAGCAGCACCCGAAGATGACGATGACCACAATTTCGCTGGCTACCAGATACTGATAGTTGGTTCGCTAGGCCTAGTCCATGGACGGCTTGTTAGCAGTTGGTGGGTCTGCTTGTTCGACGAGCCAAGACTGTTGCCCGCTACTGTTCCGTTAGCGCTATGATAGGGTCGCTGATTATCTGGAAGCAGCGATGTCAAGACACTTTGACCTAATGCCTAAAAGGACTGTCAAAGATGATGCTGTGTTGTGTTGTATTCACCTGTGAATGTAAACTGGATGTAATTAAAACTGAAATATTGTGTGCATGTTTTATAAGTAATCATGTTTAATTTATTATCCATATTTTTTGCGTTCCATTATTATATTGGGCAGAGAGAGAGAGAGAGAGAGAGAGAGAGAGAGAGAGAGAGAGAGAGAGAGAGAGAGAGAGAGAGAGAGAGAGAGAGAGAGAGAGAGAGAAACTTTAAACTTTTTTATTAGGGATAAAGATTTTAGACTAATTAATAAGTCTGAGAGAGAGAGAGAGAGAGAGAGAGAGAGAGAGAGAGAGAGAGAGAGAGAGAGAGAGAGAGAGAGAGAGAGAGAAATACAGAGACAGTGAAAAACAGAGATAGTGAAAAACATTACATTACATTACATTACATGATTATTGCTTTAGGTCCAGCAGACTCTTCCGAGCCAAATCAGGACCAATACAGCTGAATCAGGACCACAAAATCAAGACCACAACTTTGCTGAAAGAGGACTTGCCCCTGATCCGCATAAAAGATCTGCCGAAAAAAACTAGTGGCAACACTGAAGGCACTCCACCAGCCGGTCACAGTTTACAATAAAGACATCCTACGCAGGGGACGCTGAGGCTATACTCTAATTTATCGAAACCCCCGTTTTTTTACAAAAACAAAATAGAATATAAACATCATTATAAAATATCAACAAAACACATACATATAAAATGCCTCCATTGCCAAATAATAACATCATAGGAAGCCCCAGTGACCAGCTGGCATAAAGCGTCCAATATTTCCACGCTGATCCAACAGACCTCACACACAAATGAGGAGTTTTGTCTCAGAAGAGTTTTCAAGAGAAAAGTTTAGTGACTGGTCTAGCATTACATTAAATTACATTATTATTGCTTTAGGTCCAGCGGACTCTTCCGAGCCAAATCAGGACCGGACAACCCCTGACCCGCATAAAAGATCTGCTGAAACAACCCTAGTGGGAAAACCGAAAGCTCTCCACCAGCCAGTCACTTTACAATAAAGACATCCCACGCAGGGGACGGCTGAGGCTTCACCCCAACTTATCGAACCCCCGTTTACAAAACCAAAATAGAATACAAACATCATTATAAATTATCAACAAAACGCATACATATAAAATGCCTACATTGCTAAATAATAACATCATGGGAAGCCCCAGTGACCACCTGGCAGAAAGCGTCCAATATTCCCAAGCTTATCCAACAGACCTCATACACAAACAAGGAGTCTTGTCCCGTAAGAGTTTTCAAGAAAAAAGGTAGGAGACTGGTCTAGCGAAGAAGACGATGGTATAGCAGATTGATAGAAAAGAGCAGGAATGAGAAAGAGCAAATGAGAAAGACAGCGACAGTGGGAATTTAAAGCACTAAATTTCCAGAAAGTGGGGATACTATTTATACTGAAACCCCCGGCACCCCAACGGGGGTACTGGTCTAGCAAAGAAGAAGATAGTATAGTAGATTGATAGAACATAGTAAGAATGAGAAAGAACAAAGGAGAAAGACAGCGACAGTGGGAATTTAAAGCACTAAATTTGCAGAAAGTGGGGATACTATTTATACTGAAACCCCTAGCACCCCCATGGGGGGACAGTGAGAGACAGAGAGAATAAAGAGAGAGCAAGAGAGAGAGAGAGAGACGAAGACAGAGAGACGAAGACAGAGAGACAGAGAAAAAAAGAGAGAGAGAGATCATTTGCCATTGACGTGTTATTTCATGTGTGTGTGCATAATTTGCCTCTGTCCAATCCTGATGGTGCTTGCTGCTTGTCACCCATATTATTCCCTAAGTGCATAATTATGTTCATGCGATGTTATGGAGAATAAAATCTTGAAATGTGTGTGTGTGTGTTGTTTGTGTGTGTGTGTGCATGTGTGTGTGTATGTGCGGTGGCCATGTGGTCTAAGGTGGGACTAACTCGCCTTGACCACAGGCTAGAAACCAATGGCACCTGACTGGTGTGGGATCGATCCCGCCTCTGGGCTTTATGTTTCTCCGAATATTATTTACTTTCGACTCGGGCGACGCCTAGGGGGTTTTCTTCAGGCACTCCGGTTTGCTACCACAGAAAATTTTCAAAAAATATTAGGTAGCTGTTGAGATTGGGCACTCCACAGGATACGACTACACTTTTCATGGGTGAGGCAGCCCAGAATTTCTCGATAAAAATTGAAAAAAAAGTGTCAAAAGTCAAAATCAAAAAGTCATGCGTGTGTGTGTGAGCGCTTGTAAGTGAGAGAGATATATAGCACAAAGAGAGAGAGAGAGAGAGAGAGAGAGAGAGAGAGATATATATATATATATATATATATATATATATATATAGAGAGAGAGAGAGAGAGAGAGAGAGAGAAAGAGAGAGAGAGAGAGAGAGTGCCAGGTGATGCATGGAAAGGCGGTGCATCCATTATGAGTTTTCATTTAAGCTTATACAAGATAAATAATCTATAGGCCTATCAAAATAAATCACATATGCCTAATTATGCTTACATATTTAGCAAAGAAGTAATTAGGCTTTATCAAAAACTGAGAACAACTCATGAAATTGTTGAATTCGTTAAATCGGCAGCAGGGTGGCTGATTTTGTAAAATTGGCAATGGCTTGCCGAGAATGTGAATTCGACAGGCTGCTGCCAAAATAGTGAAAAGTCTTTTTAAAGCTGACAAATTCGTGAAATGAGCAACCAATTTCACGACAAAAACTCGTACCTCAGTTGTCACAATAAAAAGTACACTGGCTTTCAAACACCAAGTGCATGGATACTTGTAAAGGCATGAACAGATACCATCCAACGTAATTATTATGATGTCAGACATGGTAATTTGTATCAACGCTTTTACAACATCGTTCATTTGTTTTCGGGAAATCGGTCCCCTTGTTTACAAATTTGTCAACTTTAACAATATTTTTCATTATTTCGGCAACAGCCTGCCGAATTCGCGTTCTCAGCAAGCGACTGCCAATTTCATGAAATCGGCAATTCAGCTGTTGATTTCAATAGTTCGTTATGACATAGTTACAACAACAACAACAATAGCAACATATGGTCTTTTGACATTTATTTAAAACAGCTAATTTCCAATGAGATAAATAATTATACAACAGACTATCATATAGGCCACTATCACTGCATTGTGAATGAACCCACCATATGCAAAATGCAAGGCACCAATAATTAAACACCCTATACTGTAGGCCTACTGATGTGACTATAAGATCAAGCCACCAGTACATGTACATCACAGTTAGCAGTTAGGTTTTTTTTTTTTTATTTGGGGGGAGGGGGGGGGGGGGAGAGAAACCTGCTGAATTATGTGAGCACTCGTACTCCATAGCTATATATTTACCCATCCGATTGGACCAAACATGTGTCTCATCTACTAATCATATCATTTACAAGAAATACTACGAGCATAAGAATATATCTACCAGTCATTTGGAACAGACCCCATTTTCATCAACCAGTAATTTAGAACCAAACATGGTTTTCATCAACCAATCATTTAGAACCAAACATGATTTCATCTACCAGTCATTTGTCACAAACTACATCCAATATACCAGTCATTTGTATCAGACTATAGCTCAGCTAACAAGTGTTTGAAACGAACTTAAAATATATCATTTACCATGCAACCAACTCTATTCATAGGTAAATCGTTTGGGGCAAGCATCGCCCAAGTAATCTATCCACTATTCATTTGGAACAAACATAAATGTTTGCATCAACAAATTATTTGAAACAGATATCATCTCGTATATTAATCATTTACAAACAAGCACAATATGATCTACCCATCATTGAAACACGCTATCCTATATCTATGAATCAAATAGCACAAACAACACAAGTGACGACTATACTGTCCTCATATGGTCCGCAAGGTAGATTACCGCAGCGCGTGACGGTGTAGTAGAGGAGCTTGCCATTCTTGCTGGGGTCATCATGCATCTGGGTGTTCTGCATGCGGGAGTCCACACAGATGAACTCTGATTCTGCAGTGTGGTTGTAGCCCCCAGCCATCAGCTAACCGCTGTACTGCAACTGACAATCTTGCATAAAAAAAGGTTACTGCAATGATGATGATGATGATGATGGTGATGATGATGATGATGATGTTTTGTGCAAGATACCTTCCGTGTATCCGTACGGCTGACTGGAATATTCTGGGAGAAACGTCTGTTACCCTTCACCGCTTTGTAGATCTGTATTCAGTGTTATGCAAATGACCCTCGTTCAAGTGTATCTGAGTCCTGTAGGTCTGTATTCAGTGTTAGGCAAATGACCAATGAGAAATTCCTTGCGATGGATAGCGTATGTCGTGCCATTGCTTTTAATTGAATCGAGATCACTTTGGCTTCAAGATTTTTAGATTAAAGAAAAGACTGGTCTATATTGGATCATTTAATCGAGAAATTAAACACTGTTTACAAAAATACCATTATAATAATTCCAAAAATAACAGAATTTTTTCGGATTGGTATTTTTCGATCAGTACCAATCTCAATCATTTCTTCTCTAAATCCTCTTCATCCCTTAGAAAAAGTTAATTATGGTTGTTTATCTTTTAACCCTTCCTTTCACTGCCAGTAAAGTCAATTTCATGAAAAAACTGTTTATTTGTGTGTGGTAAGTTTATAAATAAAGCACCGTCACAAAGGTATTTTAGTTTAGTTTAAAAACCAAGCACATAGATATCTAATTATGCTATCCTAATTTCCTGGTTGTATGTAAAAGTACCTATCTTAAACAAAAATGCGACCCAAAGACCTTCCCTACTGACCCCGAGTTCAATGTATTAATACAGTAGTTACTTTGTTACCTCACAGCCCTACTCCAATGATAAGACTTTTGTCGTTATCCTTCATTTCTGAAGGTTGTCTTTGAAAGGCCATCCCCCAAAATTATTTTTAGTAAAAACTGTACATTTTTTTCAGGAGAGGCTATTAAAGGTTTAACCTTTTAGTGTTACATTGTGAAACTTACATTTGTATCTCCCAAACCACTCTCCATTCTGAAGATAGAGAGAGAGAGAGAGAGAGAGAGAGAGAGAGAGAGAGAGAGAGAGAGAGAGAGAGAGAGAGAGAGACGTTAGTACATTAAATTATTTGTTAAAAGTTTGTTTCTGTAAAGTACAAATGTCATAAACACTTTTAGAGAAATGACAAACATAATAATGAACTTAACATTTAAAACTAACAGCTATAAACATAAAGATAAGAAGTTAAAGGACAGTTCGTTCATGACAAACGCTGAGGCAATGCTAAAAGGCGCTGGTTTGAGTTTATTTTCACATTTGCAAGAATTCTACATTATTTTCAGTTCAGAACATGCTAAACACACGGTGAAGGCAACAGCCAAGTGTACATTGTCAGGAAACAAACAAACAAAAATAAAAATAAAAAACACAAAAAAAAAAATAAAAAATAAAACAATATTTATACTTTGTAATGGAAGCCAATCAAATGTGACCATTGCATCTTTACATGGCATTTCATTAAGTCATTTGCTTTGTATCCCCACTTTGACCTGTATCCTCAACTCAATAATATTTGATGGTTTTAATATCTAGTTATTAATTACAGATTAATCATTGCAGATATTACTGCTGCTATGTAAGAGATCAGGGTTGCCGAGGACAGGGAAAGATGGAGTACGCTGGTTAAACGATCATCTGTGGTGCCCCAACGACCTCCGAGTTACAAAATAGGATAGGATAGGATGTAAGAGAAGCATGTCACCCAGTTAACAAAGTGGCTGGCTTTAGAACTTCAAAGTCTGTACAAAGTAAAGTTACCTCAGATATTGTTCAGACATAGGATTCAGGTCAAGAGTGGGGCATTCATTACAAGCAAAAATAAACAAACTAGAAGGGCAAACCCATATGACTCACATGCTCCTTATAGGACTCGAAATATTTAAAATGAAAATGAGGGCCCAGAAATAACAAAATGAAACTGTTGCATTAAAATGCAAAGTAATACTGACTTTGATCTTTCTATGCTCTTGACCTTGACCTCCAAATACACTCATTTACTATCAAATAAACTACAGCAAAAGTTGCATTATGCCAAAAAACGGTGATCTTGAGATGACCTTGACCCTCACGTGCCCTCTCATGCATGTCTGATCAAATAACCCAATGTTGTTGCATACTATGGGTTCAGATAAACATCAGCTCCACTGTACAATGCCCTATTCTTTGTATGTTTGTGCAAGGCCTAAAATGAACTTGACCTTTAAGATCAACGCAAAAGCGATCATATATGAAAGATCAATCTATCATCTCTAAATACAACAAGATTGGACTTTATTGCCATTTTTTGACTAACCTTTGTTGATCCTGTGAACTTGACCTTGAAGTGGTCATTCATTCACTGATCATTTATGAAGTCTCATGGGTTTACACCATTTTACCAAGTTTGGTTGTGATAGCTAAAATACGTTCTGAAATATTACTCCCCTTGGCAGTTTTGCACAGACAGATGGACTGACGGACAATTTTTGGACTAATTAGGTGTCATCTCACAAATTTGCAAAAATCTGGATTTTTTGGGTGTGTGTGTGGGGGGGGGGGGAAGAGAGAGAGGGGGCTGGATTATAAGAGAATGGGGGGAACGGGGGAGGGAGGCAAGTACGTAGACCTCACATTGCTCAGCAATAGTCAAAAAGTACCTAGCACCTTGTTCATGAATATTAAAAAAAATGTACAAGAATGTTAGAGCTCATATGTACCTATACACAAAAAAACCAAACAGTGGAAATGCGGAGAGGGGGAATTCTCAGACTATACTGCAAAGTAACATTCCATAACAAAAGTAATTGTAGCCATATGCAGGTTTAGTTTAAATTATTATGTCCAAACATCAACTTAAGCCCACTGTAGAATTTCTGCCTGCTGTAAACGATGAAAATGCCTCTGCTAGGGTCAGTAATAAAAACAACCAAAGTGAACAAACACAAATTAATCTAGGTGGCTCAAATAAGTAATACATATTGATCAGCAAACCATCCTGGCCATGTTTAATCAGCACAATGAAGAAAACAAAGTATATTTTAGTTAACATACGTCAGTGTGCAGCATTAAAGTTAAAAATGGCATACCCAACAAATTTTGTCACAGAAATCTGTCACATATGCTGATCACAAAGGGTATCCTGATTTGGGGGACAAAACCAAGACAGCCAATTCTCTTTGGGTGCAGAAGGGTATGTCAAGAGGAGTAGAAATGAAGAGAAATGTAAAAATAAATCAAATAAGTTTTTTCAAAATTCAACAAAGGGTGAAATAATGTTTTCTTATTACTTTTGAAAATTTCTGGTTTGAAAATATTACACTGCAAGAGTGGTGGGAAAAGCAAAAATTGAAAAATTAATTTTTGAAATGAGATTCCTCTAGAACTAGTGTTTTTTGTCATCACCACATATATGTGCGTGTTAGTTAACGTCTAAGTGGTTGTGTCTATAATGTAATTTATCATGATCAGTACAACTTATGTTAATCTAATTAATAAAACTGATACAGCAGTATAATACGTACTGATACTTATTAGCTGTAGTATGCTGGCCAGATGAAATGTTCCATCTTGCAGTGTGAGGACATATAATTCCATGTATTTTGTAGACAGTTAACAATAATAACTTCATAAATTGGAATTTCCTTCTAGCGCCTTCCAAAAAAAAAAAAAGGAAAAATAAGCAAAAGTATAGTGCTCTATAAAAGTTTTAAAACATTGTTCTAGCAGTCTTATCCAAGGAAAAAAAATCCTGTTCACTCTTTTATGCACACAATAAAACATGTCTTGTTATTTTTTTCTTTCTTCTTTTAAAGGTAGTTTTATATGTAAGGTATATTATAAACACTTAAAATAAAATCAATGAAGAAAAAAAATAGAAAAAAAAGTAGCAAATGAAATGTGTAACTACTAACTTATAAACAATAATTATTGTTCCTTGTCACTAAAATATACACTAATAAACACCACCGTGAGCCAATAAAATAAAGGAAAAATAAAATCTATTGTTACTAAATTCTTTTTTTTTAACAAACCCATTCATTTTACTCCAATCCTATATTTTAAACAATTCTTGCTTTTATGAACACACAAGCACAATTTGTTTCTTTCCATTTTAAACATGAGGTAAATAAACCCAATTAATATTGAAACGCTCTAGTTCGATATTTCATGATTGTATACGCTTCTTAAGAGCACTTCTGTTGTTGGCCAACAAACCGAGTTTGGCAGCGTTAGGCATCACTAAAGTAGTAGCCACAATAGGCTATGCATTGGGTTATGAGATTTTTCACTTACCAAAATTTTGACTGGTGGCCACAGCTTATGAGTTTAGTGGCCATATTTGGCTTACGTTTTATGGCTTATGCATTGGGTCAGAGGTAGTAACGCCATGTTTATGACGGCCCGATTCGAATGTCTAAATGTGTATAGCTGTGTCATTTCTCTATAACAAGGCACTTTTTCATGATGATGTAATGTTCTCTTTCACGATCTGACTATAATATGAAACAACTTTACGAAGATTGACCTGCAACAAGTGAATTCAACTACCTCAGCCCGCCAAGTCGTGTGTAGCAAATAACCTTTGTTGCGTGTAATCATGCGTGTGGGAGGAGTTTAGGTTGACCTCTAAACCTGTGACGCCACATTCTCGCTTCTGATTGGTCCTTGTAAGCCCGACTTACGTATTTTTGCCGAAGAACTCAAACATGCGCTATCCATGTGAAATTTTACGTTAGCCAGTATGCAAGGAAATACATAATAAATCCATAAGCGTAAAACAAGCGTGGCCGGTGCATAACACAAGTGTGGCTGAGCCTTAAGAAAAATCAAGATTTTGATTTTACACCAGATATTTTTTGTGTGTTTGTTTCAGGGGGAGCAGGAGATAAAACAGTTTATGTGAACAGCTGCAATGCAAAGAAATACCAACTGTCTAGTGTCAGTTGCCAAAAGGTTCAAATATAGAAGGGAGAGGTAGGAAGATGGAAGGGGTAGTAGGGGGAAAAGAATAAGTACAACGAGAAACATGCCATGCAAAGGGAAGTAATAATTATTAAGATTCAATGTATTATAAACAACATGGCTTCCAGACCACAAATTCCCATGGCATGGGACACAAATTTGCACAGCTTCAGAATTCACTACCCTGCAAACAAAAAATATCAATCATAGTATTCTTCTAGATAATTGCACACGACAAAACCTAATCCGTAATTCATTGCAACAACATTGGCCATTCACAAGAAAAACAAGCAATTCTCACTTTCTTTCACAAGAAATGTGGTCGCTTTCATTCAGTTGCTTTTGATATTCCCTAACAGTATGTATCTGCTGTCCATAGTGTCACACAAGACACATGACAAACAAACAAGACATGTACAAAAAACACGCCTGTCCACTGCGCAAGTTAGTACATGCCTGCACACAACAAACATACTGTTTACTAGCATATACACGCAAGCACGTGCACACACACACACACAACAGCAGCACAAAAGCATACATGCACAAATAAGCAGAATTTGTTCATTGAACTGCCAACTTTCAATTCCATTCTTCGCAGTTCCATTTTTTTTAACTGCAACAAATTTTATATTCAAGCAGAGAAACAAATCACACTGGTTTGAAGTGAACAAAGACGTTTCACCAGGACAGTAGTTCCAGGCACAGGTTTGAAACAATGGGGTGGCGCTAAATTGTGCAGCCACATATAGTGCAAATCAAATCTAAACGCGCCTAACAGCAGCACATTGTGAGCACCTAATAGTAAAACATCCACAGTACATTTACCATTGATTTTATGTTACACAGTTTTCTCAGCAGCATGCCAGGGTATAGCAATCAAATCATCCAGGCCAACCAACAATTCTACAGCATGCCGACACAATAAAAATACTGTTTTTCTTGTTCCAAAAGGGCTTGATCCAGTTGCCATGATGGACAAATGTTTGCAGGGTCTTCCAACTGAAGGACAAAATTTCAGTCACCAGTGTCATAGAAGTCCTGAGCAAGGTTGAAACACAAAATTCAGTTTCAATCTTATGTGACTTTCGGTCATAGTTCTTGCTCTTTGACTTTGATGGCTATATTTCACAAGGTCACAACTTTAGTCCGTTGTCAATGCAACGTTTTTAGTCCAATGGGGCGGGAGGAAAAGTTTGGAGGGGAAGATCATCTACAAGCTGTATGAAAACATTCAATGCCCCAGTGAAGGACAAAAAGTTTACAAAGTGTAGGTGATTTTCAGCTCAAGTAGGATCTGGACTACATGTTCACAACACATAAACAGGAAACTATGGCATCACCATCATCATCGAAAAAGGCTTTGTTGTACAATGCGATGAGGCACCAAGTTTAACGCATGGAATAAGACGGTAGCATCAATTCAAAGTCTTGTACATGGCTCATATCTGAAGATTGGGATTAGAGCAGGAGTTCCAGGGATTAGCTTACACTATGGAGAAGAAAAAGAAATAAAACTCTACTAATTCAATCTGTGGTACCAGTGACACAAAAATGAATCAGAACGGCAGGAATGAGGTAGCGGATGTTCATGCCATACTACAGACATTTATGTGGTAGGTGTTGGATTTTGGAGAAAGAGATAAATATATATATTTAGTGGTAAAGGGCAAAAAAAAAAATGACTGAAATCAAGGGGGAATACTTTTGGCAGAGAAGGGAGGGCATGCAGAAGTTAAAAATAATTGCATTTATGGTTTTAAACTATGGAGTTTGTACAAAAAAAAACAGTTGCAAAGCCAGTCTTATCTGTAGAGCCGAGAGAAATCTCTGACAGCATGCATAAGCGGTTTTATGTCTTCTGCTCTGAAACAAAAAAATACAATAAAATGTCATAAATATTAACAAATATTTCATTTAAAGAAAAAGAAAAAATATACACTTTTAACAAGAAAGAATAAAGCATCAAAATGGCAAACACATGAGATTTCACATCAGCATCAACAACGCAAATAGCAATGCTAATAATGCTTATAAATAATGTTGCATTTAACGATAACTAATGCTTTTGGCTAATGTTTGTATAATGAATATTTGACAACTTACGTCGTGACTGACTTGTGAAAATCTGCAAGCTGTTTTCTTGTGGCTGTGATGGCACCCCCAGCGCCTTCTGTTGGCAACGCTTTTAGAGTTGTTTCCAACCACACACAGAAGGTCTGCAAAATACAGAAGGTTAGATGAAGAAACATGACAAATACCTTAATGAAAAACACTATTAGTATTTTATAAAACATTATCAAAAATACACATATTTTATTTATTTCTTTTATTTGATTGTTGGGATATTGCATATTCCCAGCACAAGAACTGCTCAAGATGTCGGAGGTACCTAAATGTACATTGTGTTTAGTTTTAAAAAAACGGCACAAGGTAACTCACAGCTCTATCGACCAGCATCAATTCATAGAGAACTTCAGCCACGTCCGGGATCATGTAGCTAGGCAGGCAGAAGACGCAGGCATTGATGGCAGCATGCACCAAAGCCTGACCATGATCTGTCAGCAACTGTTTAACTGCTCCTGAACGAGCCTGGAAGTCCTCTCGAGTCTAAAACAAAAAACAAATTAAAACTAATTTTTTATGATGTTGTAGACTAGTAAGGTGCACAAATCCATTCTGGCAACATGCTCGGGGCGCCCAGGTCTGTTAGTTACTAATGTCTGCTGCCAGCAAAATTAAGGTCCATACCATACAGTTCAGTTCAGTACATAGATTAATGTCCCCGGACACAATGCCTATAGGGGACTTGATATCATACACACACAAAAAAAAAAGAAGATTAAATGCAGAGCTGCCAACCCCCCAAAAAGTTTTCAGTAGCAAAAATTCTGAATTTCAGTAGTTTTATGACATTTTCAGTAGCCATACGTCATCGCTTTTTTTTTTTAACGAAGACATGCATACACTACTAAACAAGCACAGTTGCAAGGAAAGATAACACACTTCATACAATACTCCACATTTCTTGAACTTGCTCTATTCTCTCTCTGGGAACATGTCTAGTCTTTAGCAAGGCCCAATCTGGTGGCAGCCTTGCACTTTCACATGCAAAGCTCTCGGCAACTTGGGAGTCCGGGAACATTGCCTTCACTAACTTACTGAAGCGATATGCTACCGACGCAGGCAAATTGTGCTCTGCAACGAAGGTCGTGAAGAGTGTTTCCACATGAATTATTGAGAGATCCATATCGGGCTGGAAGAAGGTGGCTACCGACTGAACAGGGACTAACTTTTCTGGATCAGGGCAACGACTTTTGTGACGATTGCCATTCACGTGTCGCGTCACATCATGGAAGCTGCCATGTTGTATGCTAAAATCTGCCAAGCACACTGTACAATACACGCTGTGTTTTGATCTCGATGACGCAGTGATGCACGTAGTAAATTTTCGATTTGCGTAGCTCCGTAGCCGCGTATTTATTTCCGGAGTAAACTACGGAAATTCCGTAGTGGTTGGCAGCTCTGTAAATGGCTTCAACTTTCATATCTATCTTTAACTTTTTTCAGATAAAGCAAAAATGGGCAGAACAATTCATCAGAGTGGAACTTATAACTGCATGCACCTTTGCAACTTCAATCACTTTAATAGCAACATATGTGCATGTTACTAATCAAAGGATTATTATTATTGTTATTATTATTATTAAGAATGAATAAATTAAATTAAATAAATAACTATTATTATTATAATAATAATAATTATTATTATTAAATGGCTTCTGAAGCCGCCAATAAAGATCCTTCAAATAAAACATATTCACAAAACGATCAATGGATGTGTGCAAAACCAAGCAGTCTACCTCTCTTTCTCTTGAGCACTTGATAAAATCGGCCAAAAACTTGCACACAGAACCATTGGCATCTTTATGGTCAAGAGACACAGCTGCAATAGCGCAACACAACAACGGTTTGCACATTGCAGACTGCAGGAAAGATAACGGTGACCTCTGTATAAACCTGCAACTCAAGCAAATGTCAACAATGTTTTACCAAATAAAATTTTCTGTATGGTATGACATCAACTATGAAGTAAACACATTAAAAAAAACACTAAACGATCTTGCTTAGTATTACTTATTTAATATGTGAAATAAATGCTTCTACAACCTTTATTGAAACAGTTACTACCAATATTTATTTTGTTCCTTTCACAACACTATGCAAAAAAAAAAAAAAGAACTTACCGTAAACACAACCTAAACAGATCGTCTACTGTATCTGGGTGGTTCCTCAACCCATTGTGCTCTTCCAAGATCTTGAATGTAGGACCGCAAAATGCCTGATAAAAATAACATCAAACACGTACATAAAACTTTCAAGTCAACAAAATGAGAATCCTTCACTAAACGATTCTCTAAAATCAAATTAAATAAACCCAAAATATCAAAATCAGTCCAATGACGTTAAATGTAGACCCACCCACTTTATCTGTGCATTTTACAAGTATGTAAACAGAAATGTGAAAATCCTGGAAACACACGTGCCACCATTTTATTATGATGTTTTAACAATACTCGCCCACAAGCTGATGATTACTTGCACAGTAACATAAATATCTAGACATTAAATTTTGCTCTGTATAGCTGAAATCATTCCAAAGGAAGCAACAAGACCTAAGTGCCCCGACCTTTCACTTACTTGTAACATGTCTAGCAAGCCAGGTATGCAACCTGCCTCTCCACCATACTCATCCACCAAAATGCTGCCAAGGTACAGGAAACACGAGTGCTGATGGACCGAGTACAGCTGAACCATCTGAAATAAATTATGACAGCAATTAACGTTGACATCCATTAATTAACAAAGGCAGCAATTAGCGTTGATATCCATTAATAAACGACGACAGCAATTAATGTTGATATCCATTAATAAACGAGGACAGCAATTAACGATGATATCCTTTAACTGTAAGCGTCTAGCTACACATAGTAATGTAAGGGAGCAGAGAAACCAAAAAACCAATGCTTGTGACAGAAAAGAGAAAGGGCATGCATGAAGCCATTTGATTTCAATGTTCTGAGAGGACTGAAGTAATTCCTTGCTAACTTAAATACAATGTAGTGTACATTAGTGTAAATAGGCACATGCCTCCTGCACTTTAAATGGAATAAAACAACAACAACAACGTAGTGTACTTTTCGCACTATAAAACGCCACTATTTCCCAATGCCTAAGCAGCTTATCATACGATGTGCGACTCTTTTATGGATTTTACAAATTCTGTTGTCAACATCTGGTATTGGGGTGTTTGAGTAAAGTTTATGAATCATCTTTTGCATGCAACAACAAAAACATTGTGAACTTGTACTTTACGACTAAACCTTGTGGTGAGCGGTTATGTTCACTGGTTTGATCATTCGCATTACACTAGCACAGTGCAACAAATCATTCGAGCACGAGTATGAGCACACTGGAAGCAGAAACTTCGGATTCAAATTCCACCGCCGACAACATGGCCATTCGTCGCATGGCTGATGTTGAAGACATTTTGAAACTATTAATATCGGATACTGAAGACAAAGACCAGTGGATTTAGTGCCTTAGGTTTGAGTAACTTCAGTGATTTTAGTACCCTTGTCATCACCATCTTCCTATACGCTTGCGAAACATGGACTCTCACAGCAGATCTACAACAAAAAATACAAAGCATGGAGATGAGGTGCTACAGAAGACTTCTGGGTATTTCCTATACCCAGCACATCACCAACAATGAAGTCCGACAGACCAACTCACAAGCCATTGGACAACACTATGACATGCTCACAGTGTGAAGAAATGGAAACTCCGATGGTATGACCACGTCACCAGAGCATCAGGCCTTCCAAAAACCATCCTGCAAGGCATGGTGCAAGGAGGCAGAAGAAGAGGGAGACAGAAAAAGAGGCAGGAGGACAACATTCGATAATGGACTGGTGTGACACTGAACGAAGCCATGAGGCTTGCTGAGAACAGAGAAAGATGGAGTATGCTGGTTAAACGATCATCTGTGGTGCACCAACGACCTACGAGTTACGGGATAGGATAGGATAGGTTTTAGTGCAACTGAAACTGATGAACAGTTACATCAGCTGCTTGTGCGAACATGAATATTGTCCAAACCTTTTTGTAGTAATGTTTTTCTCATTTGCCTATCAACACACGCTTGTTTCGTTTTCTTTCGAATTTTGATGACCCTTTTGTGATATATTGATTTGTCTGCGGCTAATCATAAGGGACTGCTAAATTAAGGATTTGCCACTTTTTTTTTTAAATGTAGATGTGGCGGCTTATAATCTGGTGCGCTTTGTAGTGCGAAAAGTACGGTATACCTATAATTCTTACTGATAAATAAAGGTAATGTTTAGAACAAATATACACCACTCAGCTTTCACACCGAAATTTAACTCTTTCCCTGCCAATCGACGATATATCGTCGATCTGAGCCGCCATGTTTGTGCCAATCGACAATATATCGTCGATTTCAGTATTCCGTTTCGTTCCGTTTTTTTGCGCAGTCCAATCCAAGTTTTATTTTAACCAAAGAGAGATAACACTTTCTACTTTCGTTCCCGATCGACACGCTCGTGGTTTCTTCAAATTGATTCGTTTTTAGAGTGTTTTTTGTGCATTTTACTAAGCATATGTGATGGGCACAATCGACAGTGTGTCAAACTCTGCTAATAATCAATATAATTTCAAACTGTAAAGTGTATTTTGATCCTAAATAAATTTTCTTTCTGGTGTGTGAAGCTGATTCAGTGATCGGAATTATTCCTCCAGATTTTTTTTATCACTGTGGTATGTAGAAATATTTTTATTTTATTTTATCATTTCAAAAAGATCAACATGCTTTCAAA
Source organism: Oncomelania hupensis (assembly GCA_036898135.1). Classification (NCBI taxonomy): domain Eukaryota; kingdom Metazoa; phylum Mollusca; class Gastropoda; order Littorinimorpha; family Pomatiopsidae; genus Oncomelania; species Oncomelania hupensis. The sequence goes on from CM072515.1 coordinate 26,760,428, forward strand.
ACACATATTTCAATAACATAATCAAATTAACATTTTTGTGGTTTTTTTTCTTATTCTTCACTCTTTTACCTTTAATTTGATATGAAATATGTCCATTTAACAACTATTATTGAAAGAACAGTAGCTTAAATGCCTAAGGTACTGAACTTTCTTTCCGGTGCCAGAGAAATGTCTGGCACAAACGTGGAAACATGCCTGGCAGGGAAAGAGTTAAACTTATGTTGAAAAGGTGAAATTTGCTTCTTATGGTAAATCTCCAGTTGTCAATATATATGCAATTAAAAAACATCGCAGACTACAACAAAAATAATTTGTGAGATGTTGTTGTTGAAGATGGAGAAGATAATGATGATAAAGAAGATAACTATAATAATGATAAATATATGTGCACAACTCAAAATTTTACGCCAACCATCATTATATTTTAAAGAAGTCTTGTAGATCCTCAGACCTTACCTGTGTGACTAGAGGTGTGAGAAGAGTAGCAGAACTCTTCCCCAGACAACGAATGGCAAAACGGATGCAGCGACAGCAGCGCTCAATCACTCGAATGTCAGCCTGGTATTTATGACAAGCTTGGGACAACACTGGCCACAGCTGTGCACACCAGGAAACAACAATAAAGACAAGCTCTATTATGCAATCCTATGCACTCCTTAACATTATTGCTGTATACAGCACTAAAACAAAGGTGCCGATTATTATTTTGCAAATCTAAGTTCTATGTATACAAGTCAAAAGTTAACTCTGTACCCAAAAGGCAATTTACAGAACTAAGGAAATGACATTACACACTAACACGTAATGATATAACGCCCAATTGAATCTTACCAGCATAAACTCAATTGAAATAGATATTGCATGGAAATGTATAACTTTTAAGCGCTTCATAAATTTCCATTTCATTCATTGTTTCATAATAATTACTATTTAAAACTTTCACCAGAAACACCATCATTAATGTTTCACCATATCTGTCATCTTCATTCTCATGCAGGGGTGAGATTTAACCCAGGAGACTAACTAGCCCGCTGGGCTAGCTAGGAAGTAAAGTGAGGTAGCCCGCATGGTATTTAGGCAGCCCGACAATCGCGTATTTACGGCAATTTGTACAGTGCATTAGACCAACTTCTTTATCGAAAATGAGCCAAGATCGATCTTCGCCATCTGAACGTTTCAGCCATGCAGTCTGAAAATGTCTTTTTCTCTTCGATTCATACTCTTTGAGACGCTCTTTCTTCTCCGAACTAGAATTCGCCTTCTTTGAAATAAAGTTCCACATTTTCGGATCAACAACCGTCACCTTGACAATACACGTAATTTGTAGCAGTGTCTTTTTCACAAACAAAGCAGGCAGCGCGCTTGGCGCAAAAGGGAAGTAGGCAAAGGGAAATAACCCTCGCGTATGCTTCATACTCGTAGCAGACGAACAGTGACCTAAAAACGCTCTCGCTTCGGACCGAACTTCTAAAAGTCTGCGAGTAGAATTATTTTTTTTTAGGTCGCCAGGCGGGCTGGCTCAACTATAAAGTGAGGTCGCCCGAGCCTGTTTTAAGTCGCATTGGGCGACCGGGCGACCGCTAAATCTCACCCCTGTCATGCCTCTGTAATGAAACTAAGACAAACAGAATGTACCTCCATAATAACTGGCTGGCATGGATGCATCTGCCCATTTGTTACTGAGGGGTTAGTGTACCTGTAATGAAAATAATATTCTCGCTGTTTTTCAAGTCAGTGAGAGAGAGGTTACATCAGAATATATAGCTATGGGTGTTTCCCACAACTGAAACACCTGTGAAATTCAATATGAATAAACTACTTTATCACAGCAGGACATGGGAAATGGGACAACTAATAAACACAACAACTGCATATGTGAGATATTATATAAAATCCTATACTGTCATTTGGATTGGAGTGTTTGGATTTTGCTTCTGCCTTTTCAGCCTTAAATTTGGCGAATTTATAGAGTAGTAATACTAAGACCAAAACTAAATCCACCAAATTTAATAAACTAAAACACAAGAATGGAAAGTAAAGACAACAACAAACGTAGAAGATGGAATAACAAGACAAGAGGAAATAAGGAAGGACCGTCCTCAAGTACCTAAATATTGCTGCTAACCGATCCAGCCACACAGTGGGATCTGTAGGGGAGCCTTGCTTGACAGCATCCTCACTAGTATCTAGTAAGTTCTGAAAAGAACACAAATCGTAACACTAACAATATCAATAACTAAATACAGGGTATGTGTGAAAACCAAGAAGAAAATGTGAAGAATAAAACTGTGTACTATTATGTAAACTTCAATATGTCAAAACCCACTTCATTTACACAGGGGGAAAAAATATATATTTAAAACCACCTAATATTACATGTGGAATGTAAAAGTCTTTTTAAATAAGTATAAACAAACAGAATATAACCTAATAAATACATACATTAAAAAAAGAAAAAAAAAACACAAAAGCAAACAAGAAGTAACTAAATAAATAAACAAATACAAAAAGTCTAACTTTTATTAAACAACAAAAAACCCCAAAAATTGAAACGGTGGCATTAAAATGTAAAGTAATATTGACTTTGCTCTTGACCTCAAGATGCTCTTGACATCTGGCTCCAAATACACGCATGTACTAACAAATAAACTATATCAAAAGGTATTATACCCCCCCAAAAAACAGTGACCTTCAGTGATTTTGACCTTGAGATAACCTTGGCTTGACCTTCACATGGCCTCTCATGCTCAAGTATGATCAAATAGCCCAATGTGGTTACACACTATGAGTTAAATATATAGCCATTCCACTGTACGATTACCTAATTTTAAAATGTTTCTGCAAGGCCTAAAATGACCTTGACCCTCAAGATCAACACAAAAACGGAACATAAGAAAGATCAATCTATCATCTTTAAATACAACACGTTTAGACATTATATCTCTCATAGTTTAGGATCAAGGTCACTTCAAAGTATCTGTACTAACCAATTTTGGACAGCTCCAGTGACCTTGACCTTGGAGTGAGGTTGACCAAATTTATTTAGTATATGTGTCTCATTAATATCTCTCATGCATCAAAGAATCATAAGTTCAATAATAATAACTTGGAAAAAAATGTGAAATTTTGTGAATTTTTTTTTTTTTTTGGGCTACCATTTGTTGACCCTGTGACCTAGACCCTTAAAATGAAGTCATTCATTCACTGATCGTTTATGAGGTCTCAAGGAAATAAACCATATTACCAAGTTTGGTTGTGATAGTTGAAATAGGTTCTGAGATATTAATCCATTTGCAAGTTTTGCACAGATGGCCGAAGGCATAACAAGAGATGGACAGACGGGCATTTTTTTAAAATTTAGGATTTATATCACACAGATTTGCCGAAGTGCGGAAGTGGTGGGGGAATGAGGGATGGAGGGTAAAGGGTGGTGTGAAGGGGAAAAAAGATGGGGTGATGGGGGGAGGGTGTGATAACAACAGTCTACTGACCTTTAATGGTGATATTTGACACAAGCAAAGTTGCCGCAACCCGTCTGGAATTTTAGTATGGTTTAACCTTGCTAAGATTGTAGCTGTGCCTAGAAAGAAGTCAAAATAACATAAATAAATATCATGGCCTTTGAAAGTACATTTTAGCACCAGGTTCTTCTTTCACACTTGATCTTTGATAGGAGCACACAAATCATGCCGTTTTCAATTATGAGGAAAGGTAGGACACTCTTTTCAACGACACAAGGCATCTTGTTGAAAAGTGCCACGCTGGATATGTTTTACTCTCATGGAAAAGTATCTACACAACCATGGTCATCACCAAAAAGAGACAGTTACATAAATGCAAAAAAAAACTCGTTGCAAAATTCACTCCCTGGAATGAAACAATATTCCTTGATTTTACAGAACTTACAAAATGCTAATACATGTAATACCTTTGACAGCCAACATGTTTTTCACCAGCAAACTTCACAGAGCATATGTTAAAAATGTAATTGTATTTTTTTACACCTGAATTTTTGGTCTGTCAATTAGAAGCAGCACAAAAGGGGTTATAACTTTGGCTCACCTTTGAGCAAGCCTATGGCGGCATCTGTGGATAGGTTGAAGGTGTCCATGGCCTGCACGATCTGCACCAGGCCTTGGAAATGATCAATCATCTGGTCTCTGCACTGTGTGGAAATACTCTGCAGGGCGGTGGCTGCTGTAGAAGCCAGCTGAGGGTGCTGTAGGCCACTGAGCAGATACTGCAACACTGGGTCTGCACAGACAGCCAAACGTGAATGGAGAGAATCGATAGGAAAACCAAAAGATTTAGAGAAATGGCACATGAAACACCACTTATAGGTGTATTTCAAGGTCTGTACATAATAACTAAAGAATTAACAAAGCAGAAAACATTTGTCTTACGTTATTTATGCACCGTTATTTTGCACTGTATACCACCTTGTTATATAGCATTGATTATTACCTAGAAACTGTGAATGTTTCTCGATCCACTCGCCCAGTTCACCCAACAGTTGGGTGCTTGTGTAGCGTACAGCAATGTGCGTTTCTGGAGGTGATGTGAGTATGGCTTGCACAACCTGGGGGGCAATTTCATTCTCTTCCCTGAAATGGCAACATGAGAATGTTATTTCCTTGCAATACTGAAGCAACAGCTGCAAGAACAGATGACAGAGTAAATATCAAGTAGCTCTTCAGACCATCAATCAACATAAGCAGTAGTCCCTTGATTTTATAATAAACACTCACGGAAGTAAGTTTTTGGCCAATGCTGTCATCACAAAGAGGGCTGCCTCCGAGTTTTCCCAAGATGACTGTCCTTGGTTCTGTTTCAGACGCTCAAACATCTGGCGACACAACAACAGTCAATATAGCAAACAACCCTCTTTACATAATGTGCAAGGATGACAAATATAGCTTTTCATCCTAACTTTGCAATGAAACAGGCATTCGCACAAGTTTGCTGAGCACATTAAAACACTGGCAACTAAAGTGATTGTTATCAGGTGTTATAATTTTATTGTAAAGCACTAAAAATACTAGCACTAATATAACAGCATCTGATGACCAGAAATATTGTTAAGAACGGTGAAATTCCACGGGAAAAAACTCAAACACGTAAATATTTCAAGTCAAAATGAGCGAAACTGGTGGGTGACTTACACAATTAACTATAGCATATGCTTAGGCAATCCTGTGTGTGTGTGTGTGACATGTAAAAAGGACAGACAGCAACAACGAAGGTGTCCATGGCTTGCACTATCTGTGGCCGCTTGGTCTAAGGTACGACTAAGTTGCCTTGTCCAAAGGATAGAATCTAATGGCACCCAACAGGTGTGGGCAATATGTTTCACCTCGGGCAACGTCACCGAAGTTTTCTTCGGTTACTCTGGTTTGCTTCCACAGCAAAATTAAAAAAAAAAAAAAAAAAACTAATATCAGGTAGGTTGGGTTTAGGCGTGCCACAGGCTGCAACAACACGTTCCCCAGGGGAGGCGGCCCAGAATTTCCCGATAAAAATTGACAATAAAGTGTCAAAGATCAAATAAAACATTCAACAACAAAACAGTATACAACAGAACAGCATACCTCACAAAAGCATGAAACTGAGCGAGCAATAAATACAATGTCGTTGATAAGCTCAGAAACCCGTATCCTAAAGTCTCCAAACTCGCTGTTCTCATCTGGGATACCTTCCTGAAATCAGAAAAAGATAAAAAAAAGAAGAGTTAGATTGACAGAAGATTTATTACTGATTAATTCACTGGGGTCTTATATTCTGAGAATATCCATGCAAATACTGCAATAAGTGTACTTCAATGGTACAACAATGTGCTGATACTGCAGATGCTTCCAACACTGTAGATCATATCACGTTTGCATGGAGAGAATGGCATGATGCAAGATGTCTATAAAGCAAGCTATCAGTCATTGATCAAAATCAGACCTGCCTACCCCCCTCAGAGTAAAAACGGGAGACATTGTATAATAACAATGGGACATGGCATTAGCGTTAAGTAGGACGTGTTTGCAAACAATAAAGATTGAATAATATGTATTTCGTGACATGTCAAAAGCGTGAGTCTCCCGCCCAAAGCGGGAGAGTAGGCAGGTCTGCAAAATCAACAAGTGTTTTGAGGACTTCTGTTTATGCTTCACCATATAACAGGGTCAACAAAATCAGTGCAAACTAGTATTCAACGTTCTGCCTCTAAACGCAGAGTAACTAAAAGAATCCATTACTAATAGAAAACAACATTACAGTCCAAATAAGATTTCATTTGCAAGACTTAGTGTGTTTTCAAATACAAAGACCTGCAAAACCATCTGTGGTCTCCCAACTGCTACTATTCTACTATATTCCTTTGTTGACACATGCCTTCCATACAACCACACAAACAAACAAATGGGTGACTCACATGGTCGCTCTCCAGCTTGCATAGTTGACAGAGCGCTATAATCAGTCGCTGAATGTACGGCTTGAAAACTTTCGTCAATTCGTCATTGTTACGTTCATACAACTCTTCCGACAGGCGATAGAAGAAGTTGAAAGTAATTTCTGCAACCTACACAAGAATATGGCTAATAAGAAATACACTGTTACACCTGGTGTCACCATGTAGTCCTACATATATATATATAAAAATATATACATACAAAATTAACCCTTTTCCTGCGCTGTACCTTTATGACTGCCTTGCAATGCTTATGGGACGTACAAGGCATCTTCAATGGCAACGTTCTGTTACTTTCAGTTCACATAGCAGAAGAACAAGGAAAAGAGAGTAATTCAGTTACTTCCCTTGAAGCACTTTCCTCTCTGACAGCACGGAAAGCATAGGCATATGTTTTGGACTGACAAAGACCGAGTTTTATGGTTGCAAAAAGCCCGTGATCGAGCTCTTTGTCAAAACATGGCTGTTCAACTCCTTGTGCCTCTCGAGGTTCTTGTTGAAATATTGCGAGACAGTGATAGTAGTGAAGATTTTGATGGAGATGAAAATATGAATCAGAAACTTTAAAATCTTCTAACTCTACATCTAGACCTAGTGACAGTGGCAGTGATTTAATCACTGACCAACACATACTTTTGATAGAAGTGGTGTTGACTAGGACGGTCTGTATCTTTCTTTCTTTTTTTTAATGTTTGATGTACAATGAAGTTATCCATGGAGTGTTAAAACATTGTAACACTGTTGAGTTTGCAAATCAACTAAACAGGCATGATTGTGATAATGTATTTAATTTTGCCAGTCAGCAAAAATATTGAAAAAAAAGGGGTTTAGCAAAAACTGAATTTCACATTTTCTTACAGACACACAAATCTTCATTTTCTTGTTTACTCCTCTATCTGTAGCAAAGATGAAATCTGTATTCAATTTCATTTCTATGGATACATACTTTTAGTTTTATTGCTTTATTGGAAGAGCTATAGCAAAAACAAGAACAGTAGTAATGAAAATGCAAATATTCTCTAGCACACAGTACGCAAATCAAGCTAACAGAGAAAGGGTAAAATAAATACATACAAAGCATTGCACAGTCCAAATTTATCTCACACACTGAACATTTATGTTTAAAAAGATGGAATGATGAAAACGTCTCTGAATACACTTTAAAGAATTCTAACATTGACTAAAATGAAACATTAGTTCCATAACGGAAAATTGAAAATAAACAAAGTTTAAATGAAAAACAACAAACAAGCAATAACATAGATCCCAAATCAAACCAAATGTCCAACCTAACCTCGTAGGATGGATGCTGAACACAAGTGAGCAGCATGTCTATTGTTGCCAAATCACCTAGGCCTTGGTTGGGGGTGTCAACAATTATTGATAATACAGACTCCGCTAGCTCTGTGAATATTCGACAGTAGTTCATGGATCTGCACAGAAAAACATCATCATGGTATGTAATGTAGATTTTATGTCTACTAAATTTGAGACGTTTAACACATTCACAGAAACTTTTTTAAAGAGTGTAGTTTTCATGCAAATCCTTGTTTCCATCCTGTGAATAATCAGTCATAAAATGATTTCAGTAAAACAGCACACAATGTTTTCAGTTTAGGCAGCACAAACTGATCAATGTTGAACTTGTATTTTCTGAGATTTAACTGCAAGACAACTGCACTACGTCCATTGCATATTATAATAATAATAATAATAATAATAATAATAATAATAATAATAATATTACACCGCATATAACATAGACATCGCCATGACTTAGCATGAAGACAAATGACGTTGTGAATTACAATGCAAATTGCTTTGCAAAACATGGAATGCAGACATACTTATCTAGATCCTCATCCGCCAAAGCTTGGTGGTAGGCCATCATCAATGTTTTCACTCCTTCATTCAAGTTTTGAGCCAGCTGATGGTACTTGGCTAAATCCTTGAAGTTAGACACCAAAAACTATTGAAAAACTGTTAAACACACACATAAGTGAAGGGTTATTATCTGCTAATGTTGCACTTTCATGGAAATGAATAACTAGCATTTTAAATTATTTCTACCTTTATTTCAAAAGTGAAATTTAAAAAATATTTCTTCCACATTATGCTGAAAATGTCTAATTCCTCTTTCGCTTTCTTTCTCTTTTTTTGTTGTTGTCTAAATACGGGCATGACAACAACAACAAAAATTACTAATACAAAAGTTGATTTCATACCTCTGCAATGACAAGTGCAGCACAAACACAGTCTGTTGCTGCTGAATGGACGACTGGTGAACAATCCCTTGTGACCTACCAATTAAAAAATTCTTTTACATAATAAATAAATACGTAAATTAACTAATATAGTGAGGCACAGTGGTCTAATGATAGTGCATTGGCTTGCAGATCTGAAGGTCCCAGGTTCGAGCCCTGTCCGGGCCATTGTGTTTGTGTCCCTGGGAAAGACACTTTACTCCCGTTTCCTACTCCTTCTGATGAGAGTATAAACCGAGGTATAGTCTGTGTGTCGCATACATTCCATCATAACGGACTTTAAAGATCCTGACGCTCATGTCCTAGACGGGTGAGTGCCGGTAACAAGAACACACCCAGCATGCACTTTGTCCCTCTCCCCCATCCCTGGCTGGCCAGGATAGTGCTCAGTTGTCCGGGTGTCAGACCAAGCGCCCAAAGGTTGCGGGTAGGCGTCTCGGGCGGTTTGAGTTAGATCCTGTATCGGCCAGCACTTAGAGTCTAGTCAAGTACGGCAAGATAAGTGCGCTATAAAAATCCTCAATAATAATAGTATTGAAAGTTTGTACCCCTAAAAATGAAGTATCTAAAACATTAGTGATTTCAGATGAAACTTTGTGGAAAATCATGTATATACACTGCGACACGCTTCTAGCATTCTTAATAAAACAGACGTTAACCTAATAAATATAAAATTATGTATCAATCCGTCAATATTGAGCTGCAAACAGATACAGTGTTGAGACACATAGTGGAATTTCCAAAAGGTCACGATATTTTCAGATAATTTTATTGAAAAATACACCCCTAACAGTATCAAAATTTTTTCATCCGTGGTAACAAACCATACACACTGTTTTTACATTACTTTTTTTAGATTGACTTTCAGGAATGTTTTTTTGAATTTGTGTCTACTTTGGATACATACCCACAAGACACATTCTCTGACAACTTACCAGAGCAGTGAAGGCAGCGGACATGATTTTGGTCTCCAGGAAAGTGTCTTGGGAAATGGCCCCCACCGAACACCAGCTGCTAATCACCCGAAAACAAGCCCCTTGCAAACGAGGATTTTGCTGGTACTGCTCCAGACAGGCTGTCTGTTAAAGAAATGACAACGATAAACATTACAAAAAGCAGCATAAGAATGAAAGTGTCAACACAAAGCGTTACAATAATGGTATAGCAAAGAAAGGCATGAAGTGGAAAGACAAACTGCATAACAGTGTAGAGTATTTTGGCATTGTCTTGTGCACATCTGAATAATTCTTGAAAACGTAATTACAATTTTTGGGCGATTCCATATATACTGCACGCATGTGAGGTTAAAAAGTGAAAAGTGATGGTTGACATTGAGATTAATTTCTGCCTAAACACTATTAAAGACTTAAAATTATCATTATCAAAACAGAAAAGGTGAGAGTAGTGGAGGATAAGCTACAGGGAAAAACCCCAAATCTGCAAATGTTCAGTCACAGAAAACATACCAGTAACTGTATGGTGATTGGGCAAGCAGCAGTCAGTTCATCAAGCAGCTCTGCGCGACGATTTGCACCTAGTCGCAGAGACCTACTGTTCACCTGCCATACAGGACACAGCTTATTTCATGTTTACTCTCTTATACAATCAAAAATACTACAACTAAATTATCTCCCTTTATAATGTCATCTCAAAACAGTCACATCATATAGACTATAGATATCCAGACACAATGGGGGGAGGGATTTCTGACATATTGTATTGTGCACTGTCTCTCCTCACATGTAGATACATTTTAGAAAGTAGCGAAAAGGCTAGTGAGTATTGTGGAGAACTACCGACTTTGACCAGATTTACGGCCAACAAGGCAATGTTGTTTCCTCAACTTTGGCCCATGTATCCTTTTACATGTATAAGGTGAGACTAATGTGTGGCTAAAATCTGTCCGTACTAAGTCAAAATTAAAAACAGTTAGTCCTATAATATGTGCGTCATGCTCTCGTGCATCTTAAAATATGGAGCACCTTATGTATGGATGAAATTTAACTTTTCTTTAAATTGCATGTATGTGTATTTGTGAGGTGTGTGTTAAAATGTGTATCAGGTTGTGGGGCTTGTAATGTATATCGCCTTATAGTGTGTAAAATACGGTAATGATGTTACCTCTTCTGGAACCACAGTGAGGACCTCCAGCAAGAATGGCAGCTGTTGTTGGTTGTTGCTGAAACGACTGATTAAATCTGTTACACTGTTTTTCCACGATGACATTTGTAGTGCCAAGTCTGCCAGAGCTAAACTCAACTGAAATTTAAAAAAAAAAAAAAAAAATTAAATGGAAAATCAAATCAAACAAGCTGACAACAGGATGTTCAAAACACTACAAATAATCTCTGGATAGCAGAAAAAGTACATGTCAAATCACATTTGACAAACAAAAAAAACTTTACAATACAAATAAAACAGCCTAAAACATTACAATAAGTGTGAAGAATATGCTCTTGAACACTCATAAAACAGTTAAGCATTTACAATAACACTATCTATGATTACTTCCTCACACGGAGTTGTTGACGATTCCCTGATATGAACAAGTTTTTTATTGTTTTTTTCCTACACTTACTGCCATTTGTTTGAACAAAAAATTGTGTTGACACTGAACACAATTTTTATATATATTATTATATGCCTACATACACCTGTTTTTCCATAATTATGTAAGCTTAGTTTATTCATACAGGATAACTTAATAAAGTACTTTTATTCACTTAGAATTTGAAACTTTCAAAGAGTAACGAAAGCAATAGTTTACCTGTGTGACAATCACAGGGGGTGAATCTGTCGTGATCTTAGATGCATGTTCCAACAGAGAGTCCCTCAAAGACTGAGAAAAAAGAACACTCCTCACAACAAACACTATAACTCTCAAAATCTGGATCTAAACAAGAACTTGCATAAACTATGCTTGCAGCATTATAAACAGTTCAAATTATGCCCTGCTCATTGCAATTATCTTTATAATTTTAACACAAAATGTAAAATTTGGGAGTAAAAAGGACAATGAAAGTAACTCATGGCGGACAAATGTTTTTTGTCTCTTGTCCATTTTTTTCAAACGATCAAACAAAATTTAAGTTTTTATCGTCTCAAAATAATGAGTAATATTAATAACTAATATTAATACTACTAGCAGTATAGTCACCTGATGAGAAGCTGCTGGTAACTCATGAAACGCATACTGAATCTGGAGAAGAAAACATTATCATCATCACAACAAACCTTACATTTGTACTGCACTGTTAGTCTGTGACTGAATGAAACACACCAGCACAAGACACAGATGCATGCAATATAAAATAGTCAAAATACACTCGTCATTCCACAGATATTGGACACATCCAAAATTATCATAGACATTTATCATTTCGAGAATAATTAATTTAAAACAAAACAGCTTTAAAAAACAACAACAACAACAAAACCCCTTTATGTGTGGTCATCTACTTAAATTACAAGTCCCATTCAGTCTAAAGTTACAAGTTCCATCCAGTCTGATTCCTGTGTAAAACTCACACTCGACTGTCCATAGCATACATGTTACATCTTGGAAACACCTGGGTGGGGTGGTGGATGGGGCACCCCCAGACCTGCCTACCCCCCTCATAGTAAAAGCGGGAGACAGGGGATCAAAAATTGTGATTCAACACTAACAGTCATAAAAGTGATTTACAGTCATGATTTACAGACATTTATCAATATCAGTGACACATTCAAAAGCATGAGTCTCCCACCAAAAGCGGGAGAGTAGGCAGGTCTGCACCCCAAGCAGCAAATAAACAAACCTCTAACATGATTAAGTGTCTGTAAACTGATTAATAATAATAATAATGATGGATGCTATATATGTGCATTAATCCTAAATCATACTCCATTTCAGTGATCTGTAACCAACATACACGCTCACAAGTCACACACTCCTACTTAGGGCCTGTCTTAATTGGAAGGTTCGGGGAGGTCCAATACATTTTTGGGGGGAGGATCTCAGATCCTAAACCTAGGTTCTTGAACAATTTTTTGTCCAAAATGTTCAACAATCTAGGTTCAAGATCTGAGAACCTGGAAAAAAAGGCTTTGAACCACCCCGAATCTTCCAGTTAAGACAGGTCATAAGTAGGAGCGGAGCGTCTGTAACATGTGAGCGTGTAAGTTGGTTACAGATCGCTGAACTTGGAGTATGATTAATCAGTAATAACAACAAACACACATCCATCACTCAAACGTGGTGTAAGTGGCCAGTCGCTATTAGCTAATGGAAAGGAAATTGATTTTATTTTTAAAATGTTATACAGGCTGCATCCAATATCATTATTGAATAAAGGGGGGAAACTGGAATACCCGGAGATAACCCTCGGTAAACTGAAAGGCTTTTACCTAAGTCACATAAGCTCAGCCCACTGCGGGTTCGATCACGCGCCCTTTGTCACGTCATAGGAAACCAGCTCACTATAAACTGAGCTACCATGTGGCCCCTTTACCTTTGATTACCTTTGTTCTCATTGTCTGAGCAGCAAAGTAGCAAGATTCTAGGCTGTGGTTCATGCACAGCAACTGGTCTGCTATCTGCCAGGCATACATCTGTAGTAAAACAATTAATCAATTGATTGAATGGTGGCACTTATATTCTCTCTCACCCCACTCCTCTCTCAAAGTAACATCAATAAGCATGTAAATCCCCAATGAACCATGCTCATAGATACACAAATAAAAATTAAAAAGGTTCTCACTCTGCCTTTTCACCATTACAGACCTGTATACATACATGGTATGTAATTTGCCATAACCAATTCAATTTGTTTCAAGTGCATGGACAGTTTTAAAATGGGGAGTTATAAGTAAATTCTTCTGTACCTAGTGTCAAAATAACTCAAAACTGCTGTTGTAAGCCACTGATGCTTAAAGCACTCACCAAGTAGTCAAATGTGAGTAAACATTCTGCCTTTCTGGAGGGTGACCTTAATTTTAAAACTAAATACAGCTGTCACCAGTCAGACACACAAACACACAATGTTTACTTAGTATTCTCATTACTTCCATTTGAATAGATCAGGGGACAGAACATTTGTCAATTTCAAATGAAGCTCGTAATTTTCTACATCCCCTCACCCCACCACACCCCTCCATCATGTGCAGACAAATGTCAAGTTCATTTTGTATGAAAGTTGTAAAGGCTAGTGATTATTCTCCAGCTACTAGCTTTGACTGGACCAAGTAAATGTACACATTTTGAGGGTTTTGCAGTGATGACGTTGCTAGAAATTTTCAGCATAGGCCATTTGGCCGATTCAGTCACAAATCTTTAGGACATTTTGAAAATCTTTCGGCCATCATTTTGACTTCTTTCCAACACCAAACGAGAGGCCAATAATAAGTTTCGGTTTCTTTTTCGGCGGCATTTTGAAAACGAAAAGGTTTATTGCCAGAAGCACGCCGTTCGTAACAAGGGACGTTACTCTAACTCTCTCTGCTGATGCATGTGTCGTCTGCTTGCCGCTTCCAATACGCAATGTTAGACAAAAACTATTAACACTTTAATTTATCCGATAGGAATTAATATGGCCAGAAGCAATAACAACAAAACAGACATGAGACAAGCAAACAAAAAACGGACAAAGGGTGGCCGATTGAGGCGTAAAACCTTAGCTTAGGACAGCGGGCTGATCAAAACATGACTCTCTTGGACATTTTGGAATTTTATTGGTGAATGGCCAACGAAAACGACATCACTGGTTTTGTTACTTCTGTGTGTGTTACGGTAATCGGGTTGCAGTTATACAGAAGGGAGCAGGAGGGGGTGAGAGGATGGCAGACACAACTACAGTGGGGATCTGAAAAGCTGAAAAAAACTATGTAGGGAGTTATATCTTTTACTGTCAGAGGACACACTGAGTGCATGTCTGATGAATCATGATACATACAGAAGATGCATACAGATGATGTAACACAATGGCAGAGGCCTATACTAGTGCATCTTGCGCTTAGAATTGGCTTTTTAATCAATTGCTCCTGTGTCAGTAAACTTAAATTTTACTTAATAACTTATTTTTAGAGACTTTCCACACTTTTGGTCTGTATACTGAACTATAGATATATTACAAAATTAAGCCCTTTAGTATTATTAATCATCGCATTTGAAATGATACGTAAACGGTACAGTCTAGTCTTTCCGAGTTTCTCTCATCCAAAGGCCTAACATTTTATTGTGTGAACGAGTCCAACATCTAATTAAGGGCGAGAATTTCTTTAACTGAGCAAGCTAAAGCACATTCCAATAACTAATATTTCGTTGCTATCTATAAGTATAACAGCAGTGATAGAGAATATTAATAGACTCGCAGACGGCATGCAGCCTTACCGATTTCTGCAGTTCTCCCAACCACACGGATGCCTTTTCCTTTCCCATCACATCGGGATTGGTGTACAAAGCTTGTACTGCTTGCAGCACCGTCTCTACAGAAGGTGCTTGATCCATGTCGGATGTATCAGCTAAAATGTTAAATCACTGATTAAAATGCATCAATGTCAGTTATCTTAACTTCATGCACCGCGACAAACTCGATGATGGATGCCGACCGGAAGTACAGTATCAAGGGGGATAGAACGGGAGTAAAGGAATTTAAATGTCAACTATTCATCGGATTTCTTAGATATACGTTGCTATATTTAAATTTTTGATATTTTTGCGCAATACTTTAATTGTACTTTTTATATAAAATATAAAGCTATTTTCTTTTGCCATTTTAAAATCTCCAGCTTTCACTGCTGGATTCCAGCGACCTTGACCTTTTTGTAGTTTTACTTCTTCTCGAAATGCACAGAATGGCTCGTGACTCTGAAGACATTTCTCCCAAATAATTATTGTTTCTACAGTTTTAGATTTGGAAGATGGATGCTGATGGTCTACCGCTAGTTGGGCCAGGGGTGGATTATACGAAGGTTAGATTTAACTTATTATTTTGCTAATACTATAAGTTGTAAGTTTATGGGGGTTTTGTTGGGGGGTGTAGCCTATATCTGTAATTACTAATTAGTGTTGTAAAACAGAATCTTTTTTTAAGTTCATTTATTAATTTTATTATTTATTGCGTTTTGTATTTGTTACAGGTTGAGGCAATCAACCAAAAACGTACCATTGCTTTCATCAATCATTTCATAACACACACGTCTCGTTTCCTCAACCGGTTTTCCTGTGTTTGTGAAGAAAAGCTTGAAAATCTACATGGCAGAATACAACACCTGGAAGTTTCACTTAGCTTATTGGAAGCAAAGGTATGTTCACTGGATCAGGAGTAACTCAGAAGTCCCCTATACGCTGATGTGTCCGGGGACGTTAATCTACTTAAAGAAAGGAGTAACTCTTTTTGAAAATGTTGTGCCTGTAATTAACTATTATTAATGCATCCTTTTCATAACAGGTGCAATCTTTGGTGAATAATTGGCTGTAAAATTCAAGAATGTCTGCTAAGAGTTGTGCAAAACTGAAAAGTGCTAATTAATGCATCCCTTGATTGAAGATCAGGGTGAGAGTTCTTTTTTTTTTAGAGTGGGGTGATTTGAGAAGGGAGGGTTGGCAGTAAGAGGTGGAGAAGGTGGGTGGAGGGGGGGGGGAGTAGGGAGGTGACATAATGAGAAATTGAGGATAGATAGGTAGTTAGAGTGGAATGTTCATCTTAATCATCATGGCGGTGTTAACATTAGTGTTGTAATTTATAATTACTGTTAAACAATTTTGACAAGTTTAACACAAAAGTTAAACTATTACTGTATTACTATTAGTGTTAGTTTTCACATTAATGTTCAGTGTGTGGAAAGTTCAGACTGTTGTTTGTTGTAATTTTGAATGTGTTTTGTATGCATTATTATCTTGCTGGCTGTTAATTATTATTGATTCTCTTCACCATTCGTACCAAATGTACAGTTGTCATCAATACCTGGGCTAGAAAATGTGACAGCACCTGCTTCCAGTGCAAGTGCAGCTGCAGCACCGGCTGCTTCAGGAGCTGAAACGCTAGCAGCACCTGCTGCCCCTCCCCCTCCTGGAGGGCCCATTGCTCCTGCAGCTGCTCCAGTGGTATATTTTGTTAAAAATTTCACAGAATGTTTTAGAGATTTTTTAAATTGTATTTAGTTTGTAACGTTGAGTTGGACAGAGACTGCTAGATCTTAGTTGTTATTGCCATCTTCAGAAAATAAGATAGAGCAAGTGGACTGTAGAGTTATATCTTCTTGGCTACTCTATTTTCATTTATTGATTTTAATTATATGGTTTTCATATATGTTAAAATGTGTAGTAAATTCTCTCATGATGGCTAGCACAGTTTAGGAGCCATGAATGAGTGAGGAGTAGAACAATCCAAGGGAGGCAAGTTGCAAATCTGCGTGAAGAACAGAGCAAGAGTATCACTGTTCTCCCTGTTCCTTTGGTTTGTATTGGCAGGCAGCGGAGGAAGCAGCACCTCCAGAAGAAGCCAAAGCAGCAAACCCAGTCTCCAAGGACCCCAGATATATCAAATTCTTCAAGATGCTACAATTTGTAAGTTAAAGCGTTTGACTTTCCAAATCCTTTTTTGACTCGAATGCATAGCAATGTGAGTATATGTACTAACCACAACAAAAATTTCAAGAATTTTGCAAATCTGTGAAGGTCAAGGTAATTTTAGGCCTTTCAAAAACATATCAAAAATAGTTAATCGTTTAACCCATAGTATGCAACAACATTGGGTTATTTGATCATCTCGGTACATGAGAGATCACGTTAGGGTCAAGGTCATCCCAAGGTAAAGTTCACTGAAGGTCAGGGTCACTGGGGTTTTTTGGGGCCATAATCAATTAAACATACACAAACACAATTTAAATAAGATATTCAGTGTATTATTATAAATTATGAAGGTTTATTTCTTTCTTTCAGGGTGTGCCTCCTCCTGCAATCAAGGGCAAAATGGTTGTGGAAGGCTTAAACCCAGACATGTTGGAGTGAGTATTTAAGGCGTACACGATGCAACACAGCACAGCACTACACAACACACTTGAACTCAACAGAAAAGAACTTAACACAACATAACACAATGCAACACACTTACAATGTATCAATATTTACCTCACTTCACACACACCCCACCCCATTCCTACCTCTCCTTCCTTCTCCCACACTATCCTATCCCCACAGATGGATAGACATACCACTCGTTTTGATAACAGTGAGTTGTTGTAAATAAATGTTTGCTTTGTTGTCAGCACGCCTGACGCACCCGCACCAGGTGGCGGCGGTCCTTCAGCATCAAGTGGCGGCGGAGACGATGATGATGATGACAATGATAGCGACAGAGAGGATTCATCCGACAGTGAAGCAAGTTTCAGCGACTGATGTTTGTGTTCAGTAGATTTCATGAACATGATCCTTAGCATTCCCGAGTTTGTGATTGTGAAATGTCATTTTATGCTGCTGTAATGAACGATGGCATGAAAGGATTCGACTTATTTTTTACACACGTTTTATTTGCAATAAACTTGTGCAGTATGGCATGAATGTTTCACAGATAGTGAATACCGAATGATGGTGTAAAAGTAAATTAGCTGAATGCGGAATGATAGCATAATGAGTAGCATTTTGTGTATTTTAATGACAGATGTTAGGTCACAGTGAGTGAGTCTTTTCATCAAAATGTTTGCAGCAGTGTGAGGAACCTCAAAATCACTTTAAAGTGTACTGTTGGTGCTGCAGATGTCAAGAAGACTTAAAACAAAATATGCATTTCTGCATAATAAATTGTTTGAACTGTATCAATTGCCTTGTTTTGATTGATATGTTCCATCGACTGTATTTTGATTATATATATACACCCAATTCACTTGCACACTAACATAATTATATCATACTCAAACAAACTGATGGGTAGATAATATATTATTTATTTTTTCACGAAAATCATCCTTTAGCGAATATGTAAAATGTAGAGGGCTATGTTGTTTTGTATGTTGCACTAAAATATTTGATATTTACACTGTTTTATAGCTAGAAATGCATTATTTATTTAATTGTACTTATATAGCTTCATCATTTTCTAAATTATTGCACATTGATTTTCCTTCATCAATGGCTTACCGTATATTTTTTCATTCCAAGTTTTCCAAATACTTAAAAGAGCGTGAACATCTTTTTTGTATAGATACCATCCTCTCCCCCCTCGTCCCATGGGAGTGCCGGGGGTTTGTGTATACATAGTGTCCACACTTTCAGTGCTTTAAATTCCCGCTATCACTGTCCATCTCCTTTGTTCTTCAACTCTGTTCTATCAATCTACTAATACTATCTTCTTCTCTAGAGCAGTCACCTACCTTTCTTCTTGGAAACTTCTCCAAAACTCCTCATCTTTGGGGTCTGCTGGGTCCTATCCTATCCTTGGACGCTTTCTGCCGAATGGTCACTAGGGCTTTGTATGGTATTATTGTTTAGCAATTTAGGCATTTTACGTGTACGAGTTTTGTTAATATAATGAGGTTTATATTCTAGTTTATTTTTGTAAACAGGGTTCCATAAATTAAAGTACAGCCTCAGCAACCCCTGCATGGGATGCCTTTATTTTAAAGTGACCGGCTGGTGGAGTGCCATTAGGGTTGTTTCAGCAGATCTTTATATACAGATCAGGAGTGAGCCTTCAACCAAGTTGTGTTCTTTGCAGTCCGTTAGACTCTATAAACAATGACTAACATCTTCTGTAGACAATTTTGGATGATGATATTTGAACAATTTTGCTTTTTCACATGTTTCCCATCTGACTTATTGAATGGTTCATCATGTGTCACAAGCAGTCCATCTGTTTCTCTGTTCTGTATGGCCAGCATTGTTGTCGGGTTCTTTCTTCTACCAGACAATGCCTTCTTCAGTAGTGTAATTGTAGATTATGGTCACACGACACTGGAGCGTATAGACGACTACTGGTCACATTATTCTGATACCAGCAAACCAGATGATAGTAAGGGGAAAATAATATGGTCACACGTTGGCTAATCCGGAATTCAAACCAGGCACCTTTCAGTTACTAGTAAGCCACTTTACCAACGGAGCTGCCCAGCTCCACGACCTCTTCAGTAGATTTGCCTGTGAGGACTTTATAGCAAAGCCTCTTCCTGCATCAAGTTTTTTGTCACAATAGGATTGCTCTTCCCCACATCACTCACCAGCCGTTGCAACTGAGCCTTATTTTCTTCAAAAGTACTAGATTCCGTTAGTGCATGATCTGTTAGTATTAGCCACTTTTCTCGTTCTATACTGGCGGGTTTGCTTCCCCTTTTATCGTTCTATACTGGCCGATTTGTACGAGTTTCTAAAAAAAAAAAATAAAAAAAAAAAAATAAATCACGAACTGTAATAGAGACTTGAAAGTTTACGTCCGTAAAGAAATTAGAATGGACTAACCAATATGGCAATAGCCAAATTTGATAGAATTATATTTGCTATTTACCGATTTTTTTTTAAAAGACAAAAAAAGTACACCACTCCTTTCTCCAAGCAAATTCGCGCATCCGATTCCCACAGAAAGAGGTACAAATAGTGTTAGTGTAATAGTGCAATAATGCGATAATAGACATACACAACTACACAACTTGTTTTTGAGGGTAAAAAGATAGTTTTTATGTGGATACCTGGTCACATGGGCATCCGCGGCAACATTGCAGTAGACAGGGTGGCTAAAGATGCTCTGCATCTCGATTTCCCTTCAGAGATTTTCCAATTTGTTCCTTACTCTGATCTGCATTGTATGACTGGATCTTATTGTAAACGGCTGTGGCAGACTGACTGGTCTAACCATATCAACAACAAATTGTTTCAAATTTTCCCGGATTTGTCAGATTCTTTGCCTAACTTTGCATCCACTCGCAAAGAAGAAACAGTTTTGTCTCGCCTTCATATTGGGCATACTTATGTCACCCACAGTTTCCTTTTAAAAGGAGAAGAACCACCATGGTGCTTTGCATGTGATAAATCTTTTTCCGTTCGCCATTTCATGTCTGAGTGTGCTGATCTGATTGAGGAAAGAGAAACATATTTTGGTTCTATACCTTTCAAAGAGATTTTTAAAGTATGTAATGGTCAACATCTGTTTCAATTTTTACATGATGTTGGTTTGTTTTATCGCATATAAATCATATCGACATGTTTTGTTTAGTTTGGATTTTATTGATAGGACTGAATTTAGTGATTTGACTGAAGAAAGAGATTATATTTTTAATACATCAGTTTTAAAGAAGACTCTTAAAGAGATGTCATGTGAAAGTTTGTTTGAGTATTTAAGAGTAACAGGTTTGTTTTTTAAGATTTGAATCATTTTATAATATTTTAAGATAACGTCTCTCTGGTCCTGATTTGGCTCGGAAGAGTCCGCTGGACCTAAAGCAATAATCTTGTATTGTATTGTATTTCACCTACAGCGCTAGAATTACGCATCATCTTCATTCTGTCTTATTCACCACTTTGTCCGCTAGTATCACTTTTAGCATCCTCTTCCATGTTAGAAGCCCACTCTCTTTGAAACAATTGTAGTCAATGCCAGGCGAACGTTGCAAGCGTCACTGATCTAAAAGAAAAGTTTATTTAGTTCAGTGTGCAAGCGTACTCTAAAATGAAAATATAAGTTTTTTCCACTTTAGTTTCGTATATTATGTCGAGTCTACACACTGCGAATTCCGAAAGTACAGGTATGCGTATGTCAGTATGAAAGCGTTTTGCTACAGTTTAGTAATGTATAGAAAGAGCGACAGGCTGGAACGGTTACAGCGACAGGCCGCCCGCTTCATCACACACGACTGCAAGTCATTGGATGCGGGTTTCGTCACCCGGATGCTCGAAGACCTCCAGCTACCACCACTAGAAGAGAGCCGTAGACAGCGCCGACTATCCACACTGTTCAAAATAGCTGATGGCTCCATCCCCGACCTCCCTCACAAAGACTTCCTTACTCCAACAGGTCAAACCAGGCGCAGAGTAAAACATACCCCTTTCTCTGGCTATGAAATAAATCACGGCTTCAAGATTTGTGTCGCCAGAACAGAACTGTATAAACATTTTTTCTTTGCCAGAACAACGTTAGATCTGAAGTGGAATCAACTCTCAAACGATGTTGTAACTAGGGCTGGACGGTTTTACCGATACGTAACTATTCAGGTTCGGAAACGCGATGGTCCGGTATACCGGTGCGGGTGTCCAAGGTTCGGTTTACTGGGAAATCTCGACAACACATATAACGCGACAGTGGGCGACATCTTGTCCGCCCAGAGAGCGAACCTAAAGCCCAAACACGTGGATAGGCAGCTGTTCTTGAAGAAGAACTTATAAGAACAGCATTTTATCCACGTGTTTGAGCATGACACCAGTCGCCAATCCTTCTGAACTCTTAAAA
Organism: Oncomelania hupensis; assembly: GCA_036898135.1. Classification (NCBI taxonomy): domain Eukaryota; kingdom Metazoa; phylum Mollusca; class Gastropoda; order Littorinimorpha; family Pomatiopsidae; genus Oncomelania; species Oncomelania hupensis. The sequence goes on from CM072515.1 coordinate 26,782,555, forward strand.
TTCTTAAAGACCTTTGCCTTTGAATGTTTTTGGTTTATTTTGAGTTTGTGGTTTAAAGTTTGCTGATGTTCTAAACAGTGATTTATCATAATTTGTTTTGAATGCGTTCAAGCTATAATAAAGCTTTAGTTTCTATGAAAATGTGGTTCTTTGAAACTGTTTCGAAGTGTATGACAATCTTTCTTTTGCGTAGGTCACTACTGTCAGTGCCATATCCCATTTGATTGTAACACTTAAAATCGCGGTATATTGGTACGAAATACCGATACGACCTAAAAATACCGCGGTAATACTGGTACGACTTTGACCCACGGTACCCAGCTCTAGTTGTAACTCTCTCGTCTGCAGGCGCATTTTCCACGGCCGTTAGCAGACTGAGAGCCTCTACACCATACATGTAGTAGTAGAACCACGTTTTTAACCAGCTTTTAAAGACATCGCAGCCATAAGTTTATAAGCTATAGCTCATACATGCATAGTCTGTTTAAAAATTATTATGTAAGCCTACATCTCTAGGAAGGATATAAATTATCCTTCTATAATTTATAAAGAAATTCCGCCACGCACTCCCAAGTCGTATTTATAGTCAGAATTGGCTTCTTACGGCTGACCCGTCAGCTTTCCATCTTAGAAGGGAATCCAGATCCAGAAGAAATATATATAAAAAAACTTGTGAACGTGAATGTATTGCTCCGTTGTTATCAGTTTCTAGTTTTGCAACACATCAATTCTCACTGTAAAACAGAATGGATGTTGGCTTACTAGAGGCAAATTTTTAAGAACTTGGTAGTTATACACGTAGTGAAGCGGGAAGACAATAAGCCATGATTGGAAGGGATTGTCCCCCTTAAGACTGCCAGAAGGAGTTTGTTCCCTCGTCAGTCTGGTCTTGTGTGGTTCCTGCTGTGGATGATCCTAAGGCTTGAGTGTGTGCATGAACCCTTGGATTATGCAGGACAAGGTGACGCGACAGATGTTTTGCCAGCCTGGCTCTTCGTCTTCTGTTTTTGGGGGTGCACAGGGCAGAATTGTCGGCTGGGATTGAATGCAGGTGCGTGGCTGCCGTGGCACAAGTAGCCGGCAAACTTATATTAATTTTAAACACTTGACCCTTGCAATCAGTATATATTTTAGACATTTTGTGGGCTATTTAAAATATATAAATGTTATGGACATAATCCCATTGACCGAGAGTGTTAAGTCCACTCGGTTACACAGTTACTAGGTACAACTGTAGTTGACCAGTCCCTGCCGGAAATAAAAACGACACTATCAATAAGGCCCATATGAAATGTTTTACAATTGTGATTAGCGAACCTTACTATGCACATTGTAAATTCAGAAAGTTCTAAGAACAATAGTACCTTACTCACAGTGTGGGTTGGGGAAGTTGGAACAGTTTAGAGTCCTTGTAGAGCTGGCGAAACTGCTGAATGGCCAAACATCTGCTCAGTGGTACTTCGCCATGCCCTGAAATTGCTTGTTCTTCATGCTATGATTTGTCCAGCGGACTCTGCGAGCCAAATCAGGAGGACAAACCTGATGCTGATCTGCTGATGTGGTTGAAAGCTCTCACATTCGTGGAGGTTGCCATTTAGGAAGAGTGACGCAAGCGCTGGGTCTCTTTTAGGCCCCCTCCACTGTACAAACATCATTATAAATTATCACAAAACACATACATATAAAATGCCTACATTGCTAAATAATTCTCATAGGAAGCCTAGTGACCACTGGCAGAAAGCACCTTCCCAAGTTGATCAACAGACCTCCCAAATAAGGAGTCTTGTCCCGGAAGAGTTTTCAAGAAAAAAGGTAGGTGACTTTAGCGAAAAAGAAGATGTATAGCAGATTGATAGAACCGAGCAGGAATGAGAAAGAGCAAATGAGAAAGACAGCTCTGGGAATTTAAAGCACTAAATTTCCAGAAAGTATTCATTTATACTGAAACCAAAGTTCTATTGAATTGCCTGTTCTTCACTTTGATTTGTCCAACTTTTTCAACTGTTTATTATTTTAATGATTTATGCTGATGCTAGTTTTACATTCGTGGAGGTTGCCATTTTTAGGCGTGTGATGACAAGCGTGGGCTGCGTGTGATCCCCACTGTGAGATTTGTTATGTAATGGTGAGGGCGCTATCAACGCTTTATTAAGCAATTATTATGTTTATTATTCCCCTTCTTCATTATGATCATCATCACCGTCATCATTATGATCATCATCACCATCATCTTCCACCATCATCATCCACCATAACTATACAGATGATTTCACACGAAAATAAACAAATAGAATAAATAAAAGAAAACGTTTCCTTTTATTTCATTTTTTTTCTCTTTTTTTAACTAAGAGAAAAGAAGACAACCCAATGGGATTTATCATTAACATTAAGAACATATTTTTGGATGCAACATTTAGGAACGAGCTACACAATTACAGTTTACATGCTTACGTCATCGCACCTCTGCGAATAAACCTTTCCGAATAAAGCCTATAACTGTTCGATTCAGTCCTTTGGCCTGCTGCTTTAATCCAGTAAATTAAAAAACCTAACCTGTCCTCTTCCCTTATTTATCGTGCCCCTCCGCTTTCTCCTTCATCACATTACAAGTATTTATATATATAATTAAAAAAAGGTTTCTATTATGAAGCGCGGCAAAGATGCGAACCCGGCGCATGACAGCAACCCCTATACAGCTCCTTGGACATACAGCAACTTACAGGTATTTATATAAAGTATAGTCTACAATATACAAACTTCAGTTTCATCAGGAAAACCTGTTAAAAACATCATTAACAGAACTTAAAATATTCGCATTTTAAAGACATTAAAGCAGACACTATACATGTAGCTATAAAAATTCAGAACGAAACATCTGCCTCAGCGGTTTAAACTGCCATCAGGCGGCCAATCAATTCCATTCAATTCAATTCAATTTAATCCAATTCAACAAGTCTATTCCTATTTACAATGAATTATGACAAGCATTTGAACATTGCTTTAAACAATTAAAATAAGAGTTAAGGATTTTAACAAAAAGTTAAAGATAATATTATTTAAACGTTTGCAACGTGTTAAATGAATAGTAATACGCGCTGAGCCACACACCCAATCCTACGTTTATGTACGCACGTACCCACACAATCACGTAAACACACAATCACGCACCCACACAATCACGTAACCACACAATCACGCACCCACACAATCACGCAACCACACAATCACGCACACACACACACATGCATACACACACATATATATACATATACGCACATATATACACACACATATATATACATATACGCACATATATACATACACACACATATATACATGCACCCAGGTACACACACACGCTAACTTCCCCCCACCTCCCCTCCACCACAACCATCCATTGCGTGATAAAAATGATAACACGTGGCGTATTATCACTGAACAGGAATGTGATCAAGCAGAGCTCTCTAATGCAATGTATATTCACAGTTTAAAATTATCACAGAGTTAACATCATACAAGATAGCACAAACTTTTAAAACTATAAAATTCATGGTAAACATGAATAAACTAAACAAAAAGTCTCAATACGTAAAAAAAAAAAAGTTTTTGTAACAGAACATGTAAAAGACAATATTTTATTTTTGCCTGGGAAGCAACTAGGAACTTACTGAAGGTTGAGTCCTTACTGAAGGCTGAATCCTTGCTACAAGGTATAAGAAGAGTCTTGAAGACAGATTGATTTGCTTGAAGAAAATGAAAATTTTTTAACATACAACTCTCTTCACTTTTATGAAAATGTACAACTTGTCATGCCATTGTCTGTTTTCCTACACCACCTCCTTCCCGCTTCTCCTCCACATGCTCCTCTTGGTCCTTTCTTCTTCTTCTTCTTCTTCTTCTTCTTCTTCTTCTTCTTCTTCTTGTCATTGTTCTGCCCATTAACAATCTATTGTCTATCATTATGTTCATTTTCAGGTTGTTTCATTTTCATTTTTTTCTTCTTCATCACCATCATCATCATCACCACCACCATCATCATCATCATCATCATCATCATCATCATCATCATCATCATCATCATCATCATCATCATCATCATCATCATCATCTTCTTCTTCTTCTTCTTCTTCTTCTTCTTCTTCTTCTTCTTCTTCTTCTTCTTCTTCTCTTCTTCTTCTTCTTCTCCTCCTTCTTCTTCTTCTCGTTCTCCTTTCACTTTCTACTGCTCCCTCTCCTTTTCACAAAGAAACAATTAATTGCGAGCATGGTCGTACACGTTGTCCACAATTTTAGGGCCTCTGGTGGCGTCATGTTGAGTGAGGTTGTAATGGCGGTCGACGACTTGCGTCATAGCGTGGTTGTACACGCCATGCGTGCCGTCATCGGGGTTCCTTCTGACGTCAAAGTTGAGACTGTTGTACGTTGAACTTCTTGGGCATTCAAGAAGTGGTGCGACGTCATCGTAGTCGCCCAAGACTATTGATGTATTAGACTGATGCCGCGGCACGCCGATGCTGACATTGTGGTAATGAACTGAAGAAGAATGCTGGATGGATGAGGAGTTTTCAGGATTTCTTCTATGCCTTCAAAATAAAGAAATACGGCCGGGCTTTCATTTTAAGTCCAGTCATTCTATTATTTATTTATTTATTTACTTATTTAGGTAGTTAGCTACTTAGTTCTCTTCAGTTTATTTGTTTTCTTTGGTCCTTTGTTCATCGAAATGATAAGACAATAAGGTTGTGGACAAAACAACAGCAACAAATCAAATACAAAACCAAATATTAAAGCACAACCAGGACTATAATATTACCGGCATATCATTAATTAAGATATACTAACGTTCATAAGAGTAATTAACCAACAGAAGTACCTGTAAACGTTTTTGCTAAAATAATATACAACTATCAAAACTAATTCTGCCCACCTATGGCACATTGTTAGGCAAGAGACCTCTTAAATCATCGCAATTGTTTGTTTGTTTATTTATTATGCTTTTTTTTTATTAAATTGTTCTCATATAGCGCTCTACCAGATCAGGAGCTGCTCAATACAGGATCTAACTCCAGCCGCTGGAGCCGCCAACTTGTTGCTTTATGCGCACCGCCTAACGCCACAGACAACTGCGCACAATCCTGGGCGACCTAAAGTGGGAGATGTGCGGGGTGGGTAAGGTGAGAGTGGAAGGACCTATAGTTCTTGCTGCGTGGGTTGATACAGCTGGAACTCTCCCGTCTAGAACATGAACGTCCGGATCTTTAAAGTCCGTGCGATGGACTGCACTTGTGCACAGCCTAGACTTGGGTTCGTACTGTTCATCCGAAAGTGGAGGAGACCTGCTGAGCCCACAGGCGCTTATATCTGGACACGCGAGCGCCTATGCCTGTGACGCGTCTCCCTTTGGTATTATAGATAACCAAAGGGAGACGCGTCACAGGCATAGGCGCTCGCGTGTCCTGATACAAGCGCCTGTGGCTGAGCCTAATAGCTAAGTCACACTGCCTTGATTGAAAGTAAATGACCCGATCACTTATTAGACTGAATATCTGTACACAGTCAAAGCTAAAGGAAATAGGTCTAAGTGTTGAACAATGGCGCATGTTTGGGATTGACTGACTCTCGGGTGGATTGTTTGGGTGAGTGAGTGAATAATTATTGATTGTTCATCAATTTTTATTCATCAGATTAACTAAGGTTAAACTGATGATAAACAAACATATTTCATGCATACAAAACTACAGTACAATCAAAATCATAGACACTGTAAAAACACCAATTATGAACTATCTATTCAATTAATTATTGATTCATGTTTTATAGTTCTACGCCGCTATAATATAGCCTACAGCTGCCACTTACCGTCTTCTGTAGACGAAGTAGCCAACGACGACAGCGAAGACGACCAGTACCACAGCGACTGTCAGAGATTCGTAAATATATCTGCTTATTGGACGTCTCCCTGTTATATGACACACAGAAAGAAAGACCTAAGTTATTACTACTACTACTACTACTACTACTACTACTACTACTACTACTACTACTACTACTACTACTACTACTACTACTACTACTACTACTACTCTACTACTAATAGATTGATATTCGCGCCTTATTCCTAATCCAAACTCAAGGCGCGGCAATTTGTAACCAATATACACGTTTACCTGTTACAAACACTCCTATACATACACAATAAACACACATTCATCCCTCAAACAACGACTACTACGGTGACGACGACAACGAGAACGACGACGACGATGATGATGATGATGATGATGACGATGATGATGATGATGATCCCTGCCGGAGGGAGGTAATACACATTGCTGCGATCGGTAGAAAGTATCACCAAAACTCCCGCTAGCAGCAGGTGAAAGTATTCCCTCCATCTCTTCAAATTATACTTTGGGCTCGCTGCTAACCGCGGATGCGAACCGCAGTACTGTTTAAAAGTGACGGAAAGAGCGGAATATTGGTACAAGGTTCGGGTAATGGTTAGTTGTAGATCTACCCCTAGCCCTTGCCATAACCATTTTCTCTACAAAAATGCCCTAAAACCCATTTGCCTTCTTGGATTCTTAAATTGTATGAAACCATGTGAGGACACTATCCGGCGTCAATAAACGGTTTGAAAAGATTCTGAAACGGTTCGTAAAAGCCAGTTGACCTAGAAACTAATACAGCGTGACCTAATTCGTTGCCTAGAGGAGACGAAACTCACTTTTCCGTTTCTGCTAACCGCGGATACGAACCGCAGTACTGTTTAAAAGTGACGGAAAGAGCGGAATTTCGCTACAAGGGTTCGGGTAAGGGTTAGTTGTAGATCTATCCCTATCCCTTGCCCTAACCCTTTTCTCCCCCCCCCGTTGGGGTGCCGGGGGTTTCAGTATAAATAGTATCCCCACTTTCTGGAAATTTAGTGCTTTAAATTCCCACTGTCGCTGTCTTTCTCATTTGCTCTTTCTCATTCCTGCTCTGTTCTATCAATCTGCTATACTATCGTCTTCTTCGCTAGACCAGTCTCCTACCTTTTTTCTTGAAAACTCTTCCGGGACAAGACTCCTTGTTTGTGTATTAGGTCTGTTGGATCAGCTTGGGAATATTGGACGCTTTCTGCCAGGTGGTCACTAGGGCTTCCTATGATGTTATTATTTAGCAATGTAGGCATTTTATATGTATGGGTTTTGTTGATAATTTATAATGATGTTTGTATTCTATTTTGTTTTTGTAAACGGGGGTTCGATAAGTTGGGGTGAAGCCTCAGCCGTCCCTGCGTGGGATGTCTTTATTGTAAAGTGACTGGCTGGTGGAGGGCATTCAGTTTTCCCACTAGGGTTGTTTCAGCAGATCTTTTATGCGGATTGGGGGTTGTCCGGTCCTGATTTGGCTCGGAAGAGTCCGCTGGACCTAAAGCAACAATTATGTAATGTAATGTAACCCTTTTCTCTACAAAAATGCTCTTTTTCCGTCCCAAAATGTTCCGTTTATAGTCTTTCACCGACATTGTAACTGAGCAGGCTGCTAACCTCGCCAAAGTATCCCTTCAAAGGACAAGTGACATACTTTGGCCTGCTGCGCAGCGTGTGCCTGGGGTATACTTTCTTTCGATCGTAGCTATGTGCAATGGGTGATCCGGAGGGCAAATGGGGGCGATAATGATGACGGTGCGTATGATTATTCTGATGATGATTAGGAGGAAGAAGGCAATATTGCTGTTGTTGCTGCTGCTGCTGCTGCTGCTGCTGCTGATGATGATGATGATGATTTTGATGACCAAGCCGAAAAAGATGCTCATCGCGGGCGACGACGACGACAATGATGATTATTATGCTGATGACGACGTCGATGACAATTACTCCCCACACCTCGACCTCCATCCTCCTCCCCACTCCACCCCTCGTCCCCATTTTTTAATTAATTTACCATATCCTGGCGAATCAGTGAATCGTTTATTGGGTGCGTTTGGGCTCGGTGTGACTGACGACATCATTGGAGATTCCGACGACACAGATGTCGTCAAATCCGGCTTGGATGACGTCATTTCATGCCGAGGTTTAGGGGATGTCTTCGTGCATGCCAAGCTGAACTCAGTACCTGAAACAATGACAGCAAAATCATTCCGTTGTTTTTCTCTTGCACGATGACGATAACGCTGACACTAGTACTATGACACTAGTACTAAAGAGATGACTGATAACGGCGAGTATGATTGCGGGCGTTTGCAAGGATTGTATCAGCAACCTTCAGGTGATTATGGCAGTATTGAAGGATGTTTCAGGTATCTCTGAAAACAACAAGGACAACAACAACAACGGTAACGATAACAGTACTTCAATTCTGTTGTCGCAGATCGCTGAAATTGTTGTTTTTGTTGTTGTTGCGGTGGTGGTAGTGGTGTAATTATTGTTGTTGTTGACGATGATGATGATGATGATGATGATGATGATGATGATGATCATGATGATGATGATGATGATGATGATGATGAAGGTGTTATTGCTAATCAATATAATATATTTAATAATGGAGTTTTCGATTTCGACAATAAATAAGCTTAATTATGATCATGTTAGCGACAACTAACGGTTGACGACGACGGTAAGAAGAAAAGATGGGTAAAAGACATTTGTTCATGCTGCTGCTGATAATGATCCATATTCATAACAAAGGGCAATAAATAACACTCCCCATTCAGTGAGATCCACAAACGCGTGACCGCCCTCATGTCTGCAATTTCCATTTCGATGTCTGCCGCGCTGAAGTTGCACGTCTCGCGACGAAAGCCTTCGGGCTTCACTGTTACAAAGGCATCATCACAACTGCCCTTATTGTGGGTTTTTTCTGTTGGGGATTCTTCCTCATGGCCCTCCTTTTCGTCGTTTTTGTCATACTCGTCTCCATTTTCTTCCCTTCCGTCATCCTTGCCGTTTTCTTTATTCATTATTCTCCAGGTTGAGGTCGTCTTCTTGTTCGTTGATTGATTATTTTTCTTGTTTCCTTCGGTCTCCTTGGCCCCATTTTTGGGTGATTGGGTTCCTGTCTTGGGCTTTATTGATACTGCAGGTTTTCTGGCTGTTTTTGGTGGTGATGTCTGGACGTGACTCTCCGTACGGTACCGCAGCTGAAATCTTCCGTTGGCACCGTTCTTTACGAGGAAGTTTATTTTTATAAATGGAATAATTAAAGGTTTCGCTGGTTCCAATGTGCATTTGATGTTGCAAGGTTGTGGCTTATTTGTCTCTGTGGGTTTGACAAGAATAGAAGTAAACTTCTCGTTAGCCAAGGGAAGTTTTCCAGTGCAAGGATTGACTGTACGAGTATCACGCGTCCCTGCAAACAAATGAAGTCTTATTACTGATACTAACAGTCCTAAGACCATGCTTATAATTAGTGGTCAGCTGAAGAGGTCTTCACGAAAAATTAATTTAAATTGTCTAGTGCTTTTCTTTTTCAGTAATTGTAAGGTTGTATGTCTAACTTTCCGCTGCAAAGCGATAGACTGACTTCGTCGGTGTTTTGTTTTAGGTATTGAATAGAATCGAATTGAATTAATTGAATTGAATTGAATTACATATATTTTTGTTTTATTTTAATGTATTTTATTTTATTTTAATTTTATATAAGGACACAGCACACCTTTTAGTTTCTAGTATAATACTCAGTAATAGACAATAGCTCCATGGACTGCATAGTATTTTACAAAGTTGTAGCTACAGCTTAGTAAGCAATGGATCTGGGGAGAACTTCGTACTTACTATTGACACATTCGTAGCGCACTTCGTAATACTCGTATTTCTTGTTCTTGAGACGTTTGTCAAGTCTCTGTGGTATTGTAGAGTCAGTCTTGACCATCCAGTTCTTGTCAATCCAACCGTAGCACTCTTTTAGGAGATCCACAGGAAATGAAGTTACATTGTTATTGAGCTTAAAGATGGCGCTTGTAATCTGAACTTGTCTATTGCCGGCACATTTCACCTCCTTCATATCGCGTGTTTTGTATTCTGCCGGTGTCACCCTTATGACTGAAATGAACAAAGGATCAAAGAAAATTGGAAAAGAAAATAGGCTGCACAAAAGAAAATGAGATTAAAAATGTTAATAATATAATAAGAAAATATATATTTTACTTACCGAGTAGACTACACACGATCAGTGAGGCCAAGACACAGCTGGTCATTTTCTTGATATTATTTACACAGCCTTTGTTAAATTGTCCCAATCCTTTTTATTTTTGAGTTTAAACAGCTTTACATTCAAGCCCGTTTCTAACCTAACATATATCAAATTTGTCCATTAATTTAGATTCTTGACAAATAAAATGACCTAAATGTTCACAGAATTATAATTTTAATTTTTACATAAATCTTTCAGTTTGAATATGACATTTTAAAGAAACTGGGAATATTGGAAATATTGTGCGCAATGAATAAGAAAGCCTACTACTATGTCAGCATTTGAACTAGGACCCATCCATACAAACAATTCCCTCTAGTTTGACGCATTTAACAAACTGAACTTCAGCCGGAGCCCCTATAGTTCCACACAATCGTCTGCATTGTCAGAGCGAAACTTTCCTCAAACTCGTAGGTGTGGGTTCAATTTAGTCACACATGAGAGAACATTCCCAAATTAATTCCGTGCTATATGCTCTGCCTTGCCTTGCTTTGCTTTGAGTGTGTGTGTGTGTGTGCGTGCGTGTGTGTGCGTGTGTTTCTCTGTGTGTCTGTGTTTGATCACTTGAAACTACGCACGCAGCGTATGACTGACTGTGACGGTGTGGATAATTATAAGAACAATTAATTCAATGTCAGCTGATTAGATCATAGCCGTGAAACCAAC